>BMAV01025778.1:69114-90390 GCA_019973955.1 Trichonephila inaurata madagascariensis
AGAAGTTGATATGCCATAGAGCCACCTTATGGAGAGTTGCAACAAAGAGGATAGCACAAAAACTTTCTGAACAAAAAAGTACATGTACATGCCAATTTTCATAGCGATCGGTTGAACATTGTTGGAGTGAAGCGATTTCATATATATATATATATAGTGAGAGAGAGATAATCACCAGTCTTATAATATTAGCTATTATTATTATAATTATTTATGCTATAAAAGTATTAAAAATTAAATGGCACAAATTCGAGTTATCCAGTTTTCAAAGACACCAGATTGCGACTTCTACTCTAATTTGAAAAACAGAAAAGAAAAAAGTAATAATCAAACCATATATTTTAAATGTTTTTTTAGTTATTGCTTCCGAGTACAATTGTTTTTGTTTTTTTTTTAATTCCTTCCTGCATAGATTGGCTAGCAAATGGTTGCTCTTAATAAATAGTGTAATTTATAAAAAACACTATTTAGAAGAAAATATACAAAGTAGACTTGAAAAAAGAAAACTCCTGTCAGTACTTGACAGTACCTTAAGCATTTGAGTCTTATTTTTTCAACATATTAGCCTTATTAAGAAAGCCTTGTTCATAACTCGATAACTTCAAGACATCGCTCATTTACCTTTGGAATGACGGTTCAAAAAATGTCATGTTCATAACTCAAAGTCGAGTCTATATCAGTATTTCAGTCGACAGTTTTAAGAAACCAGAGTATCCTCTGAGCGAAAGAGGAGAATAAAATATTTTCCGATCAACAGGCTTGTCGACGAAGTGATAAGAAGGCACTGGTATCACTTACAGGTCCAGGCTCGAAGCGAAGGAAGCTATTCAATGACATCACCCTCGATCCCTTCGGAAAGTGACATCTCTATCTTTTAGACAGTAGAAATTGATAAGGAATTTGAAGTCACCAGTTATGGATGAAACTTACTCCGGAACCAATCATCAATGATCACTCATTCTAGGTACTTGGTTGTTGCAGTGAAGACTGACAGAGATAGATGGATTATTTGGAGTGTTTGGAATACATTGGGAAGCGCATTAAGAATTAATATCTTAGAGAAAAAGAACGAGATAAAAGTACTGACCGTAAAAGCGGGGATCGTTAATAAGCATTGTGATTTAAAGTTTTCAATCATATCAAGTCTTTTAATGTATCTGACTACCCGAAAATCATGATTTTTTTTTAAAAGTTGACAATTTTTTTTTTATGATTTTATTTTATAGNCCATCTTATTAGCTTTGTAAAATTACTAAGTTTTTTTTTATTTTCTATTCACTAGAACAAAAACTACAAGTGTTTTAGTAAGAGCAAATGCCATAACTTTACATAAAATATCAAACTTTAAAATGCGTTTTACTCGAAACGTGTTTTTTTTTTTTTTTTCGAAAAGCTCAAACGGGGACAACGATTGCTCAAAAAGTTTTTAAAATAATCTGCGCTGAAATTTTTTGTGTATGTTCTGTATAACAGTTGAAGTATTTTAACTTTCAGATTTATCAATCACTGTTTTATTACAAAATTTACAATTTTTTTATATGAATATAATCGCTATTTTTGTAAGCAATTTCATATAATAACTAAGATAAAGTGCTCTAATTTTTGTAAAAATTGCAATATCTCTCATCCTGTAGGTCATTTCAAAAAGAAATAGCTAAGTCATACATCAAAATTGAAAAATTGAGAATTTTGTTATTTACTATTTGTACAGAGCGGGCCCCGTTTATTTAATATTTTCGTCAATTTTTACCCATTTTTTCCCATTTGAATAGTAATAATTTATTTTTCTCTTCTTAATTTTTCCCTTTTTTTTTAAAAAAAAAATGTACTAAATAAATTTAAGAACCACAAAAAATATCTCCATTTTTTTTTTAGAAAAAAGTTGTCGCATGTAGTCTCATATCTTAAGGTATCCGACTACGTTCGGAACCATGATTTTAAAAAAAGCGCATAAATTTTTAATTTTCATGATATTTAGTGTCACTTAGATTAGAATACATATATAAAATTGTTTTAAGGACATTATGACAAAAGAAAATTATTTAAATACAATATTTTGGCAAAAGATTAACTTAGAATAATCTTTTTTCCAAATGTTCTCCTTTTGTAAGACATGCTTCTATTGTATTAATATTTTGCGTGTATATAGCTCAGACCTCTGTTCAGAGGCTCAACTATGAGTTTTGAAAAATTCCCAATATTTTCAGAGTTACAACCATTTGAAATAATTATTGGCGTATTTTCTTAAAATTTCTCCCTTCTGTTTTCGTAAAACATGGATAAACCGACTTCCAAGTTATGCGTTTCAAAAATTCTAGTTGAGCCTCTGTACAGAGATCTGAGCTATAGACAGACAAAATATTAATACAATAGAAGCATTTTTTACAAAAAGAGAACATTTGGAAAAAAGGTTATTCTAAGTTAATTTTTTGTCAAAATATTGTACTTAAATAATTTTTTATTGTAATACTATTCTTAACCCAATTTTATATACATTGTGTAATCTAAGTTATGCTAAATATCATTTATATTATCCATTTACACGCTTTTGCGAAATCACGGTTCCGAACGTAGTCGGATACCTTAAGTAAAAACAAAACATTATTTAATTCGTATTAGTCATTTTTGTTAAAAAGGGAATGAATAGCTTATAACGAGTTTTCTAACTAGTCCTCGAGAGAAAATTCTTGTAATAAATTGTTTGATTTGTGTGTGTGTGAAAGCCTCTTTCTTGGAAGGAACCGTGGAACATTCAGACGAATATTACTATTTAAAGTGAAGTGAAACGAGTTTCCAGAGGAAGTAGTAGTGAATTTTAAATGATGTTAATTGATTTATATCTGGGAAAGCTACCTTTTGGAACAACAGTGTATCCTGCCATAGGATTCAGGCCTTACTATCCTTATCAAGATCTCCTCAGGCTTTTGTAACTCTTGTATCTATCATTCTTCATCTACTCATGATTAGTCACATGTATTATTGGAACTTTCTCACTTCCATTCGCCAGTTGCATCTATATCATGTTTTGAATCGACTTAAGTAAAAGCTGGAGTTTTTTTAATATGTCTCTTCCTTCGCTTGCGCCTGGCACTAATTCGAACTCTTGCTCACCTTAACCCCACCTCGGACCTCCTTAAAACTGATTGACGCTCCAGGGTACTGACTAAGATACCACGGATGTGGTGGTGGTTATTTCCAGATGTTCGTCAAAGGTTCCTCATTGATCTGAGTCATTGAAGTGTATCCCTTTGCAAGGCCATCAGCAATGTCATTATATTTCAAATTCACATGGGACGGAGTCCACTGCAGATGAATACATAATAATGAAGTCTTGTCACCGTTTCTAGTTTTTTACATATAGTTCGAAAGTCTTAATTGCAGGAATAACATTTTACTATTAAAAATATTCGGATCATGGTCATTTTAAGGCAGTGTCGAGGCCCGGTCCCCTGGACTAGTTAGCCCATGCCGGAAAGGTTTTTGCGCCAAAATATTTCCACTAAAATGCTCCCACTAAATTAATATGGCTACAATGAACGGTGTTTTTTGGTTACGATCACTTTCGATCGTGACGAATTATTAACTGATTAGTGCATGCGTATGTGCAAACTCGATTACCTAGAGAAGATAGGTAGGTACGAGGGCTATATTGTTAAAGTTAGGTCTGTTGGAGCGTATAGTTACCTAGTTCGCGCGTGCTCCCCAATGATTATCTGCATCACTGACCAACATCCTTCGCAAACACACTAGCGCCATTTCCAGCTCCGTAGCAGTCTTGTAAGATTTGCTGTGCGTCTTTAAAATGTTTCAGGGGATTGAATCGCCCGCCAAGTGTGAGATATGGTCTGTTATCCGTTTTTTGACTGCGAGAAACATGCCGGCTGCAGACATTCATTGCCAGATAACAGAGGTTTATGGCACAGAAGCAATGAGTGACAGCAAAGATCGAAAATGGGTGAGGAAGTTTAAAGATGGACGAACGTCCATGACGAAGAACCCTCTGGCCGGGCCTCTGTAATCACTGATGATCTGATGCAAGCAGTTGAAACAAAAATTCGTGAGAACAGGAGATTCACAATAACCAATCTATAGTTGCAATTGCCCGATATTTCTCGGTCGATGGTGTACAAAATTGTGACTGAAGTCCTCAACTTTAAGAAATTGTTTTCTCGGTGGGTACCCAGACTACTCACAGTGGAACAAACAAAGAACAACACAAAGAAAAGAAGTTTGCCATTTCATTGGACTTTTTGATTCGTTAGAAGGAAGAAGGGGATGACATGTTGAGTTGAATCGTTAAGGGAGATGAAACATAGGTATCCCATATTACCCAGGAATCAAAGCAACAGTCGGTGGAATGGCAACACACAACCTCTCTCGTCAAGGTCAAAAAGCCAAAAAAACTCTGTCAAAGCGCAAGATTATAGCAACAGTGTTCTGGGACCGACGTGGTGTTTTGCTGGTGGACTTTATGCCACAAGGAACAGAGATCAACTCAGGTGTCTACTGCGCAACTCTACGGAAGCTCCATTGAGTTAAGTTGAGTTTGGTGTTTTATGGCGCAAGAGCCAGTTTTGGCTATACTGCGCCAAACATTCATAGGTCTGTGGTCTGAACGGGAAAAGAAGAAATTGGATGACAAGATGGAGGGTCGAAAATAGAGAAGGATCACTGGGGTACCCCGGGGTCGTGACAACCGTGTTTACCAAAGATAGTAAACCCCTTGGGAAAAGGAAAAGATCACTAGGGTGCCTCGGGATTGTGACACCTAAAGAAGGTGAGCCCCCTGAGAGGACGGAAGCTCCGAAGAGCATTGCAAAACAAACGGTTGCTGTCAAAAGGTGTTTTGCTCCTCCACGATAACGCACTTCTCGAACGACTCGGGAGTAATCGAATCTTTTGGCTGGGAGATTTTGGACCATGCACCATACATCCCTAACCTTGCTCCGAGTGATTTCCACCTTTTCCGGTACCTCAAACACAGTCTTGGCGGGAAGTGTTTCAGTAACAACGAAGAAGTGAAAGCGGCCGTGAACTCTTGGCTGTCCGACCAAGCGGAAGACTTCTTTAAAGAGGGTTTTTAAAACTTAGTTCTAAGGTATAACAAGTGCATTAATAAAGTCGGGGACTATGTAGAAAAATAGGCAAAAGTATGTACAATCCTATAATAAAGGTTTTTCGAAACAAAATATTGTTGTTATTTTTTAAAAAACAAACGAACCTTAGTTAAAAAACAGCCCTCGTATAATCTACAGAGATAACTTACATAATACAAAGCTTCATCGTGTGGTTATTCTTGACATCCTTTTAGCGTCATGCAATTGACTTTTTAAAAAATTATCATACATATATACAAGAACTGGTTTAGAAGAAGAATGTGATATTGGAGAAAATTTGGAAGCATGTGGAAAAAAACACTTTACTTTGAATAATCTCGAAAAATTGTTTAATGCCATTGGAAGGGCATGTGGAAAAATAAGTGAAAATGCCCCAAGTGGAAAAATGAGTCTTTATTAAGTAGATGAAAATTCGAAAATAATATTCTCTGTTATTGCGAGATGTGCGAAAAAAGAATAGCGGCAAAAAACTTTAACGGATTTTCAACTAAAAAATGTTTTCTTTTTCATATTATAAATATTAACCAATATAATTTTTTTCCCATTATTTTCGCTTTTTATTCCTTTATTATTCTTCATTAAGTTTTAATAAATATGGAAATATTTTGGTTTCAACGAAATTTAATAGCAATTAATTACTTATCTCCCTATAGTAATAATGGCTACTTACATATTAACGACAGCGCAGCCAAATTTGCACCACGAAAATCTCGCCATAGTATCATAACAGCAACAGAAAACAGCAAAAACGGATCATTACGTATGTTTCTTGAAAAATAAAAACAGTCAGATTTTGGCGGAAAGAAGAGCGTTTCGAGTAGCGCTAATTTGGCTTCTCTGACATTCATACATAAAAGTTCCAAACAATGTTTCAAACGGAAGATAATGCAGAAAGAAAAAAAGATTTTAAAAGAAAAAGAGAATATAATTATAAAATAATCTCAAATACACACACACAGGTTATAGCGTATTATTTTTATGAGATAAGTTTTATATTACAAATATATAGTTTTTTTTAAGGTATCCGACTACGTTCGTAACCGTGATTTTGTAAAGGCATGTAAATAGATAATATTTATGATATTTAGTGTCCCTTAGATTAGAAAATGTTTATAAAATTGTTTTAAGAATTATATTACAATAAAAAATTATTTAAGAGTACAATATTTTGACAAAAAATGAACTTAAAAAATGAACATGAATTTTCAAAATATTCTCCTTTTGTGAAAAATGTTTCTATTATAATAACGTTTTGCCTGTATATAGCTCAGACCTCTGTACAGAGGCTCAGCTAGAATTTTTTAAATATATAACTTAGAAGTGGGTTTATCCATGTCTTACGACAACAGAGAGGAGAAATTTTAAGAAAAAAACGCCGATAGTTATTTCGATTGGTTGTAAATCTGAAAATAATGTGAATTTTTCAAAAATCATAGTTGAACCTCTGTAAAGAGGTCTGAGCTATATACAGGTAAAATATTATTGTAATAGAAGCATTTTTCCCAAAAGAAGAACATTTTGAAGAAAGGGTATTCTAAGTTAATTTTTTGCCAAAATATTGTATTTAAATAAAAAAATTTTGTTCAAAAAATGTCCTTAAAACAATTTTATACATGTATTCTAATCTAAGTGACACTAAATATCATGAAAATCATCCCTTCATGAGCTTTTTAAAAATCACGGTTCCGAACGTAGTCGAATACCTTAAAATACATATTTTTAAACCTTTTCCCACTAAAAATTTACCATATACGCGCATCTAAAGTTTTAACAACACCTTCCTGAGATAGTAATTTTTATCCTGAAAGGTAAACCTTTTAAAATATTTTTCAAAAATCAGCTAAGCAGTAGGTATTGTTATTTCTAGCCCATTGCCACGATGAATTTCGTGCTCCTCGATCTGATTACATCAGCCAGGTGGCATGAGCAACAACAACAACAAATAATGACTATTTTCCATTAATTCATATTAATGCTTAGTATATAAAAGAAGTAATATAAAAAAATTAAGTTAATTCCTACTTTGAATGGGTATGAATAGAAAGTATTTCATTCACAATTGAAAATTTTAACAAGATTATATATATACAGGGAGAGAGTGAACTAAAATAGGTACGAATTGAAAAAAGAGCATGATTTGTCTGTATTGTAATCACAATGTACACTCGGCTTAGCTAGTTTGGCTGAAAAACCGGTTTTTGTCGCCAACTTTTGCCATTGTTTTAACAGTTATATTGTTACAACAATGAAGATAAAATGTAAGTTGGCGTCGAAAACCGGTAATTAATTTAACCGTTAATTAAGGAATTAATATTTGAAAAAACTGTATTACCATCAAGTGACATCCACTACAAGTTTAAGAAAACTTATTTGAACTTGATTGGATGAATAGCAAGTATTTTATAAACGATTGAAAATTTGAACAAGATATATAAATAAATAAATATAGGGAGAGAGTGAGCTAATAGTAGGAATTGAAAAAGAAAAGAAAAATTCAAACCAAGGAATATATTTTAAAAATTTTACTTAAGAATAAAGATAAATGTCTATTTATTCCTCAAACAAAATTTTAAGCTTCTACATCTGATAATTTCTGAGAAAATAACAGGAATATTAGAAAATTTAACGTTATCCGTAGAGGAGGAGACCAACTCCATTCTTCGACAAACGTTAGCCAGAAGGAGACAACAGTCTCACGTTTGCAGATGCAATTTCAAATGACATTTACTTATTCTAAAAATAGTTTTTAGATTTAAAAAATTAGTAATAACGTGCTAATTTGATATCGGGGATAGTAGCGCCAAACTGTTGTTTATGTTCGCCAAGATGGGCGATAATATTACAATATGGTTACCTTAATATTTTCATCGTCTGTCGATGTGGTTGCCATGGGGATAACGTATATTAGAAATAACTTTTATTCGTTTTTTCCCGCTATAACCCTTTAATTTCAGACGATATCTTTAAAAACTTAACCATTTTCAGTTTGATTTTTTATTTGCGTCTTCTGTTTATAATTATGGGCTACTTTCGAATATGGATATTTCTAAAATGAGTGAGTTCTAGAATATTTTTTTCTTAAAAGAATAAGTGTTGTGCTTTTAATTATCGCTATAAATAATTTATTTTCGTTTTAAAAATGTTTTTTTTACGTTCTTTGTTCCATGAAATTCGTTGAAGGAACTTACAGTGCAAGTTTCATATTGCACGCTTTCACTACTTTGTAATTGATATTCTAAATTAATTTTAACATAAATTATGTAATTATTTTATTCGTAATGAAAAAAAAATGCAATTATTACTATGTGTAATAATTATATAATATTCGTTACTTATAATTGTTTCTTTTAGCATTTATTTATAAATATTACTACATAATTTGTTATTTATTTATATTTAATATTGTTATTTATTTATATTTAATATTGTTATTTATTTATAATTATTATTATTTAATTATAATTATTATTATTTAATTATAATTATTATCTTATTCATTTATAACTCTTTTTGTTGTTTATTTATAGCTATTATGTTATTTATTTATAGTTCTGTATTACGAGTTCTCTTATGCATTATTTTTATTTTTTTACAATTCGACGATTATTCTTTTTAATAATTACTATTTAATTATATTATGATTATTGTTTCTAATAACCGTTATATAATCGTACTATATGAATATTACATAAAATTACCATAAAATAATATTATGAGCTTATTATATGCTGCTTATAATACTATTATTAGTACATGTTACTTTTTTTATTGCATATTAATCATTAATTATTGATTGATCTTGGTTATTCTCAATCTCTTCCTATATCCTTTATTTGAAATACATTTAAATGTATTTCAAAACATTTCTTTAAAATTGTGTATCATTAAACTACCGCTAGGCCGCCATATTGGATTTCAGTCCAGCAGCAAGAAACGCTGCTTGGCGTGATCCTTATCACGCCAAGCAGCACTTGGCGCTATTACCCCCGTTATCAAATTAGTTCCAGTAATAATTTATCCTTAACATATGTATGAATAATTTTAATTATTTCATACTAACTAGTAATGATGTGCTCTTACTGTTTTTCTTTTAATTTCCCTCACCGCAAAGAACGTGGACTATCAAATTTTTTTAGCAAATGGCTAAATTCCTGACGATTACATGATAAATGCAGTCACGTGTTCTCCATCGAATTTAAAACTAATTTTAGACTCTTTTTTGTTGTTCTATTTGTAAAATTAAGATGAAGTTTCAAATTTAATGATAGAAGTTCAATTATATTCAATTATTATTCTTCAAATAGTTTTTCAAAATTAAAAAGAAACTTTTCTTGTATTATACACGTGCTTTTAAATCAGATACATTTTGTTTATTTATGTGCCTAATTTTTGTTAGCAAATATGTACTTTTTAAAAGAAAAATCTTTGCTGAAATCAAGTTGGCAACAGCCAAGAACATAGACTGGTTGGCTGGAGACACGTGATTGTATTTATCATGACAATGATGTCACATGAAATGAATTGACTGGCAGAAAAAAACGCTATTGCAGTTGACTTTACATGACTTTGATTTCACACGACTTAAGCCCATTCCACAAGAAATAATTAATATTAATAAAAAAAAACTATATGATACGATTTATGCAACTTTAATAATTTTTCTGCAATGCGCATTTTTATTTATTTATTTTTAAGGATTACTGGCAAATCTATATTATACTTTGTGTGTGTTCCATTAACACAAATATCTTCTAAAAGAAATTTTTGGAAGAAAAAATTAGAATAATATAGTTAAGCCTAGCAAGAATATATCATTTTTCATAATAAGGTTAAAGATTTAAATTACTTAAGAATGCGAATAAAATAAACGAAGAATAAAACCAAAGTACATTTCCGATTGAAACACTTAGAAATTTTTTAAGCCACCTTGGGCTTTCCCTAACCTTTATATTTTTTACACTAGTGTAAATGATGTCATTTCAGTTCTAATCCTTTCTTGGCATTCGATTGAAGCTAAAATCTTCTGCACCTTAATTGTTTCGCCGAGTTAACCGTTTGACTGCCTAACAAATTAATCTTTCCAACTGGAAAGAAAAAAAGATTAAAAATAAAAAATAAAAAATAGAAATTTAGTCTTCCCACTCCTTCCTGTGGCCTTGCTGGCTAGAGGTGAATCTAGAATTTATTTATTTGAGGTACAGTGATGTCTTTTTATTATTATTATTATTATTGCTATCATTTTAGACAGGACAGGGAAAAATGAGAAACGGAAACTGGTTTGGGAAAACTGTCTTTTTAAAAATACTTTCTCATAAAAAAGTGAAAAAAAAAATTCTTGTTTTAAGTTTTGTGATATACTGAGAAAGACATAGAGATAAAGACGATTTAAAGAGAATTCTATTACTTTCCAGAAAATTTAATTACGGTCTGTTATGCAAAAAACAGTGAGGGATATGATTTACAATTTCTTTTTTTAGTGTTTGGAGATCAGGAAATATTTTTAAATTATTCAGATAGAGATAAGCCATATAACTAAACTTATCCATTAGCTTTCGAAAACTTAAGTCATTTGCGTACTAAACAATACATAAGAAAGTATGTGTGTGGGCCTACAGAATTTTTAAGCGAATATAAACCAGGCTAAAATTCGAAAAATCTCGTTGGATAAATGTTTGCAAAAACAGTTGAATTTTCCTTTTAAACATATATTAAAAAAACTAATACCACTGAATTCTTACAACGTTCTAGATTCTACAGAACTTAAGAAAAGCAATATTACCTAAAAAATTAAATCGATATTTATTAAAAATTACATTAATTACATAAAATAAGGAAAGCTTTTGTTTTAACCCCTTAACTGCCCACTAAAAGTTCCGTTATTCGCTACCCCTATGCCACCGTATTTCACATAGGCTGAAAGACGTACATATACGTCTGGGTATTTAACACGCCTGTTTTGAAAGACGTATATGTACGTCAAAGGCACTTGAAGGGTTAATAAAAATTTTGTTTTTGTAAAGGAAAATATTTCACAGAGTTTCTGAACTTAGTTTGAAATCAAGGTGAAAAATACGTAATTCCGAAGTAAAATGAAGGAGAAATTTTTTTTCAAACTCATACACTATTTTTTTCTTAATTAAAAAAATCAAACTAACAAGTGTTGTGAGCGAGATTTAACGTCGCATAAAAAGGCAGCACGAGGGCTATTGGTGACGGAACTTGTAATTTTGATATTCGGTCAAGAGACGAGAATGAAGCCTGAGCTGACATCCCTTCTCCAAATCACATCCCCATGCCAGAAAGGACTTTTGAGCTGGCAAGATTTAATGGGCCTCAGTTGCCTCAACACAGAGTTTCTTCAGTAGCCCCTGGACTCGAACCTGCGTATCGCCCTTCCCAAGTTCGGGACCATGTCATTAGGATACAACCACCTAAAATGTGTGATATTTGAATATTTGACCTTATCGAAAAAAGTTCAAAACTTAAACCATCACAAATGATAGCATCATAATTTACAACGTCTTATAAGGGATTCCTTAAGACTTCCGAAAAAAGAAAACGAAATCAATGATATATAAACATATTATTACATAAGAAGGTTTTTAAGAATTTTTTTTTTTTTGTAACGTTATTATTTTTAAGAGTATTATTATTCTCTTGAAGTTAATCTCTTACATTTAATTGTAATTGTACATTTAACTCTGTGCTTTATTGCTAACCAATTCTATACTAATAATAATAAATTATAATGATTTTTTTAACATTCAATGTCATCACTTTCTCCTTCATTTTCTATCCTTTGCGGGATTAAATTTTCAGAAATTTCTGCTTCTACAATTTAATCCTTAAATCATAGTTCATAGGCAAATAATTTGCTGTCTTTTTCACCTACGCCGGCTTGTTACATTTCTTTTCGTTGTTTTGCTTTATTAGATTCAAGGCTAATTTAGTATATAATTGTGTGCGTGTGTGTGTGTGTGTGTGAATGTATGTGTGTGTGCGTGTGTGTATGTGTGTGTGAATGTATGTGCGTGTGCGTGTGTATGTGGTGTTAACGCACACTCACTCGAGAATGAGACACAGTAAATGAAGATATGCAGCATGTTGCGAGTTTACCATATTATTGAGTATTTTAATTAGCATATAATAATAGTATATTTTAAACGTGGATAGTAAAGTCCTGTTTATATTTGTAAATTAGAGTGTGGAAGTGAATGACTTTGAATAGTTATTCCATCCTGACCTAAGAAAACATAAATGTCAAATCACTGCATATGAGTACCGAGTTGGTGCGAGGCTACAGCATCTTGTGTAAAAATTTAGAAAATTTCCAGTGAACTATTGTAAAATCTTTAATCTAATTACCAAGAGCAAATACAAAAACAAGAAATGATGGAAAATGATGCAAACAACAATTTAATAAAAGACTAATTTGCTTGTACTTCCAATGATGTAATTTTTGACGATTAATATTTTTAAAAAATTACATCAGCGATTCTTTTTGTTTTTTCAAAACATAATATTTTCAGATGCTTACAAACTGCATTTCCTTTAATTTTTTTTTTTTTTCTTTTGTCATTGAAGTGTTTTCTAATAAGGAAAAGTAATAAGTATTACAATATTTAGATTTTAAAATTAGGTATAAAAGATATTGTCACCTGCGTGAGTCGAAGGATTTCTATTCTCAGTAACCTTTTTCATATAAAAATAAATCCTTTTTTTTTTTTAAATTTTAGAGCAATTTTTACAATGATTTCTGTAAGTAATACAATACATATACGAAAAGACGAATTCATTTGGAAAAGCTTACTCTTAAAAACCTTAAACTCATTTTGTAAAAGCTGTAAACCTTCTTATTTTTGAATAATTCAATGCTTCAACCGATTTATAATTCTCTCGACATATGCTTCTAAAATCTGACGATTTCAGACTAAGAATAAAGTAAAATAAAAGTAGGATTTTTAGCCTTACAAAAGAAGCATAAATATTCCTAAAACTGTCTTTTTGTACCGTCATGTTACTTCCGAACCTCTGACTTACAAGGTATTATTTAGAAACAAAAACAAAAACAGAAAATCCGAGGAAACAAGATTTATATCTCAATGCATCTTTTTCACTTGTACTGAAAGAAAAAGTCCTTTTTTTAAGCTGCAGGAAAAAGGAAAAGGAATGAAAGATCAGCGAGCATTCACAAATCTTCTGCACTTAACAAGGCCATTAAAAACGACACAAGGGGATAGATAATGTCGGTAGAAGAATTTATTACCATTTAATTACAGCAGCTAGTGGGGCTGTAGCATAGCTCAAAGGACAGAAGTCGACTTTTTTCAAAAAAAAAAAGAAAATATTTCAGTCATTGGATTACTTTTTATGCATTCCTTGCCTAAGTTGCGACTATTCGTCTTTCTTTCAAACAAGAAATGAATATTTACGAGAACAAGATATTTTCTCTCTTGTTCAACACAGTTGAAATGAGCATTAATTGTCCTTACTAGACATCCATAACATTCTAGTACTTTCTAGTATCATGTGCAGGGACGTCTTAAGACCTTTTGACGTCCTGGACCTCTACGCAAATGTGGGCTCTAGGTTCGTCCTCAGATGTAGACCCTACCTATGACCCTTAAGAGTAAACAGTACATAACATACGTTATCAAATACTCGTACAAACAGTAACCTGAAACAAATAAATGTGTATGACTTACAATTGCACAAACCAGCTCGACCGACTGCTACATTTTGACTGAATGAGTAATGGTGGTCTATGATGGCAATCCTAGGCAAAAACATCAACGACGGTCATCACATAATAATGCTGTCTTGCACTGTCATCAGTTGACATATAGTCCGATATATTCCTTGCTCTTCGGAAAATAACTCAGGAAATAACATTTGACTGTAAAGATTATTCGAAACATAATCTTATGAAGGCTGAATTGAGCCCAGTTGGTCCATGCCTTAAGCGTCCCTGATCATATGTATTAAAATAAACTTTAAAATTAAATTTATTGTGTCTATTATTAGTAATGCATGTAGTATATAGAAACCATTGGATTTTTGGACGAAGTAATGAACATTCAAACTCTTTTAATATGATGCATACTCTCCTTCCCGCAGGACGGCTGTTGTAACAGAGTGGTCTTGGTCACTGAATCGTAGCCGGCGGGTTGGGAATTCAAGTCCTGGTGAAATTGAAGACTCTCCATGGTAGAGTGGAAAATTAAGTTTGCCATGGCTCAAAGCTGCAACAATAGCGTGGAGGGGAACTTAGGAGAGTAGGGTGCTAGCTCAAGTCTTAGCCTCGTCAATTGATCGAGTCTGAAATTTACGAGGTCCGTTGCCAAAACTCCTCGTATTGCTTTAGAGTGCGATATTAATTAAAAATCAAATCAAATACCCCCTTTCATCCCATGTATATTGAATGTAATACCTAAATATTCTATAGAATGAAAAATACGATTAAGACAAAGTAATAAAAGAGGAAAAATGTTTCTTATTTTAAGAAATAATCTCTCAAGAAATAAATCTTTTTCTTAAATAAAAACATCTTATTGGTTTCAACAAGTTGGCTAAATACATCCATGTATAAAACACGCAAAAAATACAGAAATACACAAATAAAAGAGAATATTTCAAGATTTTCAGTAAAACCATTACTTTTTTCATTTAAATGTGATTTCACTTTTAATCAACCTAAACATATTGTCTGTTAATCTTCAAATGGAATACGTTCAACATTTAACGTAAAAAGAAATTACCTTTTTTTTCTCTTTTTGTACTTGTGTAAGATATCTTCCGATAGAAAAATTATACATCGATAAACATTTATATTGCATTCACATATCATCATTAAAATCTGGAAGCATTAGTTTTTGCAAGTAATTTTTTTATAAGAGTACAGAATACTCCAAGAATAACACTAAAACCGTAATATCTGTTGAGTGAAAACAGAGTGAATTACAAATCAGAAATTTGGGGTCTTATGTAAGAATCGAAATTCTCGCTAGCTGCTGGTTACATGTCAGTTTCTTAGCTTAAAACTATTTCTTGAGCGTCTACTTTCTTTTAATGAGAATTTTAGTATGTGAACTTCAATAGATCAGAATGCAAGAAAAATAATAATCACATTATAAAACATTCACAGAAACCGGTTCTCTTTCTCTCTTAGCATTTTAATTGCACATTAATTTCTTGATTAGTTTTTCCCTGATAATTCATCATTTATCCCTGTAACTAGTGGTTTCCCACCTATATATCTTGTTCGTCACCTGCAGTGTGAAACTCTCAACAAGTGCATTAAGAAAAGAGAGAAAAACTGAAGCCTCACTTGCAATTTATTTTAATAGCTCATTTTTTTATATTTCTCTAATAAATAATTGGGTGGTATCTTTTTTAATATAAAAATTAATTCAGGCATGTAATCAGTGGGGGTTTTTTTTCACCCTACCCTCACCCCTTCCCTATAAAATATTTGGTTTAAGAACAAAAATTACACTATTAGGTTATGTTTAACCGAGACACATTTTTGGAAGCAATTTCTGTACATTATGAGAAAAAAATAGCAGTCTATTTACTATATTGCCTTTTTTTTTTTCGAGAATTTTTTATTAAAAACAAAAATTTAAAATAAATTAATATCACGACTACTACTTAAAAGACTGTATATTTCCCACTATAGACAATTAATATGAATACAAATTCGTATACACAAAATCTTATGTTAGTATTAAAAGAATAAATAAGGTGTGATGGGCTCACGCGTCTTTTCTGTAACATAACTTCTGGGTTCTTTGACGGCCAAAATTAATGGCAAATCTTTTCCAACCCAAATCCAAGAAGTGAAATGCAATTGTGAAATGCAAATAAGATAGCTTTTAAAAGAACAGAAGTTTCAGTAAGCAGAATGGCAATATAGGGTAAAGTTATGTTTGGAAGAGATACGAGTGGGAATTGACGGTCTATTATAAAGTTACCAAGATTTCTAACCATTACTACAAGGTGCATATCATTGCACGCGCGCCCAGGAGCCTCGTACCGTGATAGAACCTTAGCTTGAGTTAAGGTAGGACTTATTATTTGATATTAGGACTTGTAATATTATCAGAATTGAAAGTAGGCGGATAATATAATTATTTAGATAAGTGATCTAAGTTACGTGATCCAGTTGAACTATATTGCTGTGCATTTGGTTTATTAGATTCTTGCTTATCAAGGTTTATCTAAATTATTAGAAATTTAAGTTATATTCTTAATAAAGTCATATTAAGAATTTTAAAATTTCGATTCATTTCGAGAATCCCACACCTCTAATTCCCGCTGACAATCAAAGATATGGTCACCATAGAACGACCATATCACAAAGGTTGTGTATAAAGAGTCTAAAAGCTGTCAAATTCTAATCTAAAATATAGAAAATCTATAAATGGTAGTAGTTTTAAGAGTCAAAAATTTGTTTTGGGATTCCCCTCGCTACAACTTTCCAAATATCATTAAGCAAATGCGCAGACAATTACTTAATTTAGTTTGCTTTAATTACTATTGGTTCTTTTTAAGTTTGAGTTATTAGGGAGTTTCCCGAGACATTTACCAAAAAAGCAAACTATGGAAAAAGGAATAACAAAAGGCAGTATAGTGTTACACTTTTTTTATCTACCTATATTGCAAATTAATGTCATTGTTAAAATATGAGATTCAAAATTATAAAGAAAATATATGAAATGGGAATAATACGAGACACTTTTCAAATAACTTCGTGTTAGACACTTTTTCACCTCATTTTATTGATTGATTGATTTTAATTTACGTCGAACTCCGAAGTAACATGAGGGCTATTGGCAGAGACTGAAGACAGCAGTG
Source organism: Trichonephila inaurata madagascariensis (assembly GCA_019973955.1). NCBI lineage: Eukaryota > Metazoa > Arthropoda > Arachnida > Araneae > Nephilidae > Trichonephila > Trichonephila inaurata. The sequence continues at coordinate 86,088 of BMAV01025778.1, forward strand.
CTGGTTTATTCATTAGGCGCTTGAGGCAGACGCCAGGGGCCCGGATAAACTAGACTTCACCAGATTTTCTGGTTATAAATTTCGATCCTCCAGTGCCAAGGGGATCTGTAGATATTCTGTGTCCAGGGCTCGAAATGAGCTTAAATCAGCATTGGAAGACAGTCAAATAACGAGAATTCAAATAATTTTGAACTGTGGTCAAAAAAATAACGAGCACGACATCCCACTTCAAGCTTCCACATTACTTCAAAGAGGGGGCTTTGAGCCAAGACAGATTTTGTGTGCATCAGACCCTGTGCAAAGCGAATCTTCAGTGCCACAAGATTTCGAACCCGCGATTCAACAACGCCGGATTCGCGTTCGCTTTCAGGACCATTCGGTTACCACAGTCATCATTGCATGCTACATTATTACACTTTAGATTTACATCAGAGGTTCCCAAACTTTTCTTTTGTTTCATAGACCCGTAGCCATGTTTTTCGATTTTGGGTAGACCCCTACTTACCTAATACTGAATGTTTGCAAATTTATTAACTTAAATGTCTTTTTGACAGATGGTATAGGGCTATGTTTACTTTAAAAGATTTAATAAATTAAAAATTAATTAATAGATAAAATAACTGTTACTTAATATAACTAAGCAACAAACATGCTTTTAAATGAAGGGATGAATCTGGTGCTTCGAAAATTTCTGTCTGTGTTGTGTGATATTCGTTTCTAAACTTAACTTAAGGATCTTTTTAGTGCCTATTCCGATCAGTTCCTCTTGTAATATGACATTTGTTTTTCCTTTCAATGTGACCATATTAATTCATTGTCTACTGTGGTATCACCAAAGTCATTCTCAACCTTAGTTTCAAAATCTGAATAAAGGGCATTTAAATGTTGAATGTCGGTTAAAACGTCCTTTTCCTGGCAGATTGTGTGACAAATTGAGAAACTTTCGGTCAAATGCGGAAAATTCGGGACGTCCAATATTCCTTAGCTTTATTCTGGGAAGAAACTCCGAAATGATGATCCTTGTAACTGCAAATTAACTTCATTCAATTTTGTAAATAAATTTGTTAAATAGGTAAATCTAGTTTATATACAGTTCATTAAATTTTCTTTTAAAATCAAAGTCATGATCTGTTTTAATGAGAGTCACTATCGCGTGGACCCCCATTTACACTTCATGGACCCTCAAAATATTTTTTCGCTGACGTGGACTCCTTATCGGTTGTCATAGACCCCTGGGGGTCTATATAGATAAGATAACCAATTTTTTTACAAAGAAAAGGAGTAACAAAATTTTAAGAACAAATTACAACCCAAATATACGAAACATTTTATTAATTCAAATCAAAATACATTTATTACGCTGTCATCCGTTTTAATTATTTACTTAAACGAGTATTTTTCCATTGAATGAATTTTTTTTCTAATAAATCGAAAATTTCGGAGCAAAAAATATCCTACAGATTGAACTTCACGATAAGTGCTACAGCTAAAGTAACAACATTCAATCTTGATTTCTCACTTGTCCAAAAATCATTACCAATTAAAAGAACTCTTTCAACTGCTATATTAGATCCAGGGAAGCACAACGTTAATTCAACAAAAACAACTACATTTTTATATGGAATGAGTTCAATTCTGAAATGGTTAAATATTTCCACCCAACTTTTATCAATTTCAACAGGCTAATTTTCTCATTGTTCTAATTTATCAAATTTTAAATATACTTTCAGTCTTCCAATTTCTTCAAGCAGGCAATTGTCATCGATTTTACTAAAAGGCATTTTTTTTCGATAAAAACTCAACACACTTTTTTGTATCTGCCTAATTTACTTGCGATGAAGTAAAAGAACACCATTGAAAACTGTTATTTCCTGTGATATTTGCTACAAACCGTTCTTCGACGTATTGGAAACATATTTGGTAACAAATTCAGCATTTATCCGTTATGGCCGGATATGATTCTTCTAAATTTGACAATTTTCTTTTTATTATTAATGGAATAAATTTTTCTTAAAATCGAGATTTTTTTTATTGAAGGACAAAATTATTCAAAAAAAGACTAAATATTTTGGAGCTGAAATATCTTCATCATCAATCTTTTAAATTGTTTTGTAGAATATATATTCTTGATTATGTACAAAATGCATTAAAATATCTCCGTTAATTAATACTGTACCGTCCCATGACGCGTAACAGTTCGGCCTGGCATCTCGGAATGCAGAGATTAACAGATTAGTTTTAAAATATTGAAAAGGAGGACAAGATGGAGGACACTGTTCGAGGAAGGACAGAACCTATAAAAGGAGGACTGTCCTCCCTAAAGGAGGACGATTGGTCACCTTAATCTAGACCACTTTGGGAATCACTGATTTACATTATACTCGCAAATATATGTTTCTACAAACTGTCCATAAGCAGCTTTCCCACAAAAGTGTCTTGAAATTGCAAATGCAAGTAAAGTAATAAGAAAAGAAAAAAATAATAAATTTATTAGGTTTTCACTTACAAGTCATGGAGTACCCAAACACATGAGGAATTTTAATAACTAGAAACATTAATTTAACTTCTTAGAGATAAGTATTTCATTAAAGAATAGTTAATTAGGTGTGATGGTGGTTTAATTATTTGTGTAGAATCACCAAAATTAGCTTGAAAAATATCCAATTTTTTTAAAAAAAATCAAAAATGATTTCTTAAGTTTTGATAAATATGTAAAATTAAATTTTCAACAAACTAATGACGGATATCTTTGTTTATAGAATATCATCATTATTATTAAAATGTAATCAGCTATGAAATTCGAAAAAATTACTAAGAGTCATCATAACTTAAACAAGAGAAAATACAATTCTATAAAATCCTTAAAATTTCCTTCATAAACTAATTTTTTCCTAGTTTAAATAGTAGGATAGTTGCTTATTAATAAATAATAATAGTAAACAAATATAGTTTTTACTATCTTAAACCACATAAAAAAATTTAGGTGTATTGACAAAATTTTAAAAAAAATGTCTTTTCATTTTATTGTTAGAAAAATCCAATGATTTCTCGTTTTTTAAAATTATTTTGCATTTTATTATTTTGAAAATTTTTTTTAGAATATATTTATTTCTTCCCAGAATTTATTATAAAAATACTTTAAAGTTGGACAAAATTAAAGAGATTCACTAATAAAACTGCAATTGCTTACAAATTAGTATACGTATTAGTAATACCCAGAACTTCGCAATAGGTGGGACTGAATGTTAATAACGTAAGTCGAATTCGAATAAGTCGGGGCATGATTTCGAATATAAGTACACATAAATCATTGTTATTTGAAGCTGGAAACGAAAGAAAATAATAATAATAAAGAAAAAAAGTTTGATAAAAAAATCTTAAATAAAACAAATACTAAGCCCCTCAAACCAAAATTATTTCGATGTAGAAGTTTTCACAAAATCCAACAAGTAATCTGCGTGTTCAAAGATTTTTTTTTTCCTTCTCCCGTTTTCCTCGTTGCATGCTTATAATTTCTCTCTCTCTTTCTCTCTCTCTCTCTCTCTCTCAATCCCTACTATTATTTCACACTCTCCCCATATATATCGTGTTCAAATTTTCAAAATAGTTAATAAAATACTTTTTATTCATCCGCTCAGGTTCAAATACATTTTTTTAAACTTTTAGTGGATGACACTTGATGTCAATACAGTTTTTTCAAATATTAATTCCTTAATTCTATTTAATTAATGAATATAAACTAAGACAAACAAAAATAATAGTCCAACACTATATGTAGAAAGAAAAATGAAAAATTGCAAGGAAAATCGCTTTCTATTTTGCCGCTAAATATTGTGATTCTATCATATGCAAATACATATTTATATTAATTGTATTTATTTAATAAAAATAATAAATACAATTTTTCTTTGTTGACCTGGCTTAATTTTTTAATATATATATTACATGTTTTATTCGTAGTTTTGTTGAAAAAATAAGTTCACATCGTTGGAGTCTATAATTTTCTAAAAACTTCGTAACCCTTTTTCAATTAAACTGAGGCCTTATGTCATATTCCAAACTATTATTTGACTTTCTGCTTGAATTGGGTGTAAAGACTCAAGTTCTTCAATGCCTTGCTCTTGATCATACACTTTCATGAGCTCATCCATTAGCCTCAGCTCCTGATTGTGGAAATCCAACAGTTCTTGAATGACATCAATGTCTACTTCTAAATTTATTTGCAATTTCTTTTTCCATTCAAAAGACGAGTTGACGAAATTTGAAAATCTCTTAATTCCGGGTTCAAGTTCGGGTAGCGTAA
>BMAV01025778.1:120766-141928 GCA_019973955.1 Trichonephila inaurata madagascariensis
TATTTTAGTAAAGTTATTTTAGAAAATTTATTTTAGTATATTAGTAAATTTATTTTAGTGATATTAATTAAACAACGTGATTAATTTCTGTTAAATAAGGAAATGAAACCTACTAATCATTAAGTAAACAATTATTTTGAGTGTAATTATAGTCATCGTGTTGCTTATAATCATGAAAAATATGAAAGATTACAAATCTTTCCCCCAAAATTCGTACTATTTATAAAATTAGCTCAAATTAAAACTTAAATACTTTGAACCTATTGAAAATAACTTTTTTTGTCCTTATCAGCAGGACTTGTTTGCATATAAGTGTAGTTAAATAAGAATAATACGAATGAGAGAGAGAGAGTCCTACATAAAACCATATCACAAAGCTTGATATATTTCGACCTCCTTTTCCTAGTCATTCATCATTATTAGAAACAGGTTCATTTCCATTGTCTAATAACAGTTTGTATCGGGAAAAATATTGTAAGTTGCTGAAAGGTTATAAAGTTTTTACTTTTTAACTTTTTAAAAAAGTGTTTAAGTTCTTCCTTTTGGATAAACTTCCATTGTTTTCTACCAATAGCAAAGAAAATATTTTAAGTGGTTGACGAACTTGCTTCTTTGTAGACAAACAGTAAAAGTATTTATGCGTGTACACACAAAAATATTTAATTTTTAACTTTATTTTGTCATTAAAATGTTTAACACACTGTTTACATAACAAAAACAATCAGACAAAATGTGTAAAACGCTGCTATAAAGTTATTTTTGTATGGGAAAAATTCAAGTATTCTTAAAAAAAATGCATTCTATTATTTTTAAACATTTCACTACTAAAGGAAACACTTTCCCCTATTTCGAAATTTGTAATTTTCACATTTAATTATCATTTTACTTACATTTTTTACACTGTTAACGGAAACGCTTGGGGGGGGGGAGGACTGTCAATCAATTGCCGCTAATAATGAAGCTTTCGTGGGCTGTACTCTGTTTTGGCGTGTAATAATGTATTACTGAATTTTCTCACGTCTTATGTTATTCAGTAAATACAATTTTCTGCAATAATAAAGTATATTTAATAATGATAAATTTTTTAATGTATATTTGACCTGATAATGACAAATAATTCAATGGGATAGCTCTGTTCTTTGTTCCCATAAAACTCGAAAAAAACACCTCGTTTTTTCCTTTTCTTATGATTTTTATTTAATTTACATCTAAAGAAAGTAAAATAGCCAGTTACCAGTGACCCACACAAGGAGGTCCTAGGGGTCTGGGCCCCCCCCCCCAACCCCTTTTTTTTTTTTTTTTTCGATTGGTTATAATCCTATGTATATGTAATGTTTATGTATGTAAATCCTATGAATGTAAAATTTAATTATGTATTAGTTGTAAATAATCAATTTTCATTAATTAATGCTAATTATTTATTCAATAATTAATATTGTATTGTTTCATTTCCCGAAAATCGACAAAATCAAGAATATGTTGGGCTGTGTGTATTGGAGCATGATGCCAAAATGGTGGACTTTCAACCCTGGACCCCTCCCCCCTTCTCCCCTGAAAAAGTCCCTGCTTACCTAATATTGAATTTTGGCAAATTTGTCAACATAAATGTCTTTTTGAAAGCTGATATAGAGCTACTTACATTAAAAGATTCAAATTTCTAGCTGTAAAACTGCTAAATAACAGGTATGTCTTTTTAAAGCCAAATTTGTTGACATCCGTTTCTTATATATACTTTAAGATTTCCGTTATTGCCTATTCTGATCAGTTCTTGTAATAAATTTTTTTTTTTCAATTTGACCACATGAATTCATACTGTGGTAATTACCATAGTCAAAACATTCTCAAACTTAATTTCAAAATCTGAATAAAGGGCATTTAAATTTTGAAAGTAGGTTAAAACATCATACTCCTGGCAGGCCTGTCTGTGGACAATTGAGAAACTGGAAAAATTCGCGACATCCAATATTTTACCCCTTTAGCCTAGTTCCTTCAAGAAACGCTTAAGCAATGGTCCTTTGATAAAATTTATGATGTCGCCCTGTAACAACAACCTAACTTAAGTAAATTTAGTAAATAAATCTGTTACATAGGTAAAATCTGGTTTAAACTTGATTTTCTTTTAAATTTAATCATAAACTGGTTTATTGAGAGCCACAATCGTAGACCCCCATTTACACCACATGGACCCCCAAATTATTTTTAACTGAGGTAGACCTCTTGCAGGTCATCATAGACCCCTGGGGGGAGGGGGAAGGGTCGATAGAGACCACTTTGAGAATCACCGATCTAAAGGAAAGGGGTGCTTTCACTGGAGTATTCCTTTAATTTACGATACATCAAAAGGTTATAAAAAAGAAGTCAGATTAAATTCTTACTAGTCTAAGGTTATCATTATTATCTCACGGTCATAGTAACAGTAGCGTACTAAGACTAAGCAATATTTGTAGCACTTCAGATTTTATTTTTTGATACTTTTAACTTACCCAGAGGCGGAGAATAGCAAAAATAAAAGTGATTGAATTTCCTATTTATTTTACTTTTATGCAGGGCAGGCCACTTTTTTTTTTAGTTTATTTACAAAATATTTGTATCATATTAATTATGTGGTAGAGCAAAATACGTTCAAAATTAAACACACATTTTCGTTTTTAAAATCTATTTTTTCGAATAAATGCTTCAGAATTTCATTTGTTTTAATATTTACTTTACAACATTAAATTGTGCACACACACGTGAGTTACTAATGCTTCCCTTTTTCGTGGAAATTGTGTGAGCTAGAAATTTTCCAAATGTTTTGTTTAACCCACAGTTAATGGTCAAGATAACCTTTTGAGTTCATCGGTCTTCCAATTACATGAATGAACTTGACTTTTCCAGTAAATGCTCTTTCGTTCATAATCTCTGAACCAATCCTAGTGCAGTATTTAAAAGGCGTGCTGGCTCCGTGCTTACTTATCGTCGGTATAAAACAAGGTAACCGTGACGCGTCGAATCATATAACCTTTCATCCAACTTTGATTACATAATCACAGTGTTTCATTCACCATAAGCAATTATGTCTCTTTATTTCAGCTGATGTCATTCATTTTAACTTCATGTCTCTATTTGAAACTATATGGAGGCACGTATGCTCTATTATGATGAAATAGACAAACTATTGCAATTGTCAATTACTTCATTTTGTATAGATATTTTTGAACATACCCTGAAGAAGGTTTAATACAAGTGTTATATTTTTTCTTGCTTTGCATCACACATTAATATATATATAGATATAGATATATCGTCAGCCTAATTATCAGAATGCTTAACTCCACAAAGGAACTAAATTTGATATAAGAGAGCTACGCACCAAGCGCTGTTTGACGTGATTCCTTAATCGCACCAAGCGCTGTTTGGCGTGATTCCTTAATCGCGCCAAGCAGCGGTTGTTGTCGAATTACGCGGAATCCAAGATGGCGGCCTAGCGGTAACAGATCATCAGGAAAATAATGGTAAAGAACTGTTCGTTATCCTCATGGCAACACATCACCACACGATAAAAATATCTAGGTAACCATATTATAATGTTATCGCCCATCTTAACGAACATAAACAACAATTTGGCACGTAGCACTCTTATAACAAATTAGCACCCCAGATGGAGTTACGCATTCTGATAATTAGGCCGACGATACATACATATATATATGGCAGTGGTAGCCTAGAGGTCATGGTCACGAGGTCTTGGTCGGTTGGCATGTAATGAGTTCGAGACCTAGTGTTGAGGGGCTGATGCACTTTAAATCTGTTGTGCCTCATATTTCTCGGGTAGACATAGTGTTATAGTTTGAAGAGGGGGAGCCAGCTGTAGTGTCGTTCTTGTCACTTGACCTTGGCTCAAAATTAGAAGGTCTATCACCCAAAGCTCCCGTGTTGCTTCATAAAGAGATGTAAAATAAAATTTAAATCAATTCTACCCAATTTCCTCGTTTCCAATGTTGGCATACCTTGACGACTTTCATGTTAATGTGTTTCTTAAGCATTTGATGAAGAACTAGAAGGAGTAATCACCAGTCCTTGGATAATATGAATTGGAGAATCATCTTGAAGCAGGACAAATTTAAATGGGATTGCTGGAAATTTTAATGTAATGGCCAGGTTTGTAATAAATATATGGAGATGACTTAATGAGGTGGGATTCATAGATAAAGGTCTTAGGCAAGATCTTCCGAGAGCTACGATGGTCAATGAAGTTATGTATTTTTCCATTACAGAAAGGCGAAACAGGAGAGCAAAAATTTCTCAATTGTCTCATGAATTCAGGAAAGGAAAGGTTTCAAGTGAGAGAAGTTTTTTCCATGAAGACCTCTTGTTTACATTCCTTTTACTTCTTCACATATTAAAATCCGTTCAGCAAGGTGTGAAGAATATCCATAAAGGAGAAGGGATCAAAAGAAAATCATTATACTCGCCAATAAGTCCAAATTTTTGTAATCACTGTCTCTCGACACATGTTCGTTTTTAGGAAACCTGGAACCCACCACCATCCACCTGGTACCAAGTACTGAGAAGAAATTCTGGAACTATAGACTCGCATTTGTATCATCACAAAATTTTACAAGCAAAATTATCTATACTAAATGGAAAAATGATTAAATTTAGAGATCATTTAATTTTAACTACAATTAAAGCGCATTTCAACTGAATAAATATCGTTACATAAAACAAGTAACAGTTGTAAACTCTTTATCTTTTCGTCATTGTCGGTTTTACTGTTCCCTAGAAAAACATAACCAATAATCCTATTGTGTTGTTTTCACAAACTTTATGGTAGACTTCGAACGTGGTCACACAGTCAGGATGTGTGAGGGTGGTTTCTCGTAACAAACAATACGTCGACCATTGTATTATCCATGGTGGATCGTAATGTTTCAAATTCTATATTCTCCTCACACTCTTGATTCTGTAGATCAGGGGTGTCAAATTCGGGGCCCGTGGAACACACTGAACATTTTTGTGTGACCCGACCAGTATATTAGCCTACAATAATATATCACAAAATATCAAAATTTCTCCCGAAATAGAAAAGATTGTAGCAGAAAATAGATGTCGTAAACATTAAATTGTTTTTTTCTTATATATGTTTATTATAATGTACTATTCGAAATAAACCTATGAATATTGATTATTGAACCTATAAATATTTATTTATTTATTTTTATTTTATTTTATTTTATTTTATTTACTTATTTATTTATTTATTTGCGGCTTAAATAAAGTTAAACCTTGTTTGTTCGGCCAAAGTTAGCCTTTCAGTTTGACACCCTTGTTGTAAATCGTAAAACTTAAAATCCCAAAGAATTTTCAAAATGGATGTCCTGTATATTTATCTCTAACTAGGATTCCATGGTCAAAAGTCGTGCAGTCAAAATCAGGTCAGAAAACTTTTTACATGAATATGTGTACAAATAAAAGTTTCGGCAAAACATTGACCATTTGTACATTTCTAATGCAATGGTACTGTCCTCTGAATATTTGCGCATCGGGATGGAATGACTTCTGGTATTTTAATGTATCATACTGGAATGTAAAATGAAGACTCGAAATTCTATGAAATATCTGTACTTAAAGCAAATATTTTGTTGCTCCACATACGTAAAAAGTATTATTATCTATAATTTGTAGTTTTATGCTTAATAATATAGGGCAACATATTTTTTAATAAATCTATGAAATTTCAGAAAGATGTGAGCTATATTTCTCTCTAAAAATAAGAGGAAAATAGGTCTTCCACTCAGTATTTTTTAAAAACTTTAACACAGGATGGTTTGGTTCAATTAAAGAAATTTATTAAACTTCTAAATATAAAACAGTGTAATCTATATTAACCATCCTGAGTTTTTTTTTTCTTATTATTATTAACCCACGATCACTCGCGCGGGGTGTTCTGTACACCCCAGCAACAAGAAAGTCCTCGCAGGATTCTAAAAAGAATGTGCAGGACCACGATTTTTTCTGTAGCTGCACATTTTAGGTCATTGAACCTTGAGTCCTGATGCAATCCCTCTTTCTCGAACGATTGGAATGTAATGACCTTCAAAAGTTTATCTGGGGGCTGAGAACTCCCGCGAGAAGTTGAGCATTTGTATACAGTCTGCTCTGAATGTTTGGAAAATGATTAAAATATTATTTTTCTACGTTCTACTATCATTATCTCATTAATTATAAAGTATATTTATTACTGGTATATACGTTTTATATATTGGTTTATGAAAAAATATAAAATTATGTGCTTTAAAATGAAAATTTTGTATGTTTAGTTTAAATTAATGTGTTAGTCTCATTTGTATGCAATAAATTTAATAATTTTATTTGTATAATACAAAACTCATCTTGTACTTTATAAATATGTATCATAATGACTTAATTTTATTTTCATAATTAAATACACGTGTTAAAAGTTTGGGGTGTTCTCTACACCCCGCGAGTAACTACGGTAGCAAAAACAGGCGCGAGTGACCGCGGGTTAAAATGATATTTTGCAGGAGCATCTTTCTCATTCGACTATTTTCAATGAATAGCAGAAATATTTCTCACTATGTCGTCAGCATCCTTCTATATTTTCACTGTATTCAACTATTTTTTTAAAATTATAATTTGCTTTATGTTACTGGTTACAAAATAAGGAAGGAAAATAAGGATGTTTTTCACCTGCGTAAATAAACAAAAAAGAAAAATTTCTTTAACTATTCATATCGCATTTAATGTCAACATTTTTCACATTTTATGTTACGTTTCAGCATGTCAACACTGCAATAAACTCATCGTAATTTTAGTAAAAAACAAAAAAAAGAAAAGAAAAGCACCTGAAAAAATTTAGCTTTCTTTTAAAGAATTGTTTTCATATCTGCATAAACACAAATGATATTTTAACGAAAATTCATACAAGAATTGAAATATCTTATTAAATATTTTGTGGAGTGATAATTTTTTTTCTAGTCTTTAATTATACAGAAAATCTAAAAGACTTTTTTTTCAACTTGTTGGTGGTCCTCTAAATATTACAGGCACTAAAAATGTGCACAAAAAAGTGTGAGGACAAGCACTTTCTTCATATTCGAAAGTTATGAAACACATTGTCAAATATTTCTCCAGAAATTGGAAAAATACCTGACTACATAGTCTACCGATTTTGTGTTAAGAGTTTTCAAGAAATTATCCACATATAACACTACAGGTAACGATGCTATCTAAAAGTCTTAATTAGAAGTCGTACCTCCAAACACTGCTGACAGAAAAGAAACTATATTCTTCCAAGCGTTAAAAAGTGTGCAAAAACGCGTTTACGCCTGTGTTGACATCCGACGGAAGTAATGATAATGAACCTTTAACAAGTAAAATCTTGTTTCTTTTTTTTTTCCTTGTTTGAGAGGACCAACAGAGAGATCAGAGTGAGAAGAGAAATTTTTCTTAATTTTGGACCATACGTTATTTTATTAATATTATTTTTACTTTTAATAGTTAGACGCTGATGTGTCTAAAAATATGGCTGCATGTGATTAAAATTATATTTATTTTTATTGTTCTTATAGCGAAAATCTATAATTATAAAAATGATTTTGTCTTACTAGTTAGAATCACTTTTCTTCTCTCCATACATCTCTATTTCTTTCTTCTTACTTTCTCTGGTCTATGAGAGATCGGCTTATTTCGCCTTTTCTTTTTCAGTTTCTTGAAGGAAAAAAAAAGTATTTCGACGGATCCTTGCAATTCTCTTTAGGAATCACATCAAACTTTTCTTAGTCGCACAAATGTAATAATACTATATCGGGATAATTTCTATTTCCTGCAAGGAAGATACATTTTTTCTGTAAAAGGAAATTAAATATTTTGCCCTTTAAGCTTCCTTTATGTAAAAAAAAATAATAATAATGAATTTAAACACAAAATTTGAGTTTGATTTCATTTGAATAATCATTGATCTAGAGCAGCGTTTTTCAAACTGTGGGGTGTGGCCCCCTAGGGGGGTGTAATAACCCTACGTTTGGGAGGGGGCGAGAATATTGAGAAGTCGAAAACAAAAGATTATTTTTTAAAAAATATTAATTTATCTAAATTAAACAAATAAAATACATTCTGATATAATAAAAAGTAAAATACACATTTACACTGATATAATACACTTATATAAATGTATCAGTACTGCACAATGTATTTTATAATCAATTTAACAATAGTAAGTTAAAAACAAGTTTAATAATTACCAGTGACCCCATGGGCTTGTCATATGTAAAGTTAAATACAAAAATTAACACTCATCTTGATAATTTGTACAGTTTATAATTAATCCCAATTAAAAGTTACGTGATTCGCGCTCCAATGCCATCGTTTTCCTGGAAGGCGCTCGTATGTGATATATTGGAGGGATGGGAGGGGGAAAAAAGGGATAAATAAGCAAATCCTCTGAAATGAGTAAGTCCTTCGCAAACACTGTCAATGTCTTTTTAATGCATTCCAAAGCCTTCGGAATAATTGTATGGATAGTAGTGCTCAGAAAAGATCATACTTTGGGAAGACGTATATATACGTCCGGGGCAATTGATACTTAGACTGAGCGAGACGTTTATACATATACACCGGTCAGTAGCGCAAACAGGAATTTTTCAAGGGTGGGGGTCCGGGGTTGAAAGTTCACCATTCTTGTATCATGCTATTTTTGATTTTGTCGATTTTCAGGAACAAAATACAGTAAAAAACTAATTATTGAATAGATAATTAGCATTAATTAATGAAATGAATTATTAATAACAAATATTTAATTAAATTTTACGTATTATATACTTAGAATTATAACCAATCGGAAAAAAATCAAGGGCTTGGTGTCAATCACCGGTGTCAGTGGCTTTTTAGAGGCTAAAGTAGTATTGTAGTCTTAGCGTAAAAGTATAGTATTATTGAATTCAATACATTGTTTCAGGGGGACGCGATGAAAATTATGACTGAATATTAGGTCGCAAATATTGAAAGTTTGAGAAGCAGTGGTCTTCAAACTTTTTCGACTCATGGAACCCATAGAGCTATAAAGTGATTTTGGAGGAACTCATTTCACACACACACAGAAGAATATATATTAAAATAATATTTAAAGTAGATCAACATATGATATAAGTACTTATGTAAAGCTAATTAAAAAGATAATGTATTTGTTACTAAAAAATCTTAATGTAATTTTAATACAATATACTCAGATATTAAAAATATTAATTTATGATAAAAAGTCTCAACTACTCCGTATTATATTTAGTAACTGACAAACTGCTGAATTCTAAGTCTATTGAAATTATCTCAGTTTAATTTGTTTTTATATTTTGTTTTTGTAGTCATTCAAGTTGAGAAGTACTTTTCGCTTAAATACATTGTTCTGGATGGTATTAAAATGTGTCCAGTTGTGTGAAAAATCCTGTGTATTTTGCATAAATTTGTAACCTAAAAATTTCCAGCTACTCTTGCTTAATTTTAGATTTTGTTATCAAATCTGTTGATATAACAAAAAGGTTTTTCCCTCTTATTAAAGTATTTTTTTCGCGAATGAAGAAAGGTACATTTTCCATTAGGAAACTGCTTAGCTTAGCAAATCATTGTACTCATTAATACAAAATTATTTCGTGGAGCCCGAGATAGTAAATAATGGAATATAACAATCTAGTAGATAATACATATAAAGAAAAAAACGTATTAATACTTTTTATATTATGTTACAATAAAAGTTTTTTAAAAAAAGTATTACAATATTTATATAAAATTATTATGTATAAAAAAAATTTTAGAGTTTTTTTAAAAATAAATTGGGATGAATTTTAGATACGTTTGAGTATACAAACTTCATAGAAAACTAGAATAGATTTTGCAAACATATTTATAATTTTCTTTTCTGACTCGTGTAGACCCTAGGTATGCCTTGTAGAACACATCTGGGTTCCGTGGAACACAGTTTGAAGACCCCACTGATCTGGAGTTACATTTTTATCGGGATGCTTCATGCAATGTAAATTCGTACTGCAGTACAGATAAGAGAATATTTATATAAATATATGTGATATATGATTTAAATATATAATCTATAAAACATGAAGGGAGGAAGATTCGATCTGAGTACCTTACGTTCCGTACGCAAGTACTTTATCGACTATGCCAAAACGATCGTCATCGCATGATGTTTGATACTAGTGTATATAGATATCACACCGCCACATACCCCCATGACAGTGATTCGGTGAATAGACGAACGAACGATACCATATTCGTGACGAGCATGTGAGCAGTTGCGTCACTTTTGTGGGTTGCGTCATTCGTGCGTGACGGCTTGAGAATTGCATCATTTTGTGTGAGGCGGCTTAATTGTGTCATTTGTGTCTGACAGCTTAGTTGCCTTTTGCGGTGGATAGATGACGCCACGACTGCGGCGCGTGATGGGTGCGGTTCTTTTGCACGATCAGGGTCACCAATGGTAAAAGGAAGATTCGATCTGAATACCCTCCATTCCGTACGCAAGTACTTTATCGACCACGCCAAAACGATCGTCATCGCATGATGTTTGATACTAGTGTATATAGATATCACACCGCCACAAACACATTGGGCGAAATTTCATTGACCAGTTGGATTTAATATTCTGTATTCCTTATACCAGACCTCCTTCTCTGAAGGAACCAGGACTCAAGCCTTGACTTGAAAATGACAAGCCTTGACACACCCTATTTAAACCACTGCACTGCCTAGGGCCTTAATTGATTGATTTATTACTGACGTCGTACTCAAGAGACAAAAGAGGGGTTACTGGTGAAGAACTTGGTAATTTTTACATTTGACACTTGATTTGGCACCCAACTCTTCAAACTTCGTTTGTACGTGCAGATTATTATAAGTCACAAAAGTCGTAAACTAAAATTATGCTTTTCTAAAATAAGAAGACTAAAAAGTGAAAAAGAACGCAGAGTTTACTTATATGAGATCAAAATTTATCGGTTTTAAATTAAAATGATGAATGCCAATAGATTTCTTACAAACAATAATTAAATGTGACTTAATTTATATTTAATTTATTTTAAATGGATATTCAAGATTTTCAAAAGTAAAGCTTTTTAGAAAATGAGAAATATTTGAACAACAGTTGAGATACTACTGTATCGTAGATGTGATTTTCCTTTGTAAATACTTTTTTACGGTTGCAAGAATATTACAATAATTTGAAAACTTTGGTTACAACTTTAGTATATATGTTTATAAATTTAACTTCTTTTAAAATAAAGTTAAATTGAAACAGAATTATCAGCAAGACGTAAGAATATATGTCAAAGTAATAAAATATAAAAAATAACAGGGGTAAAAAAGTCAACAAGTTTAAAAATGCTCTTTTGGACAAAGTTTTGGAAACTTCTACAAGCTCTACTCATAAAACTGGCCTTTTTTTTTTAACCCAGATAGAATTCTTCATTATATAGCAGGTACGGCTTAAGAAAAAGTTGAAGGCGAAGGGTAGTTTGAAAATGTTTGTGAATCTGCCTTAAATAGATACTTAGGACCTGGCAACAATATGGAGCATTGTCGGTAACATCTTTTATTATTTAATTTACAAAAGAATATTGTATCGTACCTAATGTACTTTATACTAATTCCCATTTCTCATGTAATTAAATTTTAAAATCTCAAATAAAAGAGAATGTAACTTTTTATATTTTTAAAAAAAAGTAAGAGCGAAGAATCATTTGAAATGAACCATGTATTATTTCTAAAAATAGTCAAGAACAATAAACACCATCATTAACACAGTTATAAACTCATTACTACTACAAAAAATGTTTGACAAACCCCGTTTATTATTTGTCACATTCTTTCTTACCAAATAGGATATATACATAATTTAGTGGGCGGTTAAGTAATGTAACTCTATTTCTCTAAGAATTCTTGGACTTCTACGAAAAATCGCACCTAACCCCATTCTCTCGTCTTTGAATTCCAACTTCGCAAAAAAAAAAAGTTCTGTAATAAAGACGAAAGAAGCTAAATTATGTTACTTCTTCCGCTCGGTAGAAGAATATTCAAGTATCGTTTCTAAGAGTATAATCAGAGGTATATCATGAAAAAAAAAAAAAAGTAATGATAGAGCAGCTCATCTCGAATTGTGTCGAATTCGTGGTGGGACATCCCACCAATTTAACAAAATATTTATTTAGTTCCTTTTTCTTTATTTATTTCTTCCTTTTAGTAACTTTTTTGGTTCATTTCTTGAATTTTGAACTTTGCTGACCTTTCACATTCCGGGGCGTTTGGCACATGGAATGGCACGCGTCATACGCTCACTGAGAAAAAGTCGTAACCTATGTAGGACATTGTGAAATCTTAATTATATGATTTCTTTACAGATTTTTTTCTCGAATCACCGAGTTGTATTATGGGATGATTAAAGATGTTGTCTTAGAAGAAATAATCGAATGGGTCAATTTTCAAGAGTTATAAGCTGCCTTCTATACTTTGATTTTTCGTTCTATGAGTGTTTGATTTTCTTAAATCGAAAGTGACCAGTCAACCCAGTGACACACACAAGGGGAGGGGATATACGTGTCCTGCACCCATCCATCACCATTGATTATTATTTTTTTTTGATTAATTATAAGTCTATGTCAGTGTTTCTCAACCTCTGGGCGCGCCCCCCTAGGGGTGATAACCCTACTGGAGGGGACGAGCATATTGAAAAGTCGAAAACAAAAGATTGTTCAAAAAATTATTAACTTACTCAAAGTAAAACAAACAAATACATTCTGACACATAAAAAAAATACTCATTTACACTAATATAATGCACTTATAAATGTATCAGTAATTTTAATTAATTATAATTAATTTTATTTAATTAAAACTAACTTAACAATACTAAGTTAAGAACAAGTTTAATAATTACAGTGACCCTATGGATTTGTCATATATATAATTATATGTCAACATTAAAACTTATCACGATAATTTGTACGATTTGTAATTAATCTCTTCAATACCGATTAAAAATTGCGCTTTTCGCTCCCCAATGCCACCTTTTAGTACTTAGATAAGCGCATTTGTTATGAGGGTGAGTGTTAGAAAAAGAATAAATAATCAAATCCTCTGAAATATAAGTGAAACCTTCGGAAATACTGCCAAAGTCATTTTACTGCTTCCCAAAGCCTTTGGAATAATTTTATG
This sequence comes from Trichonephila inaurata madagascariensis, assembly GCA_019973955.1. Lineage (NCBI taxonomy): Eukaryota > Metazoa > Arthropoda > Arachnida > Araneae > Nephilidae > Trichonephila > Trichonephila inaurata. The sequence goes on from BMAV01025778.1 coordinate 133,984, forward strand.
GATAGAAGTTCACAGAAAAGATATAACTTTCGAAAGACGTATATGTACGTCTAGGGGCAATTAACGCACTGGCTGAGCGAGACTTTTATATACGTTGGGGGAACTTAAGAGGTTAAAATCTATTGTAGTTTAGTGTCCAAGTACACTATTATTGAATTTAATACATCGTTAATGTATGGAGGAGGGCGCGATGCAAATTATGATTAAATATTGGGTCGCAAACATTGAAAGTTTGAGAAGCACTGGTCTATGTATACAATACGTAAAATTTAATTAAATATTTTTATTTCCTTTTGGGCTGTTTATTGACATTTACCACAGCAGACCTAGTACATTCCCCAGGAGTTAGTATCACTTTAAGTGCGGCTCCATATACGTGGAAAACAATCGCTGCAATGTAATTTTGACTCCCAATTTCATCCCCAGAAAGAGGTACTTGAGCTCTGACGATGCGAAATCGACCAAGCATTTTAAACAGGCGACGCCAAACAGACACTCAAGGGATCTTCTACATGTCGCATAATCATACGACATGACGCTGTCGATTTTCTGCATCAGGAAAATTCACCATTGTCGGGGTCGAACCCGCAACCTTAGGCTACAAGGCCATCGACAAATTAACTACGCCACTAGCCGGCAATTAAATATTTATTATTAATATATATATTTTTATTATTAATGCTTCATTTTTTGTTCAATAATATATTTTTAAAGTGTTTCACTCCTGATAAAGGACAAAATCAAAAGAATATGTTTGGCGTATTAGAGTATGATATGACAATGGTGGACTTTCGAACCCTCCCCATCATTGCTTCCCTCCCCCTGAAAAATTCTTGTGTGCGCAACTGGTCTAACTTAACACACAGTAAACCTGTTTGTGCAGTTCAATTAACATCGGACATTGCATTTTATATGCTACATGTTATATTACATGTTGAACCAATTCGGATATTATAACTAACAAAAGAATTTTTTAAAAAACTATATTCAGCCTAAGGTATCCGACTCCGTTCGGAACCGTGATTTTAAAACACATAAATGGATAATTTTCATGATATTTAGTGTCACTTAGATTAGAATAAACGTATAAAATTGTTTTAAGGACACATTATGACAAAAAAAAAATTATTTAAATACAATATTTCGACAAAAAATTAACTTAGAATAACCTTTTTTCAAAACATTTTCCTTTTATAAAAAATGCTTCTATAATAATAATATTTTGTGTGTATGTGTGTGTGTGTGTGCTTATATAAAGTAAAGACTTCTCCAGAGAGTATGAACTAGGATTTTGGAAAAATTAGTATTATTTTCAGAGTTACCACCCATTGAAATAATTAAAAGCGTTTTTCTCTTAAAATTTCTCCCATCTCTGTTGTAGTATATAAAATATGGATAAATCCACTTCTAAATTATATATTTCAAAAATTCTAGTTCAGCCTCTGTACAGAGGTCTGAGTTGTATACAGGCAAAATATTATTATAATAGAAGCATTTTTCATAGAAGGAGAATTTTTTGAAAATGGGTCATTCTATGTTCATTTTCCGTCAAAATGGGCTTAAATAATTTTTTATTGTAATAATATTCTTAAAACAATTTTATATACGTTTTTAATCTAAGTGAAACTAAATATCATAAATATTATCCATTTATACGCTTTTGTAAAATCACGGTGCCGAATGTAGTCAGATAGATACCTTAAGGTTTTATCTCAAGTCAATTTTACCGCATAGATGAAATAAGTTTCTTTTTTCCCCTCCTGTAGTTGCAGCTATTAGAATATTTTAATTCCATTCACTGTTAACGAACAAGTACAATACAATTTAAAATAATTGTCTTATACGAGAAAAAAATATTTATGTTAAAAATAAATAATACATATATATTTCTGTCAAGTCGTGACTTCCGGTCTTGGTACTACTAAAAACACACCATGCAAGGAGGCTGATACGTGCTCAATCTGTAGGGAGACCAGTCCTTTTGTTGACTTGAAGCAGAAGTATAGAAGATGGAGTATCAGCTACTGGGGTAGCTAGTCTTCAGTGGGCACTGCATCAAAATTCCTTGGGCTCTCTTTGAAGACCCCCTAACATTTAACGGTTTTTTGCCTGCACATTCTGGGGACCCTGTAGCTTGGGGGTCCTGTATCATGGACACGGCTGATACGGCGGTAGCTACGCCCCTGGTATCAGCTTAGGTGACCGCAATTATTCAAGATTACCAAGTCCATTGCTTATAATAATGGGAAAATTTTAACAAAATGCGATGTTTAATTATGCTAACAATTTTTTAATCCACAATAAACTAATGTTTATAAATTTGTATTTATTTTATTTTATTAACATTTATGAATTATACTGGTGTGTGTGCGTGCGTGTGTGCGTGCGTGCGCGTGTGTGTGTGAACTCTGTTTTTGAATTTTACATTAGCATTTTATTTATTCAATTCCTACTATTAGCTCACACTCTCTCTATATTTATTTATTTATCTCGGTGGAAAAAAAAAAATATTTAAAAATTAAATTCCGAGCAGTAACAAGTGTTTATACTTTGTCTATATTAATTAAAACATTTCTTAATGCACACAGAAACCCATTTAAAAAAGGGTTAAAACCGTTGACAGCAAACAAAATACGGCGTCGAATTTTTACCGGTTTTGGCTCCCCCCGAAACTTGCTTATTGGTCGACGACAAACTTGTTGTAACCCGGAGATTTGCTTCTTGGCGGACTAACAAAGCTGGGGGGAAGCAAACATTCCCCTCACAAACGTTCTTAACACCCATGAAGAAGACACCCCCGTTTACCGCCCTCCTAGACGCGCGGGGGCCCACGACCCGCTTCTCCCCTTCCGCCAATGACTTGCGTGCAAACGATCCCGAAGCGTCCTACCTTCACAACGACCCCGGCAGTTAAAGGGAAAAGCGTGGAGGAAAAAAACGACTAAGTGACCCCAAAATTTAAGCATTTAAAAGGGAGAAATTTTTTTTTTCTTCGGGACGGGTCGTGTGGTTGTTCCCCGGGTATGTGGTCCCCGGGGAACCCAGTGGCGGGGGGTTTTTGGTGGAAACCCCACGGGGGGGAATAACCCCGCTGGGGTTGAGATGGCTTCTGAAATGGCCGTTTTCAGGGATGGGTTTCCTGCGATATTAAAACTACAATTTAATCATGATTAATCCAAAATTAAAAGCGTATTATTCCCTTTTTAATCAATTCTGGTTTTCTATCATTAAAATTAAGATTATTTTCCTGAAAATAAACTGCCTTTTCATGACAATGAATTATTATTTTTTTTTCCTTGCATGAAAATTTATCAAAATAATAAATTAAAATATCATATTAAATTAATTTAGTTGGACGAATTTATTTTGTATAATCATGTACTAAAAAAGAGCCATCCTGAAACGTACTATATAAAAATCAAACCGGCTTTTGTAAACTTCATAGTTTAATTATTATCAAGGTATCTATAGTTTAATGTTTAAAGTTTTGAATGTGAATTTTAATAACGTAATATTCGATAACAACTATACATTATTTAATTTTACTGATGGCAGGCAAACAGTTTCTGCTATACGGTTTGAGCCATGTAATTTTTTTTGGGGTTATTTATGCGTTTTGTGCCCCAAAAAAGAAAATGATAATTTTTTAAAAAAAGCATGTTTTGACATTAAAAATTCAATTCAAAATATTCCCCAAAACAAAAAATTTTTTTTATAAATGTTTTTACTTTTTTTTAATATATATATATATATAAATTAAAAAAATTTTAAATTTCTTTCGACTCAAAAAAAATAAAAAAATATGACATTTATTTTTTTTTAGTTTTTAATTTTTACCCATACTTATATCATGATCAATATTTTATAGTCTTATTAATAGTCTTATTATTAATTTCTGGGTTTTTTTATTGCCTAGTGTTTTAATAAGATAATAAATGTATATTTTTTCTCAAATATTTTTGTTCTGTTCTTTATTAATAATAATCGTCTATGAAACTATTAACACTAGTTTAAACAATTGTTTTTTTAATGTAGTTAATTTATTTTGCTTAGTAAAGTATAATTAGATGGCTTTTTACTGTCACAAGATCAAGCATAGTATCTTTTTTATTGATTTTTACGTGGTTTTGTAATTTAGCTGCACTTTGTGATGTTTCTTTTACTTTAAATAAAAAAAAATACTGCGACCTTACGTATTGCTTAGATTCATTTAAAAATCTACAATTCATTCATTTAAATTTTTTGATGTGTGATGCAATTTTTCGAATTAGTAATTGAAAAATGTTAATTGTATTGCCCTTTTCATCTGACCTCATATTTTTGAAACAGCATTTGTTTACGATGTCAGTTATTCATATTTCATATAATTAAGGCGTATTTCAAAATGTTTAAAATGTAACAGTACAGTATGAGTAAAATGGTTTTCTTTAAACTTTTATTGTTGATAATTAATGATGTTGGGTTGTTTATAATTATAATGAATAGGTAACAATAAAAAAATATGAAAAATTAAGGTAAATTAGATAAGGGGGGTTTTTTATTATTTATAACAATTCTAACCTTATATAGTATTAGTAACCTAATAATTTTTGTTTATCTGTGTTAATTATAAATAATTACTAATGTTCTTTTCCCTCCATTTGTTTCATTCTTATTTAATTATTAATAATTTATTACAATGTTCACGATATTCCGATTATTAAACATTGTGTTGTTCTTGACAATGTGCGATATATATACAATTAAGAGTTATTTTTTTTTTTAAGATTATTAATGCAAAAAACACATTAGTTCCATTGTTTAAATAATTCATTACTTTTAACTATCTTAAATTATTAATTAAATATGTCTTTACTTGAAAAGCTTCACCAAATGGTAAAAATCATTGAAACTTAAATTAGCATTTAATGTCATTACCCATTAATTTAATTAAACTTTTTTAAAAAAAAAAAAAAAACCGGGAGGGTCAGACATGGGAGACCCAAAATGTTTTTATCTTGAAATATTACATTATTCTGGTTATTCACACTATACTGACCCCAATGACACTGGAAATAATAATAATAATAATAATTTTCTACCCCCACCCCACCCCTCTCTCCCGGAACGTGGCGTGTTCCAGCACGAATTTGTGGACTGGATCTTAAGGGGATATGCGTATGTGAAAGTGAATGTATATATACCCTTATCTTCATTTTAAGTGATAAACCATTACCTTTTTCTTTTAATATTCAATATCAGAAATTTTTCTCTCGATGGTTTCATTCCAGTCGAAAAGGTAGAGACAAGTGGTAATGAATTAGAATAAATAATGATCTAGTAACCGATGTTGGAGTGTTGGAAAGGGGTCTTTATTAAGAAGATTGTATCAAGCATAGGCCACTGAGATAAAAGGGGGAAAGGATTCATTACAAATACCCACATTTTACTACAACTCGGTCCTATTAAGGGGCTGCAACTAAATTCCGAGTACGTTCTATAGAAGGTATAAAACATCCTAAAGGTAGTTTCAATTAAATTAATTATAATACATATCAATTTACGGCACACATATTTCGGTTTTTATGTATTATAAAAATTTAGAGATGTTTTTAAATACTCTATTCTTCTTATTGATAGGTCAAATTAAATATTAATGTAGCATTATAAGACAAAGAATGAACTGTAGAATATATTTTATACCAGAAAAAGTTGACTGTTTCAACCAGAACTCAGTGGCATGTAAGATCTATATACAGGATAGTAAAGTCAGAATGTACTCGTAGTATATTAAGATTGGAGAATTTTTGATCTGAAAAAAAAATACATCCCTATTATTGGTCCTGTTCATTAATATTAATCAAAGACAGCCTTAAACGAACCGATTTGAATCCTTGTGGTGAAGCAGCAACTTATTAATTCATTTTTCTTCTTATTTATTTAATTTTTTAATATTATATATAAGGGCTCGTATCAAAACGACAACATGAATCTCGTGAACTCTTATTACGAGTCGTATCTATGGGAACAACGAAACCCAGGGGTGTTAAATTTATTTTGATTTTTAAATTTTCATGAGTAAGCTAGAAAAGTTAAATATACCGATATCTTTGTCACTCAATGGTGGTTAAGAATTACGAGGATCATTGCCAAAACCTCCCCTCTAATAACTCTCAAAGCATATTCAGTGATCGTTGTAACCTAGTGGTCATGGTCACGAACTCCTGACCAGTGTCTCACGTGGATGTGTTGCTGCACGTTAAATCTATCAAGGCTCGAAATCCTCCTGTTGGCGTGGAATAGCAGTTCTGAGAGTGGGATATCAGCTAAGGTTTTGTCTTCGTCACTTGACCGAAGTCAAGTCAAAGTCACGAGGTCCATCGTCAATAGCTGTTGCGTTGCTTTAGAGTGCAATGTTAATAAAAACTCACTCACTCACTCAAATGATATTCATTGAAAACCAACATCTGAAGTAAAATGTAGAACAGGTTCATCAATGAAGTTGAAAAATTAATTGTGATATATATATCAAAATCCAATTAAAATCATTTCATTTTATATGAAATATATATATATATTTTAAGAAGTTTTCGTAGTTTGCTAGATTTATCTTTTATTCTTACAATTTTGGCTGGAATAACCAGCCTATTTTATGATATTTGAAGTAGCATGTTATATTTAGCTCAACTTGCAATTTCGAAACTAAAATCCTATTTTCTTCAATTTGTTCAAGATTATGAAGTTCTCATATTCTGCGCAGTTTTAGTTACATTTCAGTTAATTTTTGAAAAAATTAAACCTAAAATTAGAGAAACGTGTTAGTTAATAAAATCATTGTAATTACTATTCTTGAAAAATGTCTTTCATTTGCAAAAACAACTTTATAGAATTAAGATCAAATGTGAATATGTGAAGAACGAAATACTACAAAAGTAAAGAAACATTAACTATATGTGTTTACTTAAGGATAGAATATAATTATATATATTAAATTGAAGGTATATATAAAGAGAAATTATTTATTCTATTTATTACACTAAAGCATAATAAAAATTTTAATTTGCGTTATCATTAAATTTACGTTTCGTATTAATTAATTTGTGTTTAATTTTTCACTTCCATTTTTCATGTGAATAATATATTTCATACACGAATTCTTAATTCAAGTTTAATATAGTCGTTCAATATAACTTTTCTTTAACAATAAGTACTTCGATTTTTAAGTTATTAGAATTTCCGTTTAATTTAAATTACTATGATTCAAAACACTTTGAATCTGAATCGATTGATCACACACAAATTCATCAATTTCCCAGGTTATATACCAGCAATATTTTTTATTTTGCTTTATTCAATAGTTTTGAAATGTGACTGTGCAATGCTATTTTACATGGTTATAACCACTATCAATCTCGGTACCTTTTCTTTGAACCATATATGGACAAATAGGTTGAAACTTCAAGAAATAACTGATATGAATGAGCTGTTTGGAATAAAGACAACGGGTTATGTGTGTCTTCGGTTTTCTTTTACAATTGCATTATTTAGAATAGAGGTGGTTTTCGAACTCTTTAACAATTATTTTACTCTCAAATGTTTCACCTAACACTGCACAGGCATGATTTTATGACTAAATTTTTTGTTTTACGCATACATTTAGTTCTCAAGAAACCCCCTTTTTCGACAATTCCATTCCCATTTCGTTTTTGAATACTTACTGTTCGCTGTCAAGACATTGAATAATTATGTCTAGGGTGGTTTTGCATAAGTCACTCAAATAATAATTGGAGACAAAAAAGAGAGAATGATAATCTCATTTTTATCATTGGATCTTGCTTTTTGAATTGGTTTCAACTTTGTTATTAAATAATATTAATACTACATGGCTAACATTTTAATTAATACCTCTAAATTTATGAGCTCTCAGCTTTAAAAATAAATAAATTCAAGAAAAAAACAACTTTTT
>BMAV01025778.1:142028-152288 GCA_019973955.1 Trichonephila inaurata madagascariensis
GGGCAAAGTCGTAAGTCCACCATTCTTGTATCATACTCCTTTTGATTTTGTCGATTTTCGGGGACAAAAAACAGTAAAAAACTAATTATTGAATAAATAATTAGCTTTAATTAATAAAATTAATCATTAATAACAAATACTTAATTAAATTTTACGTACTATATAGTTAGAGTTATAATCAATCGGGAAAAAAATCAACTGCTTTTGGGGAAGCCGGACCCCTAGGACTCTCCCCTTGTATGCGCCACAGACTGTGACGATTTACCAGAGAGACTTCATCTGTTAAACAATATAACAATTAGTTCATGTTGCTATTATGTTATTATTGTAGATATTGTGTGTGTGTGTAAGTTACTTTCTTTTTTATGAATTTTTAACACTCTAATTGGCAGGTTTCCGTGCCTGATACCGGATTTAAAAAATGTTTTATCATTTATATAAGTAAATTTCGAGATTTTAATCAAATTTATCGAATTATGTGAGAAATTACTTCTTATATTTGTTCACATTACGAAAAGAGAGACAAATTTATTTCATAATAACTTAAAACATGAATTTAATTCAAAAATAGAAAACTTCAACATGATGTGTACTGAGACTAATGTATGCATCGAAAACACTGGAATTATTTATTGATTTTATTATTGGAGTAGATTTCATTTTATTTAATTTGCATCGCGCTCTGAAGCAGCATGGGCGCTATTGGCGATGGACTTCGCTATTGGAATGGAAGTTAATGTTTTATTGTGAAGAAAAGGAAAATATTTATCTTTAACAAATCCCAAAGAACCCCGAGCAAAATCTGTATTTAAAATGTAAGTTTGAATAATAAGAAATACACATTTATAAAACTTCCAACTGATATTTGAAGGACATTATGTCCCTTATAACTCAACCTCAAACTCAGTGACACAACAGCCCATGAGGGCCAGGGCCAACTGTTGTCATCCTAGTATACGTTGCCGTTGGACGCTGAGGTCAGTCAGGTGGAAAGTCGATCAGGTGGTCAGTCTGAAACAAGACCCCCAGTGTTTAAATCCCCAAGCAAGCTTGGTGCTCATTTATTGACCCACTGCAGCAGGGATGAAAGGCTGAGTAGACCTTGCCCAACCCGGGAATAGAATCCGGACCTGTGGTGTGGAAGCGTGATACGCTACCACTCGACCACTAGGCCCTACCCAGGGGTCTAGTTACAACAAATTATATCAAATTAGAAAAACCGAAAGTGGGTCTAAGTGGGAAAGTGCACTGGGGTACATGAGCAGATGTCCCGATCAGATGGGGGCCGTGATAGCTGAGTGGTATAGGTATCGGACCGTGGCTTGCCTTGTCACAAGTTCGAGCCCAGTACCACTAAAGACCCGCAGTGTAGGGCAGCGATGCACGTTAAATCTGTCGAGAGCTGAAACGTCCTCTCGTTGGTGTGGTGTGGTAGTTAGGAGAGGGAGGTGCCAGCTCAGGTGTAGTCCACGTCACTTGACCATGGTTCAAAATTACGTGGTCCGTCGCCAAAAGCCCTCGTATAGCTGAACAGTGCGACGTTAATATTCAATCAATCAACCCGATCAGATGGTCAGTCTGAAGCGAGAACCCCAGTGTTTTAGTCTCCAAGCACAAGCTTGGCACTCATGTATCGACTCACTGCCGTTGGAATGAGAGGCTAAGGGGATGTATGTGTGTGTGTGTGTGAATTTGACATTAGAAATAAATAAGTTTCGAAGATTATGGTTAAATATTAACTAAAGTTTTTTTTTTTTTTTTATTACTTTTATATATATATTCTAGCTGACCCGGCTACGTGTTGCTTTGTTTTAATACGTTGATTTAATATTATTCTATAAGGTACTCAATGCAGTCAAATTAATCTTCGTTTACAATGTCGGAGGGTTGAAATAAAGTATAAAACAACATAATTTAATTTTGCATTTCCTTTATCTCTTTTTTGAGTATAGTATAATGCATGAATTACCGACGAAGGTGCTAAGTAACGGTATATGTAGATTTAATTTCATAAATGTGGTGAATAACGTTGATTTTTTGCAATTTTTCGATCTTGCTCTGCCCGGGAATAGAATCCGAACCTGTGGCGTGGAAGCATGAGACGCTACCACTCGACCACTGGGCCGTCTCTTATAATATACAGTTATATTTCTTGGCAATATTCACTTGTAAGTAAAAGAAATCTTTGGGATAAGTTTTCTGGAATATTCCTAAGACTGCGGTAGCCAAATGGTCAAGGTATCGGATCGTGGCTAGCTTGTCATGAGTTCGAGCCCAGTACCACTAAAGATCCGCCGTGTAGGGGTAGTTAGGAGAGGGGGAATGTCAGCACAGGTGTCGTCCTCTTCACTTGACTAAGGTTCAAAATTACGAGGTCCGTCGCCAAAAGCCCTCGTGTAGCTGAAAAGTGCGACGTTAATATTCATTTACTTACTTGCTCACTTTCTAGAATATTCCTATCTAAAAGGTTTGGTTAACGGCTGTACTTCAATTCGATTTTTTAAACCCGTGTAGAATCATTCTACTTAAATTCTAGTGATGAAGGTGTGATTGATCTTGTTTTAATTAACGTTGTACTAGAGTAGTACACAATATGTTACCTCTGGGATACATTTCTTTATTTAATGTCGCAAGAATAATCTGAGAAATAAACGCCCATTATACCTTTTCATTCTTTGCGATAGTCTTTGGTGTCATTGAGATTTGCACACTACTCGAAAGCCATGAACCTTAAGACCTTTAGAATATTCTCTTATATTGTGCAATTGTTATACATGACTTAAAAATCTTTTTTCTTAGACATTAGTACAAAAACTGTTGACAAGAGAGAAGAAAAAAGAAACCTTAAAATGTTTATTTATTCAAGAGGAATTCTAGGGAGGATTTAGAATCGTCACATCAAAGCGAAAAATATAATAACAAATAAGGGAAAATTGTATCTTGCAAATAATTAGACACAAGAAGGAGAAAAAAACAGTTTCGTACGTAATCTCTGTTTATTATGTGCTTCCTACGTTTTGAATTGAACATTATTGATTGCGTGGTAGCGAAGGTCATGTTATCTCTGATACACCAGTGAAATGAGAATCGCTTATTTCTTGCGCTTGATTTGCTTTAATCAATTTGGATGTGCGTATTTTCTTCTTTTTTTAAAAAAAAAAATTTCTTTGGAATTACATACAAGCAATAAATCAGAATAAATAGATAAAAGTTAATTTTATTATTCCGACTTTTTTATATTGCTTCAGGAAAACGAAATATTTGGATTAAAGATAGTGGTAAACACAACTCATCTCTATTAAATTAGTTTTTAGTTTGAACAGGGGGAGAGTACTCCCCTTCCGCCTAACAGTGGACTAACCCCCGTTGTACAAATTATGCAACTGTACATACTCACTGCGCAAATTGCAAAACTGTAATTTGCGTGTATTATGTAGTTCTATTTATTTGTTCCTTTTTTTCCCGCAAATTTCGTTCTTGGCACTCCTCTTCTATTAAGGTATCCGACAACGTTCGGAACCGTGATTTTGCAAAAGCGTATAAATGGATAATATTTAAGATATTTAGTGTCACTTGATTAGAAAATGTATATAAAATTGTTTGAAGAATATTATTACCAAAAAAAAAAAAAATATTTAAGTACAATATTTTGTCAGATAATGAGCATAGAATTAGCTATTTTCAAAATATTCTTCTTCTATGGAAAGTGTTTGTCTAATAATATTTTGTCTATACATAGCTCAGACCTCTGTAGAGAGCCTGAACTAGGATTTTTGAAATATATAACTTAGAAGGGGATGTATCCATATTTTAATAAATCAGAGTGAAGAAATTTTAAGAAAAAAAAACGCCGATAATTATTTCAATGGGTTGTAACTCTGAAAATAATGTGAATTATTTTTAAAAAAATAGTTCAGATTCTCTGGACAAGTCCTTACTTTATATAAGCAAAATGTTATTATTCTAGAAGCATTTTTTTTATAAAAGGAGAACATTTTGAAAATAGGTTGTTCTAAGTTAATTTTTTGCCAAAATATTGTATTTAAATAAATCTTTTTGGCAAAATGTCCTTAAAAAAATTTTATACATGTATTCTAATCTAAGTGACACTAAATATCCATAATAAAATTATCCATTTATACGCTTTTTTTTAAAATCACGGTTCCGAAAGTAGTCGGATACCTTAAACTCATCACTGAAACTGCATCGTCCAACACTTCCTTGATTAAGTCCTCAGATTTTGATAAATCTTCAGCTCTTACAGCTTCCTGTAAAGTTGAGTATTTAAATCCATTGATTGTTAATAAGTCTTCGGATGAGATGTCGGGGATTGATCGCTGGCCTTCTGCACCTAAGGTTGCGGGTTCAACCCCAGCCCAAGTCGGTGGATTTTCATGATGCAAAAAATCCCCAGTGGCCATGTCGTATGATTATACGGCATGTAAACGATCTGTAGAGTGTCTGTTCGGCTTGGGTGCTCTCGGTAAAATTAAAAATCCTAGTACAGGTTCGCATTGTTAAGAGCTCTGGTTCATTCCCTTTAGGGAGGAAACTGGGTATCAAAATTACTTGCGGTAATTGGTAGCCACGCTTGGTATGGTGCCACTCTAAAAAGTGATACCAGCTCCTGGGGAATGTACTAGATCTGCAAAGGTTAAAATACCAATGCGCAACCCCATTAGAAAAAAACAAACATTATATTATTAGAAATAAGATATTTTTCTTTGTTACATCAAAGGCTACAATATAATACGAGTATGATCCATTGGCATTTGATAGTTAATTCAATATAAGAAACATAATAAACAGCGAATTAAAAAAATAACAAGAAGTTGTAAAATATTTTCCTTCACACACAATATTCAACCCTCTCTATCTTTAATATCATTGCGAATCATTAATAAGTTCATTTTCTATCAGATTTCTGGGCGTGTTGTTAAAGTGTGTGAGACAAGGCGAGACAAGAGGACGATTAGGATTCGGGTGAGTGATATTTACAATCGACCATCACATAAATCTTTCAGTGACGGAACTAATTATGAAGAACACCATAGTGAACAATAAAAAATATTTACTTAATTATAAATTAATTAAATTAATAAAAATTAGTTTAATTTATAAATTTAATTAAAAAGTTAAGCAATTTCACATTTTTTTTTTTTTTGAAAAATATAATTTTGGAAGAAGTGCATTGATTGTATTGATAAATCAAGATATAAATAAGAAAAATAACTCACTCTCATCACGAGATCTCACGAACTATTAAACCTACAAATATGAAATTTGGCAGAAATGCTTGTTTTGTTGAGTAGAGATTCGCAAAAAAAGGATTTTTCGAAAATCGACCCCAAAGGAATTGCAGGAAGTTTTTTGGGGGAAATTCCCATTTAGATCTAGAGACATGAAATTTGACAAATATGTTTGTTTTTTTAGTAGAGATCCAATAAGAAAGGATTTTGTGAAAATTTACTCCCAAGAAGGATGAGTATTGACGGGGCTTATAAACTAAAAAAAAAAAAAAAAAACTTTGAAATATTAAATCTATAAACTTGAAATTTGGCAATTATATGAATAATATAAGGAAAAACCCCAGTGAAACTATACATACAGCGCTCTAAGCCTTAGTTGGCATAGCGCTATAAGTCCCATGTTCATAATAATAATAATAAGTGATTACACTCACAACCTTGAGGCTTAAAGTAATTTTTAATTACGAATTATTTTTATCAGATATAATTATTTTTTGACTTAGTGTGGGACTTATTTAACTTTGTTCACAGTTAGAAATGTTTAGGTTGTTTTTAAAATTAAGTAAACAATTTATTTTTTTATTTAGTTTTAAAAATGATCGACTGATTAGAATTATACATTCGTTAAAGGATTCATTCATTTCAATTTTTTGATCATTTTCTTTCTAATTTATAAATTTATACTTACGAAAAATTGCTTTTTTTCAATTTAAAAGACCTGTCTTTTAATGCCGAACCAGATTCTCAATTTTGTTATAGATTTCAAAACATGACAAAAAAAATGATTATACTATTTTCTTTATTTTAACATACAAGGAATATATATATATATATTCTTAAGAATATTTAAGACATTACTTTATGTTGTACCACAAAACACGTCTTTGAAAATTAAACATATTTCATCACGTATATTAAAACTTTTGAAAAATGTTTTCATTAATTTTTATATATATATATAATATATAAACACAGATTTATCTAAGTTCCTCGAGATAAAAATAATAAAAACACGTTTTAAATAAAATCTGGAGCGTAAATACTCTCTCTAAGTTAGTCTAATAATATATCATATTTAGTAAGTAAATTTTCTGGCACACATTTAAATTGTACATCTATTTTAACTCATGTGACTTTTTGTAAAATCATTACACATTTATTAACCGTTACTGATTCCCCAATCGAATTTTTTTAAATTTATTCAAAAGAATATCGTTTATTAAAATGCAGTATAGTACTTCATTTCTATTTTTCTTTTCATTTTGGCATCACGCGTTTTTAAAAAATCGCTCCAAAATCCCTTAAGTTCTCTTATATATTGTTAAAATATTAACTTAAAGATATTTATTTAATATGTATAAGCTTAAACTTATATCAATGATATTTATTTAAATATTCTTCCCAGAACTAATACATTTTAAAAAATAAACTTTTAAAATTATACTTAATTAGCATTTCCAAAATCCAGAAGAATTGAATAGTTACTTATGACAAAAACCTACAAAACTTTCTATTTTATGGATATAAGCTTAAAAATAACTCAAAACCTAGTTTGAGGCTATTTTCGCGTAAAAATAGGGCCCAAATTTAGAATATTTTTTCAAAAATGAAAGTGCTCTAACCTTAATGTCTTATAGAGAGAGCAGTGCATATTTTATCATATTATTTTTAACTGAGTTGATTTATTTTTTTTCTTATACACACTTCATTCATCTTCCCCAATATCGTAATGTTACATGAGCTATTCCTTAACATGTTAAAATGAAGCATATTTTATTTGTGGAATATTTAGAAATTTTAAAAACGCTATATTATAAATAAAGATGTATGAATTACAGCCTCGCATATTTTTTTTGAAAATTGAGTAGTTTTCTGTCTGAAAATGGCTCCTCGTTTAATTCAAGTTCTCGTACAATTGACTAGGTATTCCTGAAATCATTACAGCATACATATTTCCAACCAAATATTAATGCATACATAATAAATATATTTGCATTAATATTAATTTTTGTAATTAATTTTTCTGTTTGATTTCATCTTCAGTTGATTAAACACTGCAGCTGCAAAACACTCAAAGATTAAAATCATTATAATAAAATTTCACCCTTACAAATTGAATAAAAAATGCACAGCAGTCCAATAAAACCATTATATATTCAAATACATTTTACCGCACGTCGTATTAAAGTCATAAGTCAAGCTTCATTAATCTTAGGCTAGAAATGACTAAATACTTGGCTTCTTTATTTAAAAGTAGGCCGGAAAAGTTCTGTGGAACAAAGCAGATAATATCAAGAGGTATATAAAACCCACACTAGTCATTATTTTTAATGACATTTATTAAATGATTTAGTTTTATATTAAAGAACATTGCTTCACTATATGAATTTTAATCCTGGAGTTTTTTTAATTGTTGTATAAATAATGGAATCTTTATAGATTCTTTTAAATAAATTGGTAAATTTAATTAAGTTTTTATCTTCTTCTCACTTTGTTACGATCATTTAAAATTGAAACACTATTATAATTGTTGTAATTGTGTATAGAGATGCTGCTCCACTTGTATATTATTTGATATATAATAATTTTGGAAACAATATTTATTCAAACCAAATAATAAGCTTAGAATATAATTAGAAAGAAAAATCCATATAATACTCTTTAATAAAAAATACAAATAACTTTGCTATTGTCAGAAAAAGTGAATCTTTTGTTGAGAGCTGTAGGCAGCTAAGTGAATTAGTCCATTTTTGAAGCAGAATAAGTGCTTGTGCGTAAGAATTCAGAATCATTTAACTCGAGTACTTCTAAAATTTAAATGGAAATAAAAGCAATTATAATAAAATTTATTTGTATAGCTAATGAAATTGATAAAACTTTTGAGAATACGCAAGCGAAAGTACAAATTCAAGTCTGAAAAGAAAAATGCCTGTTTAAAAATAACGCTGATTGTACAGGGTTATCAGGAAATAAATGACCCGATTACAAAATTTAATAATTCCCAGATGAATAAACAGAAAATGATCATTAATATGTCATATTAAAGATAAAATAGGAAATTTTGAGTTTGTAACATTGTTTTTGTCAAATAGGAGGCAGCAATGTTGTAATTGTGAACAGAAGTAGAAATGGAGTCGCAGCGGAGTGCATGTCGCAACATTTTGTGTTCTCTCGTTTGCAAAAAGTCTGTCTGTAATCATGGTTCAACGTGAATTTCGGAGAAAGCACCATAGAAATGCACCGACATCTAAGAGTATGGGAAGATAGTATAAACAGATTCAGGAAACTAGTTGCCGGTGTAAAGGCTAAAGTCCAGGGTGACCAGGTTCGCAATGATATTATACGGTTGACTAAAGGAAGAGGCATTGAACACACACTTGTGTAAACAAATTTTACTTAAGTCAAGAAACGTTAGGTACGAAAAAAAATTCATATATTTTATCTTTATAATGACATCTTAATCATCATTTTCTGTTTATTCATCTGGGAATTATTATGTTTTTAATCGGGTCATTCATTTCTGATAACCCTGTATATCGAAATATCATCTTACATTGTATTTCAACCACACTTAAACAATATATATATATATATATATATATATATATATATATTTATACGTGGGGAGTAAATTACTCCTCAAAAACTCCATACATACTAAGTATTTCTATGGTTCTATACTGTATAGTATTCTGCACTATACTTTATATATATGCTATATATCCTACTATATATATATATTTCTGTACTATATAGTATGATTAACTTAGTTTCAATGTTACATAAAATATTCATATGAGACCTATAAAAAAAAATATGTCTTACTTTTGAAGAAAAAAATTTTTAATTAGTCACTTTTTTGCAAAAAGTAAAACTAATCAGAAAAGTATCACTAATCTTACAACTATAAAATAAGTTAAATATATAATTTTAATTTATTTCAAAAGTTTTCCACTCCGATACGAATCTTACACAGTATTGCCTTATAAAATCAAAAACAACTATCATTAAGATTGCCGATATTATTATATAGAATTAAATCAAATGGAATATTCGATACAATTCTGATACATAAATCATTCTTGAGTACATTAATTATTTCGAAGTATAAATGCATTCCAAATTGCTCCTAAAATGATACATTACCTTATTGCCATACTGCTAACTGCTGCATTTTATTCGAGTATCATTTTTTCTCAGATAAATTATTGATGTGAGATATATGAATGGGTATTTTTATCGGCCGGCAATCCAAAGAGGGCAGACCTTGTCCTGTCCATAAAACGGACATCTTAACCATTACGAAGCGTGGCCAATTACTTAAGTAAACTGGCCTATTAGACTTCAGAATGAACCCTTTCATGTATATGCATGATAGAAAAAAATACCTATCCTACTATTTTATCTTAATTATCGATGGGTAACAGTGTGCCTTATTCATTGAACTCACCAAATCCAAGCATGGCAGAATATACTATCTGCCCCTCTAATTGCTACGTTCGAAATTTCGTTCTACAGGCATCTGGGTGTGGACAACAGGAAACATCAGGGCAGCTTCTAAAAAACTTCGTCACATTAAGGCTTAGTAAAAGCAAAGGGCTATCATTGCTTTGATGTCTATATATACGAGATGTCAGAAATCGACATCTGTCACTACTTTCAACGAACGAGAGTCACTGCTTGAAGTTGATGATGTAATGGGGACTTGATTACATGCTGCAGTTGCCATTTAGGAACGTAAAGATTGATTTTTATCTCGATTTTTCTGCCGTCTGATTTTTTTATGTTTTTTCAATGAGAAGAGAAGCAGCGATGAATGGGAGGATTAGCACCGACATCGATGAATGGTTAGCGATAATATCATTTTCAACATGTAGCGCGTTGAGATACATTTGGAAAATAAACGGTGGGGATGATGTATTTAATGGTCGCAAGATGTTCGCAAGTCGTAATAATAGGGGTTACTGTTATTATTCTTAACGAATAGGGAGTACAGGATGATCTAAAAAAA
>BMAV01025778.1:152688-163379 GCA_019973955.1 Trichonephila inaurata madagascariensis
AAAAAAAAAAAAAAATGCCCCAATTTTCATTTAAACTCTTTTGATATTGTAACAATACATCTGTTTATCATATTATGTTTTGAAATAAAGAAACATTCCATAAATTTGCACTCTTTCGTTCTAGCAGTCTAAAACTCATGAGACGCATTGTTGATGAAATATGAAACATATTTTATGTCAGAAAAAGTATACCAATTGAGTCAGAATTGGGTAATATAATAAACTGCTTTTTTTTCCTGTAGAAAAGTAAAACGTATCGAAGTTGAATTCTTTTTTTAAAATTAGTAAAGGTGTTTCTGATTTTGGTATTATTTGTTGATATTGTACGAAAATAGCCTTAAATAATAAAATTTAATCAAATAAATTATCCATTTGTTTCTTAATATTTAATTTCCTGTCAATTTAGGCTAAAAATGCAATTTGTATAATTTTTTTTAAAATTTTTTTAAATGAGACATCTCTGAGTCAGTACTAAGAATTAATTAATCTTAAACTGTCCCTAATAGCTCACTGGTTAGTTTTAATGATTCATTAATTATCAAATTAAGATACATTTAATACTTGTGAAAAATTAGTTCTCCTGAATATAATTACTCAGCAAAAATTTACCACGGCAATTTGATACATTGATCCAGCAATTAAAATATATTTAATCATTTTAAATTTTAATTTGTTTTAATATAACGAAACAATAAAATATTTTATAATTGTTTTAATTATATAAAGTCTATCCTTTCTCTTTTCAGATGTGGCAAGATATTGAAAGCGTTCTTCTAGGTGAATCTGGTAATCCAGAATCCAGAGCTCAAATGTATTTCAACAATCCTGAAGGAAACTCCCATACATTTTCGAAACCTACTTCTCATTCAGAAGCAACGACAGCAGTTACATCATCTACCACTTACGCTTATCACCATCCCCATTCCCATCATCTACAGCACATTGCCCAACAACAACAATATATCAGTCCAGCAACTTCGATGGCCAATGCAAAATACCAATCAGGGAATGGATCAAACGGCTATTCCTTTGGGCCATATAGAAGTGACTTCAAACGTGAAATGATTGGAAGTTGTATCAATCGAAGTGATTGCCCGAATCCATCTTACGATTCGTCTGCATATTCTACGCTTCACAATGGCTATACTACGGACAATAAACATGATCCAATGCTGAATTCCTCTGTAATGTATAACGGACAAACTGGATTATACAATGGATCGGTGGTAGGTCTTCAATCTCATATGTCTCCACCTGCTTCACCCGAAAACTCAAACATCCATAATAATTATGGCCAAACACCTGTAACGGTTGATGCCTATTCTTCTGTAGCAGGCGGACCACATGCTGCAAGAACGCCAATGGTCACAGGATATGGATACAACATGACAAACGGTATGGGACCACCCTCACATCTGAGAATGATGACGCCTCCATCGTCACCCCATCTAGCTGATCTGTTAGCAGGAGCAAATGGAAATGCTATGCCATATGGAATGACAAGACCACCTGTAACTCACCCACCATCGCAGCTCTTGCCCACAGGTTTGGGTACTTTGCCAACTACTAAACATCGAAGAGGTAGAAGAAGTACTGGGAGAAAGAAAGTAACGGTTCACACATGTTCTCATGCAGGTTGCACCAAAACCTATACGAAGAGTTCGCACCTCAAAGCTCATTTAAGGACTCACACAGGGGAGAAGCCTTATCAATGTAATTGGAAAGGCTGCGGCTGGAAGTTCGCTAGATCAGACGAACTGACTCGACACTACAGAAAACACACCGGTGATAGACCCTTTCAATGTAGGCTTTGTGAAAGGGCTTTCTCAAGATCAGACCATTTGTCGTTGCATATGAAAAGACACGCTGCAGTGTGACAATGAAGCAAATTTTGTTCCTGGTTTTTTGCTATTCGTTCACAGTTGTAACTAGCCAAATAAGACTCCATCCAGTGAAAAACTCATATTTTCGTAGCCTCTTTTATCATAATTAATATTGCCAAATGAACATTTTACTCTGTGTGATAAGCATAACTGAAATGAAACGACACTTTTACTGCTTGTGGAATCATTATCAGGATATTATGGATTTTTGCTATTTATTTTAACGTCGAGCAACGTGATGTTCTGTACTAAAGTATTCTCTAAGCAATTTCGACATCAACGGAATACAGAATTAACTAGATTAAATATCTTTCATAAACAATTGCATGGAACAAGAACTATGGCCATTGTATTAATTTGGAATGGAAAGTATTTTAGCATTTAATGAAACAAAAGAAAGAATGATTGATCAAATGCAAAAGCATATTCATGTTATGTCTTCTCTTTTTATAAATAACTCTAGATAAAAAAAAAAATCAGAGGAAAATAAATAACAAAAAAATACTTAGCGTAAATTATGAAAGAAACTGAGTTTCATTCAAAGTTAATGTTCTGATGCAACAGAATGACAGCCTATTAACTTTCTGTTTGCTAAAATTCACAAAAATTATCTAGTCATTTTATACAAATGAGGTATATCTCTGAAAGAATCAGAAATTATGTATTAATTGAAAAAAACTTCCAGAACAATTGAACTGACATTGAAGAGTGAAGTAAAGCTACCAATTAAAATAATGACTTTAAGTAAGTATTTTATTCGTGTTTTACTAAGCTTAGTTTTTTTCAAATAACTATATGTACTAAAAGATTTTTATTTTAGGTATACTTTTGAAGGACCCTAATTTCTCAATATTTTAGAATTTTCTAGAACTTCTTAGTTAAATTCGTGCTTTTTTTTTAAATTGCCATTCTAAAACGGGAATTTATCAACTTTTCCCTTTAAATTGTTGGAAAAATTGTTATGGCACATAAAAGTTTCACAGTTCCAAAACTTTTGTAGTGATATCAATATATCAGAACCATTAAAAAAAAAGTACCCTTTTATACAATCTGAACCCTCGATTTTGCCGTAAATAATCACATTTTTAAATCGCAATGGACGATTCACTTGAAAATATGTTTAAATGTTAAATAAAAATTTTAAAAAATAGATGAGCTTGGTCTTTCTAAACAACAAATTACAGATGTAACATATATTTATTCAAAAATGATGAAATGCAATTGATCTGGGAAGCTTGTTAACAACTGCTATGACGAAATACGAACTTAAGGAAAGTTGAGAAACCAGTAGAAAAAAAAACTGCAATTACAGAACCAAGAAAATTGTATTTAATGAATACTCTTCGACGAAAAACATTGCGAAAAAAAGGCAAGAAAAGGTAAATAAATCTTCATTATCAGTGTTATCATGAATGATTTCAACAGTACTTCAAGATAGCGGAAAGGGCATTTGTATGAGTGTTAAACAATATGTATTTTGAAAAACTGCTAGTTATGATATATATAATTTATTTAATTGTACTTTCATACTATAAGTCACAACAACCATGACTCAAACATTCGAAGTACGTCACCAATAGTTCTCTTATAGCTTCTCAGTGTAAAGTTAATAAATAACCAATCAAAACTATGAATAATATTTGTAGATATTTTTCGTAATTCAGTTTATTTTAATGACATAATTAGTTTCCTTATGCAAATTCTTTATTACTATATATATGTGTGTGTGTGATACAGTGGTGTAATTAAGATATAAATTAATTCAGGGGTACTCAACCTTTTCTCCCACCGGGCCGCATACATACGGCAAATATTTCATGAGGGATGCAACGTGAGGATTAATGGAAAAAACGTCATAAGACCAAGGACGTATTGGGCACTTAAAATGTGGAAAACTGATTAAAATATAAAAACTCACTTTTTTTGGCTTTTAATACTATATTAATCTCTATCAAACACACATAAAAAAAATTCGGTTTTATGCATTTTTTACAGAGCTATGGAATAGTTTCGTTATCCTTTCATCCCTAACTAAGCCCTTAGTTTACATTCTACTTTCATACAAACAAAACTGCTATGTCGTTTGATAATTCGATCTTTTTCTTTTGACAAAGCCTCTCTTATTTTTATTTCAAATATTAATTTATCAAATGCAGAATGGCAGCAAAGAAGAGTTTTGACTGAATTCCGGACTGAAAAATCAGTATTGTTCGTTTATAATTAAAAATCAGTTTCACCTATAAAATGGTGACTATTCCAGTTCAGTTCCCTACTTCACTGTTTTTTGTTATTTCTAACCGCTTCAGTTACAAATAGAAAATAAATAAATAAAATAAACGTGTATTTCGTACCCGTACGACATCGACAGCAAAATTGGTCGATTGATAAAATTTCCCGCCAAATTTTTAATACACTGCTTTTAAGTAATTTAATTTTTTAGAGCGATGGCCATGAGTGGGGCACTCAGAGAAGCCTGGCGGGCCACATGCGGCCCGCGGGCTGCAGGTTGAGTATCGCTGAATTAATTGTAATAAAATATAAGTATACTCTTGAAACTTACACGTTGATTACACGATGTAATGTCATAGAGTAGTCGTCCCCTACCCTCAGGCTGTGAATTTATCCCTGTCCGTGGATCAAAAGGTACCGGGGGGCACCCATTAAATTGTTTATATTTTATTTACTGTAGTATATTTTTCTCGGGTTTGTGCGGCTTTCCTTGGAAATCACTTTATATTCATTATTTGTATTTTATGCTAAAGGTAACAAAAATTATTAAAATAAAAAATATATAAATAATCAACGTTTTCCTCGGCCAGCCGCAGTGAAATTATTTAACGTTGAGTGATCCAGGGCAGTAAAAAAGTTGAGAAGTACTGCCATAGAACCTTGCTCAAACGAAACACCTTTTCAAGTAGAGAGTTATTTATGTAAAAATATCCGACTACGTTCGGAACCGTGATTTTGCAAAAGCGTATAAATGGATATTTATAATATTTAGCGTCATTTAGATTGGAAAATGTATATAAAATTGCTTTAAGAATGGTATTACAATAAAAAATTATTTAAGTACAAGATTTTGTCAAAAAATGAACATAGAAGGACCCATTTTCAAAATATTCTCCTTTTGTGAAAAATGCTTCTGTTATATAATAATATTTTGCCTGTATATAGCTCAGACCTCTGTACAGAGGCTCAAGTAGTATTTTTGAAATATATAACTTAGAAGTGGGTTTATCCATGTTTTACGACAACAGAGGGGAGAAATTTTAAGAAAAAAAAAACACCGATAATTATTTCAATGGGTTGTAACTCTGAAAATAATGTGAATTTTTCAAAAATCATAGTTGAGCCTCTGTACAGAGGTCTGAGCTATATACAGGCAAAATATTATTATAATAGAAGCATTTTTCACAAAAGGAGAACATTTTGAAAAAAGGTTATTCTAAGTTAATTTTTTTGCCAAAATATTGTACTTAAATAAATTTTTATTGTCAAAATGTCCTTAAAACAATTTTATACATGTATTCTAATCTAAGTGACACTAAATGTCATGAAAATTATCCATTTATGCGCTTTTTTAAAATCACGGTTCCGAACGTAGTCGGATACCTTAAGTGAATAAATAATAAAATATCCGTTTAAACCAGGGGTACTCAACCTTTTTTTCTGCTGTGCCGCATACATATGTCAGCTATTTCCCGCAGGCCGCATACATATGTTAGCTATTTCACGAGGGCCGCATACATATGTTAGTTATTTTACGCTGGCCGTAACATGAGGACAAAATGGGGAGACATGCTATAAGACCAAGATAACATTGGAAATTTAAGTGTGGAAACTTGATCAAAATATCATAACTCCTGTTCTGCTTTTTTAAATTATTTTTTACATTTTTTATTTTTTTTTCACTGACCTTAAATTGGAAGCAATTAAGAAACACTCCTTCACAATTTCTGCATCAGTAAATTGTTTCATATGATTACCAATAATATAACAAACTTCATAGGATGTCTTTGTTACCGCTGTGATATTACCACTGACAGAACACTTTGTTGCAGTTGCAAAGATTATTCAAGAAAGCGTATTTATTACCTCTCGAAAGAGATCTTCGAGGAAAAGTGTCATTGGATGTGATTCCTGTTTATTGGTATTTTTTTAAATACAATGCTTTCGTGCGAAATCAAAAAAATTACTGATCCATGTTAGTTTTTCACTACATATAGCCATTCGTCTTGAAACAATATATTTTCTTCAAATATTTTTAGTTCGCAAGATATGAAAGTTAAAAATTAGTTCCACCCATAAAATTGTCGCTACTCCAGTTGTTGTCTGTTATCACTAACCGCAACCGTTCCAAATAGAAAAAGAATATCAATTTGTATCCGTACGACACAGACAGGAAAAAGCCAAATTGTGTGTGATATATTTGATTTCTTGACAAGAATTTCCCACCAAATTTTTAATACAATGTTCTTAAATAAGTAAAGTTCTCAAAGCAATGGGCCATGATCAGGCCACTTAAAAATTCTCGGTGGACCACAGGTTGAGTATCACTGGCTTAAACCAAGTAAATTACTATAGAAAATCACAGATACCTTAACGTAATGTACATTTATTGTGTAGGTTTTTAAAATTAAATTGTGGTTTTTGCATCGTTAAGATATATGTTTAATAAAGAAAGTACAGTATTCAAGAAGAGATAACAATAATGTTGAAATAAGTCGATGTCCAATTAGAACGATCCGGTTGAACATTGGCTGGTTAATAGGGCACCGATTAAAACTGAATGACAGGGACCACGGCCGCATTTTAAACTAACATAGTATTTAATATGCAAGATGTACCTTTGAATATTTTAAAGGTACTTTATAACACTATTCGATTTACAATGAATTAAAAAAGTAATCAAATGCCAGCCTTTTACACATCAAAAACACAACAGTCTTTCCTCTATCCTTGAGAAACAGATTATATTTCGCAATTATTACTCAATTACTTTCATCAAATTAGAATTCATGTGTAGCAAATAGATGGCTCATGTGTTTAAAAACCTCAATTATCATTCTCCACTGTTCCCCGTTCACCTATCTGCCTTTGAATTTGAGCTGAACCCGTTTGATTGCATTGCAAATTGTGTAAGACAGATAAAGTTTCAGTAATTACCTTTTAAACCCCTGTAAGTGTTGAAGTCCAAAGAAGACGATTAGGACTATCAATTTTGAATGGCAATTTTTGAGAATACGATAAGCAATATTTTTTCCTTCAGTTACTTTTCATGTTCACTTTCTTATTTATTTATGACTTGTTATTCAGTTAAGTGTAGCTTTGAAAATAAAATAACAACATAATTTTTATTTTCATATCATTGGTTTCCACCGTTCCCACGCTTAATCTGTCGTTCAAGGCCATTTCTGTAAAAATTTGACCGTTCTTTGTTATAAATGCCTGTTTGAAGGCCATTTGAAAAAAAAAAATCTATTTTCTTGTTTAATATTTATTATATGTCAACTAATGTCAGACCGCCAGCATTTTATTGCGTTAAATTGTGGTTTTTAACTTTAAATGATCATGATCTTTTAAAGATTTATTTACTTTTTCAAAAAGTATTTATGAATAATTCAATAAGCTGTGGTATAATTTGTTGGAAAGGTACTTCCTTCTTTATTAAAATTGCTTAATCGCATTTTCAAAAAGAAGTATTTCATATTCTAATGTATTATTTTAAAAAAATATGAAGTCGAGTTTAAGATTTTATTTTTTAATTAATATTATTATAAATTGATTTTAATTTATACTAACATGTTTTTCCTCTTATTTCAAACAACAAAATACGGAAACATATTAATTTTGATGAACGTCTCATTTTTTAAAATGACGATCAACGCGCGTTTTCAAAAAAAAATAGAATTTAAAGATTTTTTAAAATTTTTTAACATTAACATTTAATCCATAACAGCTTTTTTTTTTAAAAAAAAAACCCTGTTTCTTACATTTTAACCGTTTTAAAATGTTTGAAAGATGAAATACGTGCACTTTCAAAATATTTATTAAAAAAAGTATTTGGGAGTATTTGAGTCATTCGATATTATTTTGATTTGGTAAGATTTTCAAAACTTTCACAAAACAGTTTCATTTATTAACAAGATAAAGTTCTTTGAATTTCAGACTTTAAAGATACAGATTTTATTTTCTTATTTGTTTAATAATTTTCAATTTTTTTTTAATTAATTTTTTACAGAGTTTAAAAGAAAATAGTTTTACTACTAAAAAATATATTTCTAGATTTTTCTTTGTAATATAAGTACAACTATATATGCCTTATTACATAAGCAAATACATTTAATGCTTTCTAAAGATGATTTTAATAGAATATGACGTTAGTTTAATAGAATTAATAATTTACTAATCTTGCATTTTAATTACCGTGCAATACATTAGTAACTGTTGTTTATCTGTTTCATGTAACAAATATTTCAACTTGTTTGTTTGTTTGTTTTTCAATTCTGTGTGATAAATTATTTTTATCATTATATCTTATTTTATTTATTTATTTAATAATTTATAATTTATTTGGCATTAGTGTATTTAAAATTTTGTGAGTGTGTGTGTGTTACTACGTGAGCATTGTAATATTTTTACATCGTATTTTCAACCTTTTGACTTATAAAATATATCATACATAAAAAAAAACAAAAAAAATTATTTAAAGAAAACGTAACCTCCTTCATGAAATGCATGAATGTGCAAATTAGAAAGCTTCTGCAAGAGAAAAACAAAACAGCACAATAAATCATTTTAAAATCAACATTCAAGGCTGGTGAAAGAATAAAAAGTAAATATTTTATCATTTGATCAATTAATATAGCTATGAAATGCTTCTGAATACCTAGCATCATGTTTTTTTTTTATTATTTATTCCTTCTTTCTTTCTTTCTTACAAACAAGATTATCAATATAGCAACTTTTCTTTTAAAATGTGTTAAAACTGGCAGAAATAATCGTTATACGACCTAACCTTACAAAGCTGCTTATTTGCATTTAAATAAGAACGGAATATGACACTTCGAAGGTGTAAAAAGAGAAAAATGTATATCACTAGTAATTACAAATTAAACAAAAGTGAAATGATAGCATTATTAGGTCAGTTTTGTTGAAGGTCATATGAGTCATTTATTAATGGACCTTGACCCGATTTATCAATGATTCTCTCTGCCCATTGTTGTTCTCCAATTGTAATACGTTCGAACTCACCGGCCAGGAAGAGACTGAGCAAAAAAAAACGACAAACCATTGTAAGCATTTGTTTCTTTCAAAATAATGTTTTGTACAAACGGTGTTTGGGAAATAAAAAAAAGACTTTCGTCTGTCAATGAGTAATGAAGGATTTCCGAGAGCAATTTGAGTTTTTTTGTTCTATGCTCAACCGAAGGATGTCTCGTTTTGAATTTAAATTAAAAAAACAAAGGCGTTGATTAAAAGTGAATTTTGAAACTCAGGTTGAAAAGATAGAATTTTTCTGTCTTCATCCTTATTTGATAAATTCAGTGTTCGAAATTTGCGGCCCAAAGTAATTTCTCTTAAATTTATAACGAGCAGAACTCATGTTCAGAGTTAAAATTTGCGAATTGTTTCACATGCGATATCTTCAAACAGTTTGCATCTCACATACTTATAATTTTCTTCATATTCGTAATATAGCAACTAAAACTGTAAATAGTATGAATTTTTTGTAAGATATTCATTTTTCTTTAGAAAATTTATACCAACTGTGAACTACAAAGCTATTTTAAAGTATTATATATGTTTCTGTAATAGAACTGTTCTTTTTCATGGCAGAATCTTTTTGGCAAAAATGTTAAAATATTCAGTTCTAGTTATGAATTCCTTTTACTGTAGCATTTCTCTCCATAAGTTTTAGAACATAAAAACAATTAAAATTTAAAAATTTTAATAAGCAATGGAAAAATTCCATATTTTGTTCCTTTTATTACGTTGCCGAAATTTAAATGAAGTTTTTGAATTCTAAAAGTGATTTTAAACAACGATTAATGCATGCTACATTTGTAATCATGCCAGCTGGGTGGCGTAGTTAGACGCTAGCCCTATATGCCCGAATTTGCAGGTTCGACCCAGACCCAAGTTGGTGGATTTTCATGATACAAAAAATCGACCCATATCATATTATTATGCGGCTTGTTAAAGATGTCTAGAATTCTTGTTGGGTTCTCTCGACAAAATTTAATTCCTGGTACAATTTCGTATCCTCTGAGGAGGGAACTGGCTGTCAAAATTGCATTGGCACAATTGGTATCCACCTATATGGTGCCACACTAAAAAGTGATACCAGTGACCGAGGAATGTACTTTACCTTCAATGGTAATTTCCAATCTGCAACCCCATTTGAAAAAGAGGAAAAAAAAACATTCGTAATTATTTTAAATATCATTTTTTTTTCTTTCAAATTTTACATATTTTGAATACAAAACATAAAACTCATTCAAATGCTAAGCACTTCTCGTAAGTGAACATCTAATAATGGTAAAAACTAGAACGTTACTTAAAAGACAAAATAATTTAATTTTCAAATCAACTTTTAGTTTTTGTGGGGAAGGTCTTTCCTCTCATGTGTATTTACGTATACCCTAAGTTTATTTTTAACGACCCTGGCTAAATGTTTAAAAAAAAGCTGAATTCATTTTTTAGCAACACGGCATCATTTAAAGTCGAGATCAATGCATGCGTTGAATTGAGGTTTTATTTATTTATTATTATTTTTCTAAATTTAAAATTAAAAATGGTTTATGA
>BMAV01025778.1:167148-181560 GCA_019973955.1 Trichonephila inaurata madagascariensis
ATAATAAAAACAATAATAATAATCAACCCCGTTTTAAATTTTCACTCGAATAAATGTTTGTAATGAGTCCAAATCTAGTATAAAGATATGTATTTTTACATGCGACCCGTGGGATTAGAATGTTTTTCCGAAGTGACCCGCACCGTCATTTGGGTTGGCCACCCCTGTCTTAGAAATTGTATCAATATAATGTGTTAGCAAATTTCTTTATTAAATTTTTAAAAAATTCCAAAATATTTCATCAAAAAAAAAAGCATCTAACACCCAAACTCAGGGGGTGGTCTTCTTAATTAATACCCATTTCAAAACCCCAAACGATTCCAGACACCGAATTTTCCAACAGGCGTTGAAAATCGTGTGCAGGGCCCTCTATTATCCGCAAAATTTGCCATTTACTTACCCATACTGAATGCGTGAAACGTACACCGCATTAAAAAATAATTTGTTAAAGAAAAACACGAAGAGGTAACGGAAGGGGATGGAAGGGGGGATATCTCAGAATCTTCCTCCTCGCAGAATATTCCTAATCAGACGATTTTATCTAGTGTTCTATCGTTTGAGACATGAAGCGTGAAGGTGGAGAAGAGGGAAGGATGTGGAATAAACAGCGAAGAATTTAGCAAGATAACACCCTTAAGTAAATGTTTCGTCAATATGGCTTCCGATAAATCTGCGCTAATAATAGGGTGTTAATGGTCACGACTGTTACGCCAAACAGCTACGTTGGGTAAATAATATTTAGAAGGGGTCTTTCACAAATATATTGTGTGTGAAAAAATGTGTGTTTGGTGTTGTTGCGCTTTTCGGGGGATATTTGAGGATTAGTAATAATTCCATGTCAAAATATTTCATGTTATAAGAATGTACCAAAGTATTTCTGATTGTGAGATTTCTGGGCAAATTTATTTGAGCTGTGTTATAATATTTTTCTCTTTAAAGTATATCAATCCTTTGTTAGAGGTATTTTAACCTTTAAATGCATTGCTGAAGATTGGCTGGTTAATTCAATGGACGTAAATTTGATTTTCTGCATAAAACGTACGTAAAATTAACTCTGTTTTATTGCTTTGCATTACGTTCAAAGGAAGAAAACCCCGAGCTTACGTTATAGGTGGGACTGAGAGTGATAATTGCGTCAGTCGAATTCGCGTAAGTCGGGGTATAATTTCTCATATAAATCACCTTTAGTTGGGGCCAAAGATGAAAAAAATAATAATAATTTAGAAAAAAATAAAAGCTTAATACAATTTTAGATAACACAAATACATAATCGCAAACCAAAGTTATTTTAAAGTGGAAGATTTCATAAAATTTAACAAATAGTCTGCCAGCTCAAAGATTTTTTTCCCTCTCAAAATGTGCTTGTTGCATGCTATTAATTTTTTTATTCTTTGTTTGTTTGAAGGGGAAAAAAACGTTTTTCATTGAACTGTATATTTTCTAAAATTTGTAACCCTTTTTCAATTAAAATGAGTTCTGTCAAATTCCCAACTGTTATTCGATCTTCTGATTGAAATGGGTCTAAAGATTCAAGTTCTTCAATGTGTCTTGCTTTTGTTCATGTAATTTCTATGAGCTCATCAGCTGCCAGCTCCTGATAGTGGGAGAGAATTCCTCAGTTCTTGGACGTCATCACTATCCACTTCTAAATTTATTTGCCTGGCAAGATCGACAGCTTCTTCAATCACATTAATCCATCAGGTTCTGGCACTGATTTTGCCTGAGTTTCAGTTTTTTTCCAAAAGCGCTCAAACCAAAGACGAATTGACGAGATTTGAAAATCGCGTAACTCCGAATTCGCGTAAGTCAGGGTCACTTAAGTCGAGGTATTACTGTATATTTATATATATTTCGTTATATTTTATTGAAATTTTGATAACAAGGGGTTAAAGTATGAATAACATATAATTGTTCAATGTATCCGACTAGATTGAAAGGATGTTTTTTAGATGCTACATGCTAAGGCCATTAGAAAAAAAAAATGAAATATAAGTATTGAGGAAGAAGAAAGAATAATATATAAAACTGGAGAATTTTAAACTGTTTTCCTAATATTTACTTTATATAACTTATAAGAATATTTTTTTAAATGTGTTTTTTGAAGAATGAAATTTTCATGATAATTTGTGCGTGAAAAATGGTGTGTATCCAAAACAATCCTATAAAATTCAATGAAATTTGTAAGACTTGTGCAATAAGCTCTTTAGAGTGGAACAAACTTCAGGTTTTAAGGTATTTACTTTTAATCTTATTTTTCAGTCATTTTTAGCATAGAACATAAAATAACTTTGACGGAAAATCATTAACATCAAACTTGAAGGCTTATAAGATAATTATTTCTTAAAATATTTTTTACCCTGCGGTTTGTGACAGTTCAGATGGATAACGAAGTATATAAATGAAATTAAAATTACATTATGTCTATTGTATCTTTATGTATGCTGTTTTCCTTAACAGTGAAAATTTTGCTAAAATTTTATAAAAATCGTATTTTTTCAAAAACAAGGGTGAATGTTATTCATTTAATATAATTATGACTCTTTAAATCTATTTATGTTCTTTAAAACAATAAAATTCTTCTGAAAATCTATTTTTGAAAAATTGATCTCCGAACCTAGTCGAATGTATATTGTAAGATTCAATTACCTAAGTTTTTTTTAAATGTAATTACATCTTCTCGGGCATGTTCAGCATCTTTATAATTACATAGAGAAGTAAATTCAGTAATTTTAAATTCTCAAGCTAATGACAGCATTCGAAGCAATGATATTATATTTAATAACATGGCATTGTTTTGGGACTTTAAATTTTGAGTCTACGAAATTATTCTGTTGATATGATAGTTAATTTATTTTCTTTTGTTATTAATAAAAAATACCTTCAATAAATATGTCGGCATTTTTTTTTTAACTTTTTCTTTTAAACAATATTATTGCATTTTTTTTCATAACTAATTTGTACGTAAAAATACTATATTTATTTTAATCTAAACTATCTCAGCTATTGTAAGCTGCAACCCAAATTTTCAACAGGTTTTTGTGAAAAACAAACAAAAAAAAATAGCTTAAAATGTTTTTCCAATATTTACGAAATTTTGAAAATTGAAATGACAGTTAATAAGAAATGAAGAATTAATTTATTTTACCAATATTAAACTTAAATACGTCCATAAACCTATAATTTCTCTAACCGTCAGAATCATATTCGATTTCCTCCATCCAAAGAATTTTTCAGCCTTCGATTCTAAACTGCACCTGATTTTCAGTAGCATTAACATAGGAAAAAAGTACGGCTTAAATTTGAATACATAGAGTATATGATTTAAAAATCCAAAAAATAATTTCAATATCTTGAGAATAGATATCCCAAACCTTTATGAGTAAAATATTAAGTTCGTGATTTTTTCATTTTATGTATTTTTTATTTTAACGTAATGCAATACAATACCTTCATTTTCGCATTACGTAAGTAAAAGAAAATAAATAAACAAAATTTAATTTGTTCTCTTATGATCTATATTTCGCTTCGCAAAATTTTATGTTAAACAAGTAATTTATGTAAAAAAAATTCAGTCAATTCCTACTTAGGTCAATAAAGAAAAATTTTGTTGTAGTTACTTTTTATTAAACAATTACAATTAATATAAATGTGTATATACATATGACAGAATAGCAATATTAAGTGGCAAAATAGAAAGAGATTTTTCTTTCTCTATATAGTGTTTCATTATCGTTTTTGTTTGCTGATATTTATTCATTCACAAAAATCACATTAATTAGGCCACCCTAACAGGGATTCGAACCCACGACCTTTGGATTAAACGTCCAACGCGCTAACCATTGAGCTACAGGACACAACGAGCGAGTTTCTTTTTATATATGGTGTTGGACTATTATTGGTGTTTGCTACTATTTATTTATTTTCTTGCTTAATTAATGTATAACACCAAGTGTCGTCCACCATAAGTTAAAAAAATATATATTTGAAATTGAATGGATGAATAGAAAGTATTTTATTAACGATTGAAAATTTGAACAAGATATATATATATATATATAGGGAAAGTGTGAACTAATAGTAGGAATTTAAAAAAAAAGGTAGAGTTTGATGCACACACACAAAAATATATAAAAATATTAAAATGTGTTTTGTGTATTATCTCAGCATAATTTAATTACCTCTACAGATAGAGTGCTACCGAAGTAATTATTTTTTAGTATACGGATTTTAAAAAGAGAAACTTTTTATCTTTTGTACCTCCGTAACTTTTTTTGTAATTATTACATTTCATAAATATGCTAATGTCTGGCATCCCTCTATTGAGTCTTACATGGAATGCAGCTGAGTGGTATGCTACTAACCTAGATAGTTTTGGTGGATTGACGTATACGTACGAGAAATGGGGGTCAGTGATTTAACCTGGATGTCAGACATTACTTGATGAGAAATAGAGGAAAATTGTTCGAAGATGAAGTCATATCTCGGATGATTTGTTTTTTTCCAGTCTTGTTTATTCATAATTCAATACTTCTTTGAGTTGAAAAATTCTTGAAATTGTTGTTTTGAGCAACTGTTACTTCTCGGAAGAAATGTTTCTTTTAAAAACTGTTCCAGTAGTTTTAAGAGTTTTAGGTTTGTTGATTAACACTGATGTATTTTAAAGGAGTTTAGGTAAAAAAAAAGTTATATGAAACATTTTTTTTATTGATGATTATTGTAAAATTTTGATTTGGAGCAATTTTATCTCTTTTAAAAGAATTATTTTTTAAGTTTAAAGTTCTGAATATTGTTTTTTCTTCTATTTTTTAAGCTTATTAATTTAATTCAAAATTGTATTGGATTATTATCCTTAAAACGTCATAAATTTAAACCAATTAATTTTTTTTTAAATTAACACAATTTTTTATCATTTTTTTATTATATATATATAAATATTTTTTTGTAAAAAAAGGATACATTTGCTTAAGACATTAATATTGTCATAAAATATAATTTTAAATATACTCACATTTCCTAAGGAATACCCCAAATCTTTTTTTAATATTAGATGTTTTGAAATTAACATGATTTATTAAAATAACTTTGAATTTAATTCTATCCCCCCTTTTTGTATCTTCAATTAAGGAACTAATTTACACTAGTTAAAATAATTACTTCTAAGTATCTTTGAAATAATTTTTTTCTGCTTTTCACTTTATTTTTTGTCAATATTCATTCCCCATAGCAATTATTTTGACAATCATTTCATTTATGTGATTAAGAGAAATTTATTTCTCACACAAGCATGTGTAAATCTACGTTAAACCTGTAAAAGTAAATCTTCAAAATTTTTATTCATGCATTTCTTATCTAAACTGAGTGAAGTTATTTCCACTTGCAAGAAAGTAATTGTCTTTAAAAAAAGTTATAACTTAATATTTTAAGAACGCCCCCCCCTTAAATGGGAGATGTTTAAAAATAATTTATTATTAATTTTTTTTTTTTTTTTTCAATTTTAATTTCATTTGATTTTCTACATCTTCCTGATAGTTTTACCATTTAGCACTCAATTTTAAAGATAGTATATAATTGAACTCGAATATGTATAAAATTGTTAATTTCATTTAGAAAATAGTATTTTTGTTCTTTGATCTTTGTTTTTTATTTTGTGCTCCGTGTACAATAATGTATTGTAGTAATATCTTTAAGTTTCAAAAATATATCTGTTCCTTTTTATCTTTTTTTTACGTATCAAAACACCCTTAAATCTAGAAGAAGTGTACGCGCACACACGGACTTAATATTCAAAAACATTTAATTTTGGAAACACTTCTAATTTATTCTCAAAATTTGTCTTATGATAAGATTATACGATATCATTCAGAGATTAATAGCTGTAAAGAAAATATTAATCTGGATAAGAAAATGATACTTAGACGATGTATTCTCAAAAAAAGAGAGAAAAAAATCAAATTAATTGAATGGGAATGGGGACTTAAGGTATCCGACTACCCTAAAATTGTGATTTTTTTCAAAAAAATTTAAAAAAAATTTTTATTTTATTTTATAGGCCTTCTTATTAGCTTTACAAAAATACCAAGTTTTTTTTTTAATTTTATTTTTTTATTTTCTATTCACTAGAACAAAAACTACAAGTGTTTTAGTAAAAGCATATGCCATAACTTTACATAAGATGTCAAACTTAAAATGCGTTTTACTCGAAATGTGTTTCTTTCTGTTTTTTAAAGCAATTTCATATAATAACTAAGATTTTTGTAAAAATTAAAATATCTCTGATCTTGAAGGTCATTTCAAAAAGGAATAGCAAAGTAATAGATCAAAATTGAAAAATTGAGAACTTGTTCATAAACCTTTTGTACAAAGTGGGCCTTGTTTATGTAATTTTTTGTAAATTTCTACCAATTTTTTCTCATTTTAGTAGTAACTTAACTCAGTAGCACAACAGCCCATGAGAGCCAAATCCTACTGAGCCCAACTCGGTACACGTGAACTTGGGCCCTGAGATGCATGAGCAGATGTTACGGTCAGATAATAGTCTGACGCGAAACCCCCAGTGTTAAGTTCCCAAGCAAACTTGGTACTCATTTATCGACCCACTGAAGGGATGAAAAGCTGAGTCAACCTTGCTCAGGGTGGGATGTAAACCTAAGGCCTGTGGTGTGGAAGTGCGATGCACTAACCTCTCAGCCACTGGGCTTCATTTTAGTAATAATTTTTTTTCTCTCTTCTTACTTTTAGCATTTTTTTTCGTAAAATGTACTAGATAAATCTAAAAAAAAACTCTAAAAAATCTCCATTTTTTTTTATTTTTTTTTAAGTTGTCGAAAGTAGTCGGATACCTTAAGAGCATGTTATTTAAATTTTGAGGAAAATATGTATGCATTGCAATTTCTAAATTCTGCTCTCTTCTGTAATTGTATACATACAGTTCAGCCTAACCGGCTTTTCATTACCCAATCAATAGGGAATCTAGGGTAATTTATTCAACTTTAAATATTTTTTTGGAACGATTAAAAATGTTATTTTTGGAGAACAAATCTAACAATACATACTTTTAATTTTCTCACGATTCACAAGATCCAATAGCTATTTCATCCGGCGCAATCAATCAACATATTGCGTAATGGAATAAAAAAAGCGATTTAAGTGATACAAAAAAAAAAGGTAAAAACGTTTAAAGAACGAAAAATTTACGTCATTTCCGTTTTTTCGAAGGATGTTGGAACAACACAATAAAGTTCCTTTTTTACCATAACAAAAGCATCACATTCCCTTGAAAATGAATTCCAACTAAGTTGTAGAGGAAGCGAAATGAAATAAGAATAAATAAATAAAAAAAATGGCGTTCTAGATGGCGTTACCAAACAAGTTTCGATTCGTTGACGATGTTTTTTTGTCGTGGATATGGCTTCGCGAGCACCACAATGAAAAACTATCGGGGGGTTTCGGTTACGTATGGTTACACTACGATTCTTGTTCTTAATTAGCCTCCGTTGGAGGGTTTTGAATTTGCTTTCACCCCCTTGTTTCGAGTTTTGTTCTTTTTTTCCCCATCAAGATTTTATTGTTGTATTAAAAGAAGAGATTGTTTTGTCTGACTCGAAATGTCATTCGAAAAATTGTTGTCATTCGTTCATGAATCCTTTCTGTGGCTTGGTATAATGGAATTTGAAATATGGATGTTCGAATAGACATTCATTTTATGAATGAATGAATCGGAATGAAAGAATAAACAGAGAAACGTTGCATTATTTAATGTATCCGATGGTTTACAATCGAAGTTTGTTTATTTAAAAAAATTTACAAATAACATTAATTGTTTTGCATGTTTAGTCTCACTTTTATACACAATAATAAGAATGCAGTAATTTTGCGATAAAAATTGCAAGCATTTCAAATTTTAGAGAAATTTGAGATTTTTATCAATTGCTTCAACTTTTGGATTTTTTTTTTTTTTTTTAAAAAGAATTTACTTTTTAAATAAAACAACGTTTGAAAAAAAATTTACATATTTTTGTAATGTATATGTACGTATACTTTCAAAAAAAATGTGCTTTAACAAATTTCTTAATTATATCTAAGAAGTTGACTAAGAATTGACTTCTGTTTTGAATTAAATTTACGGCCAGTCTAAGTTTTAAATTAGAATTTTTCAACAATTTTTCCAGTATTGTTAAAGGGAAAAAATGAATTCTTATAGTGCATCTTAATTAGAGCTTATCCACATTTTTATTGTTTTTAGTTCATGTACTAGAAAAATGTGTGAGAAATTTCATGCAAGTACCTCTATAAATTCTTTAATATTATGTTTAGGAGATCATCAATTTTTAAAAAATATGGATGTGCGTAAAATGTTTTTAAACTTTAAAAAAGGATTTGTTTTTTTTATAAAGTAATAATATTTGAAACACTTAAAACTTTTCTAGTTATCGCACAATCAAAGCTAGTTCAAATTTAAAAAAATAATGAATTAAGTTTTAAAATTATAAAATAATAAGTAATATATATAAAAAAAATTGTCAACAAAGCAAATTTTAATTTAGTTACTTTTTATTAAATAGTTACAATTAATATAAATATGAATATATATAAGTATATCAGTAGCGCACACAGGAATTTTTCAAGGGGGGTTCGGGGTCGAAAGTTCACCAATCTTGTATCATGCTTCTTTTGATTTCGTCGTTTTTCGGGAACAAAACACAGTAAGAAACTAATTTTTGAATAAATAATTAGCATTAATTAATAAAATTAATCATTAATAACAAATACTTAGTTAAATTTTACGTACTATGTACTTAGAATTATAATCAATCGGAAAAAAAATCAAGGGCTTGGGGGGGGGGTTCTAGACCCTCAGGACCCCTCCCTTGTGTGCGCCACTGAAGTATATATAAATGACAGAATCACAATATTAAGTGACAAATTAGAAAGCGATTTTCCTTGCAATTTTCCTTTCTATGTATGATATTGGACGATTTTTTTGTTTGTTAATATTTATTCATTAGTTAAATATAATCATTCTAGAAAAATAGTATAGTAAAAAAGAAATCATATTCTCAGAAATTAGACCATCCCAGGTGGGATTCGAACCCACTACTCTTCGTTTAGAAGTCCATTGCGCTACAGGGGCACAACGAAAAATCGTTCTTTCTATATATGCTGGTGGAATATTATTTTTGTTTGTTACTATTTATTCATTTTTTGATTTAATTAATGAATTAATATTTGAAAAAACTGTATTCACATCAAGTATCATCCACTATTAGTTAAAAAAAATGTATTTGAACTTGAATGTATGAATATAAAGTATTTTATTAACTACTGAAAATTTGAATATATATATATATATATATATATATATTGGGAGAGAATGAACTAATAGTAGGAATTGAAAAAGAAGAGTGATTTTTGACGTAAAATGACATTTTTAAAGTAGTGGATACTTTAGAAAAAATCATGAGAAAAAAAAAAATTGTATAATTTTAAAATATTTAAAAAATTAAATCTCCAAACAGTTTTGCTATAAAACTTTTTCCGTCAATAAAAAGAGTAATTAATAGTCTTTTATACGCATTACAATGTTTTACTTCTAACAATACCAATAGTACTTAAAGTAAAAATGCTTTTAAAAACTAAACCTTTATATAGATACGCTCAAGAAATAATTGTAAAATATATGTTTTATTTTCTTTCAGCACAAAAACTAAATTTGTTCTATGAATAAAATTAATCTAAATATAAAATATAATTGATCAAAAATTATATGTTTTGACATCTACACTCAAAACCCAGCATTAAAATTTTGTACAGAATGTTGAGTTCTTTTTATGAAAATTACAAGCATTTGTTCTTACTGTATTATTATCTATAAAAATAAAATTTAAAAAAAAAAAATTGAGATACGATAATAATCATTATCTTTTTTGTTTTGGAAAGAAACTAATTATTTATAAATTATTAATTCGATTTAAAAAGTTTTATTTTCAAAATAAGTTTGCTGAAAATTAAACGAGTTATTATACTTTGATCTATAAAATATTTATCCTCAATAGCTGAATAATTTTTAGTTCCCAGAGGTATCTATCTTTTGCTATACATATATTACATAAATTGCATTATTTCTTTCATGATTTGTTTTTCTAATTTTGTGTTTGATTTTATTGATGTATTTGAATTGCTTTCGTAATTTGAAGTTTATTATTTTTGTAAAGAAAACAGAGATTCTATTGATGCCAGTGAATTACGTAATTCCTGACTTACCATTACTTAAATTAAAAATATTATTATTTGGAATAGATAATTGATGAAAAGAAATAAATTGAATTATTAATGACTTACCACTTATAGATATTTTCTTTTCTTTTCTTTTAATAGATCAAGAATGAAAAAGAAGAAAAGGAAAATATCAAGAAATGAGTATGATTGCTGAAAAAGCTTCATTGTGGTGTCTATGCTTTTTTTTTTTTTTCTTCTATTCTACTTATTTTACATAATTTATTTTTTTGTAAATTCTTTGTTTATACTATAATATGATTTTGTACATTTATGTTAAATATTCAAAAGCAATTGAAAGTATGATTTTTGTAAGTTCTTGATTATTGTAAATATTTATTGCTTTTTCCCATTTATATTCTTTCTCTCTTAGAATATCCCATTAGAATATTTTCAGATTTCTACAATGCATAATATCGTATTACGATCAAATTTATACAAATATCTGTTGTTGATTAATGTTTGAATACATCTATTTCATTTTAGTTTTAAAAAAGTATTCTTTGTACTAACTTCGGGTGAATGTTTCTTGAACATTAAGAAAAATATTATTTTAAGAACTAGAAATATTTTGACAGTTTTAATATTCATATTTTGATATCAAGGATTTCCAGTTAGTGTGTTTATGACTGTCAAAGTAAATGCACATATCAAACTCATATTTGAATAATCTGATTTATTTTGAGTCCTAAGCTTTCATATGAGTCACCTAATATCATGAAGAATTTGATGCATTAAGAACAAGTTTTCCTTAAACATTATCTGTTTTATTATTCAATAAAAATATATTGGATACATTGTAGTAAAACTTATGATGGTAACTTACAATAAATTTAAATATTTTTAAAAAAAGCAATATTTTAAAAAAGATGAAAAAAAGAATATTAGTAATAGTTGTTAAATGGTTATAAAACACATTGTTAATGTGATAAATAAATTCGAGGACTTTTTCATATTGTTTTTTTTTTCATGATACCGTAAGCAATTGAAGATATGAAAAATGAGAAGATATGCATTTGTTTTTATAATAAACAGATATCTCATAAAAACTTACGTTAGTACAAAATAATGTTAATTAATTCTTAGCAATCCTTTGAGTCTTAGAAACATTAATGATGGCTAAAAAAAAACTTGAATTAACCCTTTAAGTGGTCAATTTTTTTTGCACAAGATGTTCCAAAAAGATGGCACATTTTTTATTGCATAATACTAAGCATAATACTTAACAGCATGTGAAAATAAGAGACTTTTATTTTAATTTTCAATTTTAAGGTATTCGCACTATTTTTTATTTTATAACTGTGGTGAACACAAAAACCTCTAACCTAAACCATTCTCACTGCATGCTATGAAGAATGTATCATTTCAACTTGAAAGAATTTCTCTCATATTTACAAAAAAATTTCATGAGTTCAAAAAAGTTGAGGATTTTGTGTGTGGGTGCATATATATATGCACATACAATTGGAAGCATGGTGTATTACTAAGTCTTACACTGCAATGGAGACAGATATATTTTTGGCATTTTTAGATTATCTTTCCATTTTCATTTCTTCTCATGCAACAATTTGCATATTATTTTGCCAATCCCTGTTCTTTGTCGAATATTTTCAAGAACATAAATTCCTGCCTTCAAAGAAAAATTCCCGCCTTCACCACAAAAAAGTATTTCACTACCATGGACAAACATCCCTTAAAAACACCATCACTAACTATCTTGCAATAGGAATTAAAAATATGTATAAATCAAAGATAGAAAGAAAAAACGTCAGTGCCCGTACAGCCTACGGGCAAACCGGTTGTGGACAGCTTTCGGTAGCCCGTACGGTGCAAGGGCAAACCAGGTAAAGGATTAATAGATATCACTTAAGTGAATATTCGTATTGAATTTCAAACCTTAAACACAGAATAAATGAAGTGGTTGTGATATCCGGGAAGTCATGGTCACAAACACGTGGCTAACGTCGTCGAGTCGCGAATTAGAGTTTTGTGCCACAGAAGACCCTGTCCAATAGACACGTCCTCATGTTGGTGTGGAAGTTTGGTGAGGGTGAGACTATCTCAGCTGTTATCCTTGTCATTTCACCGAGGTTCAAAATAATGAGGTCTGTCGCCAGTACCCCTCGTGTACTTCGAATAATAAAATGTAAATGAAAAATGTTATTGAGAAATGTTAATGAAAAATGTTAACGAAAAATGTTAACGAAAAATGTTAACGAAAAATGTTAGTGAAAAATGTTAATGAAAAATGTTAATGAAAAATATAAGAATATTGCCCATACACAAATCCGGATAAATAACAATTTTAAGTTTAGACTGTGTCGAGTTAAGAGCCCTAAATTTTTGGTCCCTTATTCATATATCTTTGTCCATTTACTTCTACAACTATCAAACATAACATTTAGTTAGTAGCGTGTAGTTTTAATAATTGTGAATATTAAATCCGAATGTATAACTCGTACTTTGAAATATATTTCATTCAGTACTCATATTTGTATAAAAAAACAGCGCAATTAAATATTATTCATCTGATTCCAAGGGTATCTACTTAGAAACATTCGACTGTAATTAAAACATTTGAATGGAAACAAGTGTTAAAGAGCTTGGAGCATGTTATATTACCAGGACATTCAACATGCTGGTCATGTAAGATATGTAAATCCTGTAAATTAATTTTTCATGAGATGATGTCATTCATAAATACATTTATTTTTTTATTGCCAACTATATTGTGGATATGTGATTATTTGTATTAAAGTGTACATGTATTTTTTATTATGAATAGGGGTGTTTTGGTGAATAAAAAATATTTTCTGTAAATGTTTGTATTTATTTTTTGAATAGATTACATTGTACACATACTATTTTTGATTGACTGGGT
This sequence comes from Trichonephila inaurata madagascariensis, assembly GCA_019973955.1. Classification (NCBI taxonomy): domain Eukaryota; kingdom Metazoa; phylum Arthropoda; class Arachnida; order Araneae; family Nephilidae; genus Trichonephila; species Trichonephila inaurata. The sequence goes on from BMAV01025778.1 coordinate 180,302, forward strand.
GGGACTTCACATAAATACCTTTTTAACTTAATTCATATATATCGGCTTTGATACTTTCTGTCGTGTCACATTAAAACATTTAATTATTGCTGAATAAAAAAAAATAACTGAATAATTTGGCATTGATTCTATGCATATTAACCAGATAATTACTTATACTACTTATTCCCAATCTTTCGCATTTTTCGAAGTTTTTGTGACTTTTATTACAACGGAATGTATTAATTGCATCAAGATTTAACTTAACTGATTGCTTAATTTAGCTGCTTATAAATAAGTCAGGGGCTGCTCTAGGGCCGGACAAAACGGACCCTTGCCCGGGGAGGCAAATTCTAAGGGCGGCATTTGGATTGAATTTGAAAAGATATTTTTTTTGTTGCAAAAAAATTGATATATTTTCTGAAACACTATTGAGAGTGAATTTGGTATTTCCTTTATTGTACTTTACTTCCTTATTTCGTACTCTGCATGTTTAATGTCAGTTTTCTTTTATGTTGAAACTTAAGAGTTAAAGGTGTGAGCATATGTTCAATCATGAAATTTGATAAGTTTACACATCTTTCTCTAGTAACTTTTCCCCCATCCCGGAGTAGGGTCAACACGGACATTCCTTTCACCCATACGACGTCCAGTGTTAACAATCCAAAAGGGGACAGGGGCAATAAGAGTTTTTTTGTAGATAGAGTTACAGGAAGTGTTTTATTTTAGTCTTGAGTGTAGTTACACACTATAAGGTAAAGTAAATTTGTGATCCCCACCATCAGTATACTCTCTTTAGAAAAAATTGGCATGCTGAAATGGGCGATTTCTTCTTTTACAATTTACTCGTTTGAATTAATAGGTAATTATGTCCTTAATTTCGAATTATTTTGTATTATATTTTGTATATATAATATTGTAATGCTGCCTTTTTGTCCGCAAGAATAATTCGTTTTGAATGACTGTATCTATGTGAACAATTTTTTTTAATTATAATGTTTTGCTTTTAAGAGAGGGGTGGCAATTTTCATTTTTGTCCGGAGTGGTAAAACTGCTAGAGCCGGCCCTGAATAAGTTAATGCAACTCTGATTGGGGGAATTGAAATAAAACAATTCAAGCTTCAGCTTTTCTTTTCTAATATATAAATTCAATTTCCCGTGTTAAGAAACTTATTTTTTGATGATAGATTTAATTTTGCAGTCAATACAAAGCATTGAACCCGGACTAAATCCTGAACAACGAAGTCTAGTTCTATTACTTCATTTCAGTCGTGGTAGTG
>BMAV01025778.1:181660-194887 GCA_019973955.1 Trichonephila inaurata madagascariensis
TAAGTATTTGTTATTAATGATTAATTTTATTAAATAATGCTAATTATTTATTCAATAATTAGCTTTTTACTGTGTTTTTTCCCGAAAATCGACAAAATCAAAAGGAGCATGATACAAGAATGGTGAACTTTCGACTCCGGACCCTCCCTTGAAAAATTCCTGTGTGCGCTACTGTGCGCCACTATTTATAAAAGACATGATATTTAAATTATTTCTTTTACGTTACATAAAAATAGCATTTTCAGTTAATGATTTTAGAATTATATGTAACATTATCAAGCCTGGTTTTCAAAGTAAATTTTCTGACCTTGTCAGACACATTTTGAAAAATATAATAATGTGCAGGTTCAAAAAAATTGAATAACTGTAAGAAAAAATATTTTTTTTTTCATTTTTTATACTTAGAAGAGACATATTTATTAATAAAAAGTTATAATTGCATAACTATAGATTATAATTCAAATTTAATATTAATTATCAAATTTTACCAAATGGTTTAGCATAAAATTTTATTAACTGTAATTTTCTGAAACTATCTATTATAATACATTGGAATATTACATACAAAATTCTCAAAACATATTATGACGAAACAGTAATGTAAGGACGCTATGTTAGGGTGTTCCCCGTATTTGAAATTTTCTCAGTAACAGAAATCACACTCTTTTGAAAAGATAAATTTTGGAGCCATCTTTTATCCTTAGTATTAAAGTGGTTGCAAAGAATTAATTGAGATAGCAAACTTCTCCACAGTCCGCTCTTATTAATTACTGAACTGGAAGAAATTCTTCAAACTCGTCGATGAAAACGCAACATGAAGGAGTGGAAGCCAAGAGATCCTTTTGTTTTAACACTTTTTTCATTATGACTCGACCGACTCCGCAAAGTAGTCTGAAGGTTGGCAAAAAAACAATCTGTCAAGTGTCAGGAAGATTTCGCTCTACCTGCAGCCACCCCCTAGCCATTTTTTACAGGCTTGCAACTACACCTACTTGCCGAGCCTTGGGGTCAAAGGTCATTGTGAGGAGCGGGTTGCGGAGGTTTCCGAACTGTTTTTTTTTTTTTTTGGTTTTTGAGCTATAAATTGATTGGAGATATGTATTGGGAGTCTCGGAAGTAAGAATACAATGTACCAGTGCATAAAAAGGTATTCTTTGAAGAAATAAATAGTGATAAATTGGAGAAAGGAAGAATAAATCGGTTTCAGTTTTGAATTAATGGTGTGTCTTAGAATAATTCTTTTCTTCTTGCTATTGTTTAGTTTCAAAAAATGTATTCTATGTTCACCAAATACACAAATAACTCTTTTTTCATTTAAAAAATGTGTTTTATTTTTAAAGAAAATCTAGCATTTTATTACAATCAAGACAGATATAATTTTATTAAGTACAATAAACTTATACATCAAAGAAAAGAAAATGTTTCGTTTACAAATTTAGTTCTTTTTTCTGTTTTACATGCTAGACTCTGCATAAAATATACGACATAATTGCTTATAAAACTTCTTGAATAAAGATACCATAAAACAATTCATAGAGTACATAAAAAGGTTAAAACGAATAGGATAAATGCATTGCTTGGCTTTACAGAATTGAAATGATTTTTTAACATATCTTGTTCCATAGCGAAACATGACTTAATATTATATAATTTTTTTTTTTTATTTCTTTTTTCATTGTTTTAAGGAAAGTTATATATAAACTTTGCAAAAACATAGCAAATGTAGATTTTTAAATCAGAAGAGAAGTCTCAGATACTTAATCCTTTTTTTTTTTATCAAAAAATAGCTGATTTGTTTGTGCTTGTATGAAATTAAGGCTAGAGAATAAGATAAGTGTCTACAAATTGGAAAAGGTTCTATTCACGATTCTTACTAATCCTTTGGGGTAAAAATCCTTTTAACTATTGTATAACTATAAAACCGCTTTTCATAAAGGAACTGTGATTTATGTTAATGACAGTTTCTATTTAAGGTCGAGGAAAGTGGGAGAGAGGTTGGCGATTGTTGTCACGCTGAAGCTAAGGTGTTAGTGACAGAATACGAGGGTAACTCTGAAATTTTTGCGATACGCACAGACGAGAAATTAGAAAAAAAATTAATGGTTTAATTTGAAAACACAAAGTATTTTAACACAATCGACGATTTTTGACTGACTTACTTCAAGTTGTTTAGCGTTGAATAAATTTTAGACAGAAGAAAAAAAATGGAGTTGACGCCAGAACATTATCTTGCTATGATTTTCTACGATTTTAAAGCGGGATTATAAATCAAGACGAATGCGTTCAATGGCTACAATTAGCATTTGGTGATGTATTCCGACGGCTTAAAGAATTTTGCAGAGGTGGCAATTCTCTTCGGGATGTACACATGGGAAGGCCACGGTCGGCATTAATCCCGGACTTTGGGGGAGGGGATCCAGACCCGGAGGTGCGCCACTGATATGTATGTGAATATAAAGTGTAAAAACTGTAAAAATACTTCACTTTAAGCTTTTAAAAACAGATGATCTCGATCACAGCAAAATATCTTTAGTCACATTTTTACTTTGTGACTGAATGGAAAGTGATGACCACATAATTAGAACAAAAATTTATGGTATGTAAGAAGTTAAACCTTCCCTTCACTTGTTATTATGATTTTATTACTGCCCTCTTACGGCAGCGATGGTAAAATAAATACTACAAATGATTTATTGTCTAAAATGTTAATTTTTTTATGACATCTAAAGCTTTCTTTTATTTTATTCACTTGTTTTTCAGAAAATAATCAAGTAACTTAAAATTGCTAATGAGTTTGTGGCAAACCCGAATTCATATAGCGAGAGGGAAATGGAAGGGAGTGACATATTGTAAAATGAACAACTTTTATTTACTCTAAGCTCACTAACATGATTGCAATCAGCAAATGAAAGCACAAATAACTTTTACTCTAAATTAATATCAACAAATTTTACCTATCTGATACAAGAAGAAGTCAGGCAAACGTACTGAATCCGAATTCTTGTAGACCTTCTAATAATGATAATACGAATACAAGTCTTATTGAAAATTATGTAGATATTCCTCAAAGAGTAGATTTCACAATTATAATTGAAACTATCATCTAAGATTTTGCTGTTAAAAAAATCTCTGCGAATCACTTGACTTAAAGTATTAAGATTAAGGTATCCGACTTCGTTCGGAACCGTGATTTTAAAAAAGCGCATAAATGGATAATTTTCATGATATTTAGTGTCACTTAGATTAGAATACATGTACAAAATTGTTTTAAGGACATTGACAAAAAGAAATTATTTAAATACAATATTTCGGCAAAAAATTAACTTAAAATAACCTTTTTCCAAAATGTTCCCCTTTTGTGAAAAATGCTTCTATTATAATAATATTTGGCCTGTATATAGCTCAGACACCTCTGTACAGAGGCTCGACTATGAGTTTTGAAAAATTCACATTATTTTCAGAGTTACAACCCATTGAAATAATTATTGGCGTTTTTTTCTTAAAATTTCTCTCCGCTGTTGTCGCAAAACATGGATAAACCAACTTCTAAGTTATATATTTCAGAAGTTCTAGTTGAGCCTCTGTACAGAGGTCTGAGCTATATACAGGCAAAATATTATTGTAATAGAAGCATTTTTCGCAAAAGGAGAATATTTTGAAAATGGGTCATTCTATGCTCATTTTTTGTCAAAATATTGTACTTAAATAATTTTTTATTGTAATACTATTCTTAAAACAATTTTAAATACATTTTCTAATCCAAGTGACACTAAATGTCATAAATATTATCCATTTATGCACTTTTTTAAAATCACGTTACCGAACGTAGTCGGATACCTTAATTTATCCGCTCATGCGCGAATACTTGTAGACCTACAAATGATAATAAGACTACAAGTCTTCTCCAAAGGCATGTAGATATTCTGCAAAGTATTTTCACATAAATATAATTTAAACTATCACTATATTCCAAGAATTCACTACCAATATCCACCCCGTATTCACTTAAATTTAAACAGATTATTTTGCATATATCACAATTCCTATACAGGAAGAGGTTCTTAGAAATCAGTGAAACAATTCATGAAATGAATTTACTCCTTGAAGACATTCTCAAAGAATACCTGTTACAAGTTATATTTGTTGATATCGCAATAAAGCAACTTTGAAGACAATAGCTTACCTATATCTTCTAAATGCAGCAATAATTTCGAAGTCACTAAAAGAAAAAGAAATTTTGGTTAAGACGGGTACATTTAATAACACGAAAAATCATCCAATATATAAGTCAAGCACCTTGTCAGAAATCTTTTATCATAAGAAAATGTGAAATGATTCAAACTGAGTAAAAAATGAAATTGTGACGTCTTTATGCATACTTTTACAGAATATTTAGCTTCAGCAATTATGTTTAATGAACTGAATTTATTACAATATTTTTTCATTTAGTTTTAAATTTGCAAGAAAATTTTTAACTATATTTAGCTGTGTTAAAATTATTCATTCAGCCATCATTAACAAAAAATTGTGTTCTTCATTAACCTTTGCATTCAAGGAATTCAAAAGACATACTTTTATTAAGGATACCATGTACAGTTTCATGAAGAAAAATTTAAACGTTTTTTACGCGAGAATAATTATGAATTTCAAGCGTAGTCAACTTCAGACGCGATGACATTGTGTAATTTTCAAGAACCTCAAAGGCCATAGGTTAAACTTTTTTCTGTCTGAGGCATGTCAAGTTTTGATTTATCGACACATTTGCATGATAAAGTTCAACAACTTCCAGTGCCATCGGGTACATGTATAAGGATCTCATAATTATCAATTTCCCCTTCACCCCCATGCTGTGTGTGTGCGTTGTGTCTTTCTGCGGCAGAGTGAACAAGTTTTCTCTTCCATAATCTCGATTAGCGAATTGAAGCAAAATAAATTACACCCTCGAAGCCGCACCTCAAGGTCACGAGACTTGACACAAAATGTGCACGTGCGATTCATCTCAACAGCACGCGATTTTCGTGTTCTGTGGTCGTGTCTTTAAGGCAGCACGCAACACAAAGTTACCATCAGAGCTAAGAAACAATAATCAAAGAGAGAAAAAAAAAGTTTCAACATGGCATAATGGGGTACTTAGCTCTATGAAATGAAAAGTACTAATCGATTACTTATGATAAAATCATCGAAGAACATCCATACCATTTTGTTTAACCATCTAGTAGCATATATAATTCGACATGTTTATTTCGGTTATGTAACAGGGGAATTTATGGCCTCGGTATACACTGCCTTGAAGACTTATCCTCAGCACACCGGCTGCTCTTATTTCTGGAGTAAATTAAACTTTCTTGTCACACTTGCTTCGACTTATATTAATGAAATTCACAGAGTCCAGTGTGAAACGAATTAGAAGATATCGGACATTCTAACTCCTACTTTCTTAATGGCCGATTCACTTAAGAAGATTGATTGCAAAAGCAGCTCCGAAGTTCTAAGATAACGAACAAAAATGGAACTGTTAAAGTGAACTATTACTGCAGTGGAAGCAAATTGACAGTGATTTAATGAGTGCTGAAACTTACCAAGATATCCGATGTAAATTACGTTTTCAGTTCCTTAATGATGATTTGGCTGTAATTAATCATTTGAGTGCTATAAAGATCTTTTAATGGCTTGGACTCTAATTACACGATGAAGAAAAATGAGATTTGTTTTCGAGTCGTAAATAAAAAGGAAGACCTCAAATTAGTTGAAATGTTAACAAAGGTTAAAAGTAATTACTATTATCTTCATACACACACAAAATCGGAATCCAACTGATTTCTTCTTTAAATTTCCATTCAAAATTGTCCTTATGTTGCTTAATAATTAATTTAAGTTAAAATATGTATGATTTGTGATTAATACAATAGAAAAAATAGGAAAATGCATCAAAATCTTTGATGATAGTTTGAGCTCTGAAAGTATTTTTCGAAAAATATTTTCATATAAATCGAATTACTTACAGAACAGAATTTACCCGGTATTTGAATCACTTAACAGAGTAAAAGAATATTAATCTTTTGTTGTGATTTGTGGAATGAAAACATATGCTTTCCCCCCATAGATCACTAATTGCACCTCCGAATTCAGGAAGAAAATACAAAATTGCATCATTTTGTGTACATCAAATCGGATATAATGGACAGAATGCAGAGAACAGAGTATGTTGGAAAAGATTCAAAGAAGAATCTTACATATACTAACATGCATACGTAACGAAGCATCATTTAATTAGCTTAAAAGTACAGCTCATTTTGAGGCATGTTTAAAGGAGACTATTAAGCAAAATAAAACCTCCCAATATATTTATCTTTAACATCATCTTTTAATAAATAAAAATCTGTTTATAATTAAAGATAAATCTTTATGAGTTAACTTTATCTTTAATTCTTAAAATATTGTTTACATAACTACTGCTTTTTTATCTTTAGTTCACGAAAATTTTTATCTCCCTTATTTTAACTAATATTATAATTTTGTTGCCAGATGTTTTTGACGAGAAATGCTGTTAAACCACACAATTTTGCCACATAGATGGAAAATTCTAATTAGGGATGTTGGGACTCTTGTATTTACGAAAATATATATAAAATTTTTTAATCATTTTGATAAAACATTTAATATATACGTACTTTCTTACACATGTTACTCTTATTTGTATCGGTTTATTATCCCATCTAATGTCGTTTATTTGGATTGTAGTTTCAATATTTTATTTATTAGTTACGTATTGATGAAGGTGTACTTCTATGTAAAAAAAAAATTCTAATTTTTTCTATTTAAGAGATTATAAGCTTTCGATATTTTATCACAGCAAAAAGATTCCACTTAAACAGTGAAGGAAAATATCTATTAAAAGAGGTAAAATAATAAGCACTGAAACAGAACACTGAAAAGAACCAAGAAACTACTTATTGAAGAAACTAGGAATTAAGTTACTTTGTGTGGGTGTAAAACATCCTTTAAATTCTTTTTAGGGAGGAGTCTCTCGGAAATTGGATTAGAGCTTTGATTGCAAATCATCAGTATCCTGAGCATCATTTTTCTGTATCCGGTGTTGTAACTGACTGTCAAAACCATAAAATGGATGAGGACTGATGTGTATTTTTCACTAATAATTCCAACAATGAATTTATATTCTAGTAGGATGTTTGCAAGCAGTTTATTACTGCAACTTTTTGAGATGGTTCAATGTCTCTTTCCCTTTAGTTTAAACAAACAGCTAAGATTCCTAAAGAAAATGGGCGCAAATTTGTTGAAAGGAATAATGAATTAATTCTAAGGTCAAGTCAATCATAATGTTACATGTTCAGATTATTTCCGAGACCTAAATGTAATTGAAACAGTAGTAGGTGTATGGTTGCTGAAATGATATATATCTTCTTTAATCATTTTTGGTTGTTGTATTCATGTAATGGAATATTGTTCCGTATATCATTTAACCATACCGTTGTCCTTTGCTTCACCGCCTGTATTCAAAACATATACATTAGGGTGGATTGCGGTTGTATGGAGGTAAAAAAAATATTATGAATAACAACCTATCTATGCAGAAAAGACGTTCTATCGTATGGAGATTAGGAGAAAAGTAATTCAAAAAATAACTTCAAAAAATTTAATATTGCCAAAAAAAGAGTTAAATTTTTGCAAAAATAGAAAAACATTTAATTTAAGTTACATAAAATTTCAGACAAAATAATTATTTTACTACAATATAAATAACCAAAAGTGAGGATTACTGATAAACGAGTTGTGAGTAGCGATTCGTACTAAGTACATTGCAGTATTTCATAACCCCAGGTGTTTCTCCCAGCACCGTCAAATCAGCCCGATCAAAGCATTTTTTTTAACACGCTTTTATAAGTTTCACTTGCATGTAATGGAATCTTCGAACTCGATTTTTACCCACTTTAAAAGGTCAGATGAATTCGAAATTTTTCACACTTCTCAAGGACCGATGACAATACAATAATTTCATAATTTTGTTTCATTGTCCTGATCAGGATCCTCACAAAAAAGGATTTTGAGGATTTCGAGATATGGCGACTAATTCAACATATCGTTTCCAGATCTGTCGACTAATTGCATAAACCATTTTGAGGTTAGGAGAATAATTCCACATTCTATTTTCAGATTTGGCGACTAATTCTAGATTTAGCGACTAAAAGATGAAGGTGCAACCCTAAAACCGTTAATAGGCTTGTGGTTAGTAAAAATAAAACAAAAAAAGTGTTCTTTATGTTCTTTCTTACCATAATATGTCTAGTTTTTCAGAAAATGGAAATAAAAAAATTAAAAAAAGACTCGTGCATGTGAATAAAAACAATTTCTGTTCTAACTGCTAAATATATATATATATATTTGATAAAGCAATATGTTTAGAAGTGATGATACGAATTAACATTATAGCAATACGTTTAAAGGTGATATAATACGATTGACATTTAATATTTCTTCTCAACACTCTTTTATTAGTTAGACCTGCATCTATAGAGACGGAATCTTTGAAATGTAACGATATGGGACTCATCCGAGGCCGGTCCCGCAAACGGAGAGAATAAAAATCCTTCAAACCGTTAATTAATATCCATTGAAGAGCAAGACTAATTCCAGCAGCCATATAATTCCGGCTCTAAATATCAGATTGAAGGATAAATTCAACAAAGAATAAATGATAGTTTTAAAAACTAAGAAAACAGGCTTATATTGTAGATCAAACTAAAAATTGAAAAATAAATTAGAGTTTAAAAAAAAAATGCTATAATACACGCTTTTGTAGTGAATCGAACTAAAAAGTCAAAAAAATAATTCTTAATATAAGAATAAAATGATTAACGAGAAAATTAATGTCATTGGGGTAAAAGTGTGGGTTGTTTTGTACTACATTTTTACACTAACTCAGTATTTCGGAATAGAACTAGTAAGAAATTATAACAATTAATATAGAGCGCCCCGCGTCTTTATCCCAATGACATTAAGGCATCCGACTACGTAGGGAACCGTAATTTTAAAAAATCGCATAAATGGACAATTTTTATGATATTTAGAGTCACTTGGATTAGAATACATGTATAAAATTGTTTTAAGGACATTTTGATAAAAAAATTATTTAAATACAATATTTAAGCAAAAAATTAACTTAGAATAACCTTTATTCAAAATGTTCTCCTTTTGTGAAAAATGCTTTTATTATAATAATATTTTACCTATATATAGCACAGACTTCTTTACAGAGGCTCAACTATGATTTTTGAAAAATTAACATTATTTTCAGAGTTACCACCCATTGAAATAATTTTCGGCGTTTTATTCGTAAAATTTCTCCCCTCTGTTATCGTAAAATATGGATAAACCCACTTCTAAATTATATATTTCAAAAGTTCTAGTTGAGCCTCTGTAGAGAGGTCTGAGCTATATATAGGCAAAATTTTATTATAATAGAAGCATTTTTCATAAAAGGAGAACATTTGGAAAAAAATTATTCTAAGTTAATTTTTTGCCAAAATATTGTAATTAAATAATTTTTTTTTGTCAAAATATTGTAATTAAATAATTTTTTTTTGTCAAAATGCCCTTAAAACAATTGTATACATGTATTCTAATATAAGTGACACTAAATATATCATGAAAATTATCCATTTATACAATAGTTTTAAGAGGAGACATTTTGACAAAAAAAATTATTTAAATACAATATTTTGGCAAAAAATTAACTTAGAACAATCTTTTTTCAAAATGTTCTCCTTTTATGAAAAGTGCTGCTGTTATAATATTTTGCCTGTCTATAGCTCAGACCTCTGTACAGAGGCTCAACTAGAATTTTTGAAATATATAATTTAGAAGTGGGTTTATCTATGTTTTACGTGAGCAGAGGGAAGAAATTTTACGAAAAAAAAAAAAAGCCGATAATTATTTCAATGGGTGGTAACTCTGAAAATACTGTGAATTTTTCAAAAATCATAGTTGAGCCTCTGTACAGAGATCTGAGCTATATACAGGCAAAATATTATTATAGTAGAAGCGTTTTTGACAAAAGGAGAACACATCGAAAAAAGGTTATTCTAAGTTAATTTTTTGCCGAAATATTGTATTTAAATAAAAAAATTTGTCAAAATGTCCTTAAAACAGTTTTATACATGTATTCTAATCTGTGACACTAAATATCATGAAAATTATCCATTTATGCGCTCTTTTTAAAATCACGGTTCCGAAAGTAGTCGGATACCTTAAGCTTTTAAAATTGTATTAAGATTTCTGAGGCCCTGATCCCCCAAGCAAAAGTAGACTCTTTTATTTAGACTGTATATTGCATACTTTGTCAAATACTCGTACAAACGGTAACACGTAACAAATGAATTTGTGTGACTCACACAATGTTATAAATCTAGTCACAAAACGACTCCACCAACTACCACCGACTAAATGAGTAATGACGGTGAATGAGGGTAACCCTAGGCCAAGACACTAACTACGGACATGACATAATTAGACGATATTGCCACCATTGCCAATTGCATACAGTTTAAAATGACCAGTTTTGCAGTGAATCTTTCCTGGAATAACATTTGTCTACTAAAATTAATCGAATTATGATCTTAACGAGGTAGATTTAAGAACAAGACTGGCCCTAAATCCGAACCCTGCTGGATTATGCCTTAAAACAGTGGTCTCCAACCCTCGGTCCGTGGATCAAATACTGCCGGTCCGCACAAAAAATATTAAATTATTTCCCTTTTATTTGCTGTGGTATATTTTTCTTGGATTTGGGCTACTTTTTATGAAAATCGCTTTATATTCCTTGTTAAATCACTCTTTTTATTCATTTTTTGGTTTAGCTATATTTTATTCTGATGTCACGATTAAATGCAATTAAATTAAAATTATTAAATTAAAACAGTCTAAAATATAAACTATCAACGCCCTCCCCGCGGGCCGCGGTAAAATTAACGAACGGTGACCGGTCCGCGGCGATAAAAAGGTTGGAGAACACTGCCTTAAAACGTCCTTGGATACATTAATATGGAAACAAAAAATCTTTTTTTTAAAAAACATTCATATATGTTAAATTTATTCTTTCACTTGACAAGGAAATTTGCTAATCAGGAGGGGGTACATTTATAATACGAAAACGAAATGCTACAGATATTTATTTATTTGTTTTAATCTTATTACAGGGAATTAAGCATTTATTACATGAAAAAAGGTGCATCTCTAATATTTAGTTCATACACGCGTATTATGAAATAAATAATTATTAATAATATGTTAGTGTTAATAATTATAATAATAACTTTCAAAATATTGTTTTCGCACTACAAATTATTAAACCTCTCTATTCCATCAAACATGCAAACAATTTCATGACAAATCAATATACATTCATTTCAATTCATTGCTTTCAGTTAATGCTTTCAAACACAAAAAAAAAAAAATTGATAAAAAGAAAGAAAAAAGAACGATTTGTTCGAAAAATGTTATTGAGGACAACAACATACTAAATACTAAACAATACATGCTCATTTTACCCCCACAAAACCATTCCTTTCCTATTATACAATATATAAACCCAATTTTTAGAATCCAAACAAGTCAGAAAATCTCCTTCAACAATACAGATTTGTCCCATAAATAACGGTCAACATCAGGTGTGAGTCGGTACTTCTTTGAAGTAGAGAAAGGAGAGGCGGCTTTACGGTCACAGTGTAAAAGTATTTTACGGTTCTCCAAAAATCGTAAAGTCGAGAATCGACTCGATACTTTACCGCGCGTGCGAGTTCTTCGATAAACCTCTTCAACTCGGGATGTCAATATTTACTGGAAACAGAATAAAAAAGAAAGAAAAAAATACATTTGGAAAATATGCCGACTTTTGTGTTCGTCGACCCTCCGTCGAAGTTTCCGCACATTGTAAAGGGAAAAAGAAAAAGAAAAAAGTTTTGTCCAAAAAAAAAAGAATAAAAGTGAAAATGGAAAGGTAGATAAGTTAGGGGGAGGGGGGTTAGAAAGACTGTTTAGTGGTGCTTTTTTTTTATTGAGCGAAGGAAGCGTGAGTATGGTCTCGAGAGAGAAATTAGTTCCACTTCCGGTCGTTGTGTGGCTCTTAAAGGCACGATGTATATAGTTAGCGGCAGGTGTCCTTCGTATTATGGAAAGAAAAAGTGTGAAGAATAAATTTATAGTATAATAATAGTTAACAAAAAACTATGAAAAAGAAAATTAATTTTTCTTAAACATTTAGAAAATTAATAGATGCTAATGGATTCGAGAAGAAAAAATCCGATTTTGTTAAAGCTGAAAGTTTTGTGCCTCACCCTCCCCAAGAAATTGGAGAGAAAAACATTAAGTAAAGGTTTTATAAATTCTTATGTGCAACTTTGATTTTTAGAACTAGATAAGGAAATTTTTTTGCATTGATTTACCTTTCTAAAACAAATATGTAAGTAAAATATAATTAAATAGGTCGACTGGTAGCGTATCGCGCTTCCATGTCATTGGTCCTGGTTCTATTCCCGGGCTGGGCAAGGTCGACTCAAACTTTCATCCCTACTGCAGTGGTTCGATAAATGAGTACCAAGCTTGCTTGGGGACTTAAGCACTGGGGGTCTCGCTTCAGACTGATCACCTAATCGGGACATCAGCTGATGCACTTCAGCGTGACCAATGGTCACGTATACTGGGATGGGCACAGTAGGCCCTGACCGTCATGGGCTGTTGAGTCACTGAGTTTGAGTTTATAATTAAATATGAGTTGGCACTGCTCTGTGGACCGATCCTCAACAAAGCCGTCTCAAAAATGAATTTTGCGAAAGTTGCTTTAAGAAAATATCTATAGTACGGTTAATATTACATAAGACTTAAGAGTATTTAAATTCAATATATGCATTTGGGAAAATTAAAAGTTTTCAATTTAATAATTATCCTTACTATTTAGCAAAACAAAATAGAGGATGATTTTTGTGTCTATGGTTTTACAAAACTTATAAACAATACCCATTTTCCTTTTTTTTTTTAATGTAAGTATTATACCTGTATCAAAACGTTGTTTCTTCCAGTTTTATTTGGTATCAAGTAATTTGAGAAAAAAAGTCTTGCAGCTCCTTCTGATTAAATGATTTTCATTACAAAGTTTGTTTGAGAAACACTTCAATATTCCAATAGTATTATTAATGCGCAGGTAGATGAATTTAT
>BMAV01025778.1:203858-226796 GCA_019973955.1 Trichonephila inaurata madagascariensis
TATTTATTATTAATGATTAATTTTATTAATTAATGCTAATTATTTATTCAATAATTAGTTTTTTACTGTGTTTTGCTCCTGAAAATCGATAAAATCAAAAATAGCATGATACAAGAATGGTGATCTTTCAACCCCGGACCCCCACCCCCCTTGAAAAATTCCTGTGTGCGCTACTGTCTGAACCTGATTTATAAGATGTGTTTTCAATACAGTACAATAGAAGTATTAAGACTTCTTGAGATCTGGGTTCCTATGCAAAAGTAGGCCTTATCCTTGACCATGGACAGTATATAATGTACGTTTTCAAATACTTATACAAACGGTAACCCGTATTTAACGAACCCGTAATAAATGAACATGAGTACAAATCTAAGGGTTAATTGACTGCCGCGTTTCGACTGAATGAATAAGAATGATATATGGTTGTAGGGTTAGGCCAAAACATGGACGAAGGACATGATGCAATAATGTAGTCCTGCGCAGTTGCCAGCTGCCAAATAGTTCGAAATCCCAAGTTGTTCGGAGAATATGGGCGGGAATAATATTTGATGATTAAAATTATTCGGATTATGATCGTCGAATCAAGAACAAATTCGAGCCCCCCTGAGGCCAAGGCCCTGGATCCAGGCCCATAATGTCCCAGTTAAAAATATCAATTTCTGCTTTCTTTCCCTAAAATGTTATTTTCCTTCTTTTACCTCTTCCCCCTCGTAAAACAAAAGTTTCAATCCTAAATTAAACGTGTATATGTATGTTAATTTTTTTAAATCAATTTCTCATTTTTAATTCTAGAGTTATTAGCGTTAAGATGTATGTTCGTCCTTTTATATGTATTCTTCATAAATATATATCCATTATTTTTCTGTTTAAAATCTCTTTTTCCCTTAGAAATATTATTTATAAAACTCCACTTTTCTCTTTTTAATACTTTTTTTACTATCATTGTACTGGAATATCATAACAGAACTTCTACTCACAGAAGCATCATATATATTTCAATCACTTTCAGCTGAAGAAAATAATATCACACCAAATTATCATTTAATATGTTCTCATAAATTTAACATGAAATATCATCCCGACGAGTTTCGTTTGAATTGAATCTTGTATTTGCAATTCTCTGATCATGTGCTCGTTATTTTTTAATTGGTAATCGTAGCCTCTATTAGCTCTGAGAAGTAAACCTTCCTCTTATTTTTCCTGATTTCTTCTCTTACCTTCGATACTAAGTCACAATGCAGTTTCTAACGGGGCGTAAATCAAATTCTAGCTTTTTCTTCAGTTCAGAACCAGTTATTCCCACTCATTTACATTCATCAACTGTATTGTTCATTGAACATAAACTGTCTTGATACATATACAATTTTCAGCGTTAAATAACTTTGAATGACGTGTCTTTACTGATTACTTGCTCCTTGTCATTAATCAATAATACATTTTTTTTATTGTAAATAAGTATTAATTGTGAAATATATTGAATCTGTATATCAATGCATCCGACTTGACTAAATCAGTCAAGTTGGATATTTAAACTGCTCTTTTTTGTTAATATGGGATTCCATTTACATACTTTAATGAGCTCAGTTTATAGCAATTTTAAAGCAAACAGTAAGGCTATAAATTATTGTTTTAATAACTACTATTTCCGGGTAGTTGAAATTCCTTCAGGTTTTCCCAAGGGAAAATGAAATCAGGTATCATTTTTGCCATCTAACCTGAGAGCTCGAAGTTAAAAAGTTGGTTGTCACAGCTTCTTGTGTCATTGTAACAATAAAGTTGATATAATTACATAGATGTTTCAACAATTCACTGAAAGTGGCTTCACACACATTTTTCAATCTCGAAACATATTTCTAAAGTTGTGTAGTATCCTGTTTCAAACAAAGAAATTTTAAGGCTCTTCTATGAATTTATCCCGGTATTAATATTATCAACTAAATACCGTGAGATTATTAGAAGTGTTGAAAAAGAAATTAATTCTGTAATGTGAATTAAATGCATATAAATGTACATTATACAAGTGTACACTCAATTTAATTTCATTTCTTTTTATGTTAAGAATTAATTAATTAACATATTTGGATATAATATATAGGTAAATCTCTGACAACGTGGTATTTATACAAAGTAGCTTAGAAAATGAGAAAATATTCCTACATTCTTTTTTTACGATTGAATAGTGTCACAAATGTGTATTAATAGTACTTTTTCATTTTATTATATTCATTGTCAAGTCAACTTTTCTTGTAAGCAGTGACAGTATGTGATTATATTTTTGGTAATGTCATAACTAAGAGCAGATAGCACTACCAAAAAAAAAAGAGAAAAAAAAAGAAGGTTTTTCTTATTTTTTTTTCTGTCAATTTTTCACATTTTTTTTCAGGAGTTTCCCGTTTTGATGCAGGAAAACAGAAGAAAATGTTTTCCGTCATTTTTTTTTATGCTTACTTCAGTGAGGGGTGCTTTATATTTTTAATAACGTAGTAAAGGTAATTCCCCACCTCCCTATTTTTTACTGTTCACATGTGTAAAATGAGAGAGAAACACTGTTTTCGTGTGTAAATGAAAGTAATACAAACTGATAGAAAAAACTTGAGTTATAACATTACCAAATGAAAATAAACGACCATCCTTAAAAAGAACACTTACATCCTTCAAACAAATAGAAATCTTGAATCAAACTAAAAAAACTAATAAAAAATACTGTAAAATAAAATTAAGGAAATAAATGAAAATACTTTTTTTTTTAATTTAATGTACAAATAAAGGCCAAATTTTGGTTAATGCAAGAGTATTTAATTTTAATGTGTAATATTTTTTAACGAAAAGAATTTATATAATAAGAGCAAACTAAATATTCAATTTCCTTTCTTTCTTATATATTTTATTTTAGTATTTTCTCCATCGGAAAAAGGAAAATATAATTTAATTGCTTTTAATATTATCGTCACATATCTATATAGCTAAAAGATTTTAATACGTTAATAATGAATTAAACATTTAATGAAACTTTTCAAACGAATTAATGTCTTGCAAATGCTCTCAAACACTCACTAGATTGCAATTAAGTAACATAAAATTACAAACTTAATAAATACAATATTAAAATATAACATAGATAAAATCAACCCTTTTCTAATTCTAACACTCAAATTTATCGCCGTGCTTTGAATGAATTATAAAAATATAACAGCGAACTTCTGACACAGAATAAGAAATAAAATATTAAGTGACATTAATCCTTTTCCTTTAGAGTCTTTAATTTGACATGTGTCAGATATTTAGCAAATTTAACCATCTGATATTTTAATGTATTCCTCTCCTGTTGCATTTATCTTTATATTTTTATTTCTTTCAATTAGTGACTGAAAGTACCAATGATATCCCATCAGATAACAGCAAATCATACTTTCAACACCAATTCTGACTGTTAATTCATTTCAAATTAATATATTCTCCAATGTCAACCAGTATTACTAATTAAATAGGCCCGTCAAGCACATCTTTCATCGAACATACCGAAGATCTGTTAAAGAGCCATCCTGATCATCATCCGACCCATGTCTTCAAGGCAAATCGCTTGCCTTGCTGCCCAATTATAAAAACATAATCGCGAAACTCCTGCCCATCAGAAAAGGAAAGAAGCAAAACGTTAAACGGTTCTCTCTTTTCGAGTTTTTAACCTGACATGCGTCAAATTGTGAATCGTCTTGCAAAGACAAGCCTTCTCTTGATGCGCTGCAAAACGGACCTCTTCCAGCAAGAATGAAAAGAACAAAAAACGAGATCCTTTTTTGAAGACCTTGGATGGGGTGCCCCGCCGAGAATGCGTAATTAATCATTTATGAAGTGCACCTAGACCTGTAATAAGGGGTGTAGGGGATAATGAACAGTTGTCGGCCGTTTCCTGTGCGCCCCATACTGTCTCATCTTCTTCTTGTTGATTGGTGGAAAGGTCAAGGCCGCTTGAAGTGGGTGACTATGGAATGTGAGACTGAGGGTTTTTTTATGGACCGACATTCGTTGGCCAGAAATAGGGAAGGTGATAATGTTATCTTCGGTGACTCGATATACAAGAGATTACCTTTTAATAACTAACACACCTTAAGGGCAAGAAGCGAATCTTTATGGGATTTCGCAGGGATGATCGGGTCATCAGTGGAACTCATTGCATTTTCTGGTCGTAAATCCTGGTTTTTGATGAAGTCAGAGCAAACAACTATAAGATGCGTCTTACAGAGAAGACTGTTTTTGTTGGGTATTCAATGTTCGACCTTGGTTAATTTGCCGGAACGCTGGCCTGTTTTATCTTTGTCACAAGTTCACAGTAAACCGATGTTTTGAGAAAAAAAAACAAGAAGAAATGTGTTCGAAGCGTGATTATATAATCTACATAACAAAACAAAGCAAAAATAAAAAAATAAAAAAGGAAAGAAAGAAAGAAAAAAGAAAAAGAACAGAGAAAAGAAAGGCGTCAATATAATTTTTTAAAAAAGCTATCAGTTTTTTAAAATTAAATTAAATTTTTTTAATTGTACATTTACTTATTTTTTGATAAAATGAATAGTCGGAATTTACACTACTATTACTTCCCTCGATGATATCATAAATCTCTTAATTCTGCTAAAAACTATTTTGAAAGCATTCATCACTATTGCCATCAGTTTTTGTTGCAGAACTATATACAACTCTGGAAGAAAAGTTAAAGATGAAAAAATGAGAAAAAGTATTTATATAGACTCTAAATAGAGCTATATGTGCAATACATAATCCCAAATCTCTATATTCAAATGCATTGTTAACAAAAATTATAATACGCAGCTGTGTAAATATCAATTGAATCTTTCAATTAAAATATCTTATCTGCATTAAAATATTTTGTATTTATGGGAAAATGTGTGTGTGTGTGTATGGTTTACGTAATATGCTTTATGTGATATGAGAGGAAAACGCCATTTTAAAACACACACACACACACACATGGGATCAACTTTAGGTCCCCGGGGGTCTATGACGACCTGCAAGGGGTCCATGACAGCGAAAGAATAATTTGGAGGTCCTTGACGTGTAAATGGGGGTCTATGATAGTTGCTTTAATTAAACCAGATTGTGACTTTAATTTTAATAGGAAATTTAATCAAGTGGAAAACAGACTTACCTATTTCACAGGTTTATTTACTTAATTTAATGAGATTAATTTGCAGAGTTACAAGGCGACTGCATAAATTTTACTAATCAAGCTACTCTTTTCAGCTTTTCTTGGCAGAATTAAGCTAAGGAAGTATAATAGTGGACAATTGTTACAGACAATGTGCGAGGAAAAAGATGTTTTAGTTATGTTCAACACATATAAATGCCCTTTTTTCAGATTTTGAAACTAGGTTTGAGAATATTTTGACTTTGAAAATACTATAGTAGGCAATGAATTCATATGATCAAAATGTCAGATTACAAGAATTAGGCACTAGGAGGCCCTAACGAAGAATTTAAAGTAAAGTTTAGAAACGAATGTCACTCACACACACATCAATTTTGACTTTAAAAGAGTTGTAAGTGTTATTCATCCGAAATTATACAATATCTTGAGAAAGTTTTAAAATGCTTTTCTGATTGTGAAGGGGTTTTAGTACGTTTCAATCTTCAAAACTAAACAAGACAGAAAAAAGAAGAAGAAAAGACTGGACATTATTAACAGAGGAAATAGTTAGTATTAAACCTGAACAGATTGACGCCGAATGTTGAAAATTGTTTATTACATCTTCAGATTTATCCCTCTCTCTAAAAGCCTTTTTTTTTTTTTTTTTGTTGCTCAGTTATTTTATGCATTAATTAACATGCGTTTTCTTAAGTTTTAAGCATCATACTCTCTATGCTAGCTCTATACTCGCTTCAAAACGCATTTAAGTTGATGAATTTGCAAACAAATTAATATTAGGTAAGTAGGGAGGGGTCTACCAAAACCTTAAAACCTGGAAAGGGGTCTATGAGGCAAAAAAGTTTGGAAATCTCTGCTTTACAGTGTGAAGTAAATTAAAATCAATCAAATCAAATGAAAACTCATAAAAATTTAAGGTATCTACGTTTGGAACTGTGATAATTTTTGATATTTAGTGTCTGTTGAATTAGAATATACAGTCAGACCCCGATTTAACGAATTCATCGGGGCTGAACATCTTGTTCGTTATGTCGGGGTTATTCGTTATACAGGGGTCAAAACAAAGTACGATTTTTTTCGCATTTAACTTTTGGAGATTCTACGATAAGCGCAACTACACCTGAAATATCAATAGTTAAAAATTTTACACTTTTTATTCGACAGCTAAAAATACTATAAGTGAATAATTACGTGCCAGTTAACTGAAAATTTTAAAACACTATAACTGATAGATTCTTGAAAATCTTTTTGATTTCTGGCTCAAAAGAGTTCCTTTTTCGATTTTATGCAAAGAAGAAAATACTGTGTCATTTACATCCTGTTAAATAAGGTATATTTTCACAGTTTCCAAACAAAGTAAAGCCTTAGAAAATGTATCAGTTTTGATATGAGTTTCATTATCAATTTTTGCATCAGAATTGCTATTGGTTCCGACAAATCAGCAGTTTCCTGAACTTCAATTGCTCTGGTACGTAGTCCGTCATCAAATGTAACAGAATCGTAAGAATCTTAAAATATTTCTCTGGGTTCTGGAAT
Source organism: Trichonephila inaurata madagascariensis (assembly GCA_019973955.1). Taxonomy (NCBI): domain Eukaryota; kingdom Metazoa; phylum Arthropoda; class Arachnida; order Araneae; family Nephilidae; genus Trichonephila; species Trichonephila inaurata. The sequence goes on from BMAV01025778.1 coordinate 210,550, forward strand.
GAGAGATGAGAAAGGAGTTTCCTGTCCTATTCAAAACTCACACGATAGGTTACACTCATGAATCATTTCAACCTGTTTAGTCTAATAACGATCTGAACCCTTGGCCGTCGAAATTTGTAATTCACAAGAAAATTCTTTGTTCTGTTTCAAACAAAAAGAATGTCATTTGAAAAAAAAAAGGTTTTTTTTCTAACATAAACTAATAAAAAAAATTTCAGCTGTTAAAATAATTCATTAATTCGGAGTTTATTATTCGTTAAATAGGGGTTTTTGTCTTCATTTTAATCGGGGAAAGAGAAAAATTCGTTAAATAGGGGTTCGATAAATCGGGATCCGACAGTATGTATGTAAAGAATATTATTCGAAATTATTTAAATGTAAGTTTTTAGCATCCCCCACCTCTTCCCGAAGAATTGAATGCAAGAATTACAAAACATTTATCTTTTCATGAAAAATGCTTTTATAATAATAATATTTTGTGCCTGAATATAACCAAAACTTTTGTACGGAACCTGAAATATTATCTTTGAAATACATAATTTAGAAGTAGATTGGTTCCAATTTTAATTTATCACCATGAAAGAATTTTAACAAAAAACATCGGTTATTATTTCAATCGACAGCAACTTTGAAAGTAATGTCAATTTTTCAAAAATCCTAGTTCAGGCTGTGTACAGAAGTTATAACTATATATAGGCAGAATATTATCATTATAGAAGCATTTTTCATAAACGGAAAATTTTTTGAATATATATATATTTAAAATTTGTTATTTATTTTTGCCAAAAAAATTGCATTTAAATTATTTTTATTGCAATAATATTCGTAAGACAATTTTATATGCATATTCTAATTCAAGAGATACTAAACTCCTGAAAAATATTCTTTTATAGGTACTTTTGCAAAATCGAAGTTCAAAACATAGTCACTAATCTTGTTATTGAAAATTTGAATAAAACTCAATTGACAATATATTTCAGTTTTAAAAAATAAAAGAATATAACGTAAATATGTGCTATTAAATAATATTTATAATTAGAGTTTTCATGAATAGCTATATTTTAAAGATTGTAGTGAAGGGAAATGCTCGATAATGTTTATTATATAACCTTCATTATATAGTGATATAGTAATTATTTATTTCCTTCTGTAAAACTACTTCCAAACGTTTCTTTGTAAAAGCAAGAGTAGCGCAGAGACATGGACCATACTCTCTAAACAGGTGTTCTCTCAAGCACCTGTGAATACAGTTCCAATCGCTGTAAAAAAAATTTCTCGTAAAAAAAACACTGATGAAAGATTACAAAACGCCAATTACTATGCTAGGACATTACACAATAATTTTATTAACAGTAACACCACCAGCGAAAGTCTACCTCCCGCTGTTTGTGAGCTCAAGATTTTCGTCCAAGTATATCCCAGTGGGCAAGAATAAGAGGCATAATACCTGGTGAGACATCAAAGGAACCGGTGCTGCGAAGAGCCACAATTAAGAAATGGGGGGATGGTATAAGGAGACGGGGGTTGTCCTTTTATACGTGGGTGGTTGTATCCGGGTCCTCGACGACGCTCTGTTCCTTGCTCAATGAGAGGGTTTTACTTTGGTGTTTACCAACTAGGGTTTGTGGTGGGTAGACTTGTTATGAGACTGAATAAATGACTATTATATTCTAGTATGGGGTCTTAGAAATCGTGCTCTAGATTTGCTTGAAGAATTCCATGCGGTCTGAAGGGGAGGGGGGCAAATCCCCATGGGCACTGAGATAAAAGTATGTAGAAAATGTCTACTTTAATTAATATATACTATTAATTATTGTAAGAGTATAAAACACAAATACATATCACAGGAACATTGTAAAATCAATCATGTTTCTCATGAAATATTTTCACTTTTAGAAAGACTATTCTTGAGGATATGCTCCATTGAGAAGTAGTTAATTCTAAGAAACACACGCGAAACTGATGAATAATTAAATTATAGCTTAAAATAACACTTTTGCATATGAATATACGTCTTTGTACAAAAAACATATAACTCATGAAAAAGCAGGGTTCAAATTTGAATATTTACTTATTAACCAGAATGGGAAAGCTAATCATGCTGTTCGAATCAAAATCTAATCTAAATTACAAAATGAATCATAAAACATACAAAAAATTTAGAAAATGTATGTATTTAATGAATAAGTATTCTGTACAAGTTATTTACTTGGATTGTAAAACAATTATATGGAACTTCAGCTTCCTGAATAACCTGAAAGAGAATTTATTAAAATTAGGAAATAAATCCGTTAATTTATTAATTGCTTGAGAAATAAAAGGATTGCAGTTTCTATAAAAGATTAACCTGAAACTAAATGATTTAATAATTGCATTTTAGAAAAGAAATTGATAAATTTGAAACAAATACAAAAAAGAAATGACCAATATAAACTTCTGTGTTTTTTTCTTGAAGGATTTTGTTGCCTGAAGTCGTGTTCAAAGGGTAAAATAATCACAGCTATATTTAGTCCAATAATTTATTTTGGTCTTCCTAAGGAACACATAGCAAATAGATTAATAAGATTCAATTCGATTGAAAATACACATAGCCCGTTGTTTCTTCCTTTACCTTACGACGTTTTTCCGAATCCGATTTTCTCGTCTTTTCTGTTCTCTGTTCTGTCTCGTCCGGTCCAATCTGTCTCTCCTACTGTTGCCACGTCCTCTTATATAAATACCTGACCTGCTGCCAAGTCCTCCTATACATGTTTGACCTGATGCCAAGTCGGGGTGTTAAATCCATACAATTACTACGAAATCTTTTGCTCTTTAAATAATCCGTATTATTAAGCTTGTCTTCTTACTAAGTAAAATTATAAATTTAAAGCATTTTAATAGAAAATCACATAAACCTAAACAACGATTATTTTTTCTTTGCTTGCTTGTATTTCATCATAAATGTACACAAATACTCATTACTGACCAGTCCTGGTTTCAAGTTCTGGTGCCAGCAAGAGACCGGAAATAAAGAGGTACTGGCATATACAACCTCTGACAATAAAGTTCGGTGAATAGTCCTGTAACATTAAGGTAGATGAAATATTAACGCGAAAGTTACCTTACTGTCCTTCGAAACAGTCACCTCCCATAACTATGTACCCCTGAGATCAGCTATACATGTCCTAGAAACTTTGCAAGAAGTCTTCTTTTGGGATGGAGTTCAAAAGCCTCGTCACGTTTCGTTGGATGTTAGGAATATCGTCAATATGGATAACACATTTTTCTCATCCCTAAATTCTGGGTAATGATTTATCGCACGGATTCACGCCTTATCTGCAGCTCATCAGCTATCATGCACACAATTAATTGACGATTATTAGTGATTAATTTCCTCACTTTCTCAATGTTTTTGTCACTGACGGAGGTCGCCAGTCTTCCACTACGGGGTTGTCAGAAACACTTTCCCTGCTTTTTGAAAACGGGAAAACACCCTACACTCAATTCATGGACAGTACTTGATCTTCATAAACACGCACCAGCATTGCATATATTTCTTTTAATGTCTTGCCAAGCTTAAAACAAAACTTTAAATTGATCTTTTGTCCGTTCATTTTCTTGTTCTCAGTTAAGAGCCAACGTACGAAACAGGCTCTTTGTAAAACAAGTTTTACACGGAACACAAATGAGTATCAACTGAACAATGATGAGGGCAGATGGTCAATACCTATCGCTACGCATGTGCAGCATTTTGTTTCACCAGTGTAGCCAGATCGACCGTTCTGACTTCATTCACCGAACTTTATTGTCAGAGGTTGTATATTAAAACTGCCGAGACACTCGAAATCCTCACGTTAGTATGGTGTGGAAGTTTGAAGAGGGGAGGGGGGGGTACCTAGCTACGTTATTATCACTTGAGCGTGGTTCACTATTACGAGGTAGATTCCCAAAAGCCCTAGCGCAGTTTCGAAATGGGCTGTTAATACACAATCAATCAATCAGATATAATTGACAAGTAATTGATATATTATTTGATTTTGATTCTGTTACATTTAAATGAACTAAATTTCTCAGAATTGTTTTAAATGTATCAGCTATATTTATCAACTACATTTGCCATCTACATTTGATATTTGATTAACTTCTATTGTGTTAAAGGGTTAAATATTTCAGTAGTTTTAATATTATTTTCTCTACCTGTAATCATTATTAATATTTTTTTCCAAGAGAAAAATATATCCGGTGAATTTTTTTTAATATCGTTTGTAATAGAAAATTTTAGTTGCTTTTTAAACTGCTTAGTTAACTCAATTTTCTGAAATTCAGTAGCTTTTTTCTCTTTTTTCTTATTTGCTTTATATGCAGGTTAATTTTCTGTACTTAATTTTACAGTCGGGTCAATGGATTATAGGTAGCGAGCCTGCCTCGAAAACTAAGGTTACGGGTTCGATCCCAACAAGAGTCGATAGATTTTCTGGATGCGAAAATCATAGGCACGTATGTCATATGATTATGTGGTAGGTAAAAGATCCCTTTAGTATGAATTGAATAAATTCAAGCGTAAAAACTTTGGTAGTGGTAGCCGCTACGAGATGGTGCCACCAATAAAATGGCTCTCATTGGGCAAATTCTAGCAGGTGTGCACCGAAAGTGGGTGGCCGAGGGCCGCATATGGCTATATCGATCAAGCAAAGCTTCTTACGAATTTCTAAAAATAAAACTTGTAACGAATGGCAAAAAGATGGACAATAGTGCGCACTCTTTTGGTTGAGTGAACACTTAACCAGTCAGTCTGCCAGCCCGGTGCAGAAAGCAAATGCAAATAGCCACGCACAAAAACCTCTCGTTATTGTTTATTATTAATTGTTTGATGTATTGTAACTGGACTCAATTTTAATGTGAATGAGTTTGAATTTAAAATTGAGAAATTAAAGACGATTTAAGCTAACCACCGTAGAAATTATTGAGTGCAGTTTTATAAACTTATTATAGGACGAATAAATATGCCGAATTTTAAATAGTTATTGAAAAATCAAAATAAGTCCAATTTCCCTATACAATAGCACAGTTTAAATAAAATAGAATGTTAGGGCACAGTGTGTTAGTCTATTAACCATTAATGTTGTTTGCTATCGAACGAAGGATGTGCGTAAAAATACACACATCTTTCATTTGATTACAAAATTCGTGGCAGAGCAGGTAATACAGCAACAGAAAAGGTTTTCTTTCTTATCAGTGGCACTGGCGGTGCACTGTGAATCGCTGCTTAAGGTATCCAATTACCCTAAAATCATGATTTTTTTTTTTTAAATTGACAAACTTTTTTATGATTTTATTTTATAGACCATTTTATTAGCTTTATAAAAATACCAATTGTTTTATTTTCTATTCCCTTGAACAAAATCTACAAATGAGTTAGTAAAAGCAGATGCTATAGCTTTACATAGAATGTCAAACTTTAAAATGCGTTTTACTCACAATGTGTGTGTGTGTTTTTTTTCTTTTTCGAAAAGCTCAAACGGAGACAGAGATTGGTCAAAAAGTTTTCAAAATAACTTGCTTTACTTTTGTGTGTATGTTCTGAATAACAGTAGAAGTGTTTTAACTTTCAGATTTATCAATCACTGCTTTATTACAAAATTTACAGTTCTTTATGGGAATATAATCACTGTTTTTTTTTAAGCAATTTCATATAATAACTAAGCTAAAGTGCTCTAGTTTTTGTAAAAATTAAGATATCTCTTATCCTGAAGGTCATTTCAAAAAGGAATAACAAAGTAATACATCGAAATTTAAAAATTGAAAATTTGTTCATTTACTATTTGTACAGAGCGGGCCCCGTTTATGTAATTTTTTGTCAATTTTTACCCATTTTTCCCCTTTTTAGGAGTAATAATTTCTTTTTTTCTTCTCAATTTTAGCCTTTTTTTCTTAAAATGTACTTAATAAATCTAAAAACCACAAAAAATCTCTATAGCTCCATTTTTTAAAAAAAAATTGTCGCAAGTAGTCGGATACAAAGGCATCTCAAAAATGATTTTTTTTTATCCGTTTTCTATTTAATAACAGCTTTACAATTTAGAAAAACAAATTAGAGGAAAGCAGTGATTTTTGTGTCGATTTGCATTTTTATTAATGTTTTACTTTTTCACTCTTATACAGGTAGATGAGTTTATAACTTCAACGTTAGGTATTAGTCAAAATACGAAAAATTCTCCTTATTGGCGGAACATTAGGTCGTTGCACACTGGCGGCCGATACCCGAGGATCAATTCATGCTCTCACACTTGGGGACTTGCCGTGTCTCCAAAGAATTAGCTGCCAAAATGCAGATCATTTGATGAATAATAATCCTTCTCATACAGAAAAAAAGAATATTTTTCTGTAATACATTTTTATTTTATATCTATGGCAGCATTTTCTTTCCAAATATCTAGAAAAGCCTTTGTTTAATTTATATATGTATATATGTATTTTTATAACTTATAAAGATTAAAGGCAATCAAAAAATTTATTTTAATATTTTAATACCTTATATATACTTTTGTTAAATACTAGAAACTAATTACTTTTTATAGCTAACTTTTTTTCTAAAAAATATCTCATCAAATCATGCAAAAAACTATATACATAGTTTTATTCCAAAAATAAATAAATAAATAAAAAATAAAATAAAATTGTTTACGTTGTTAAGGCCTTACCCCTGGAGACGCTTCCTCGTCATATAATCGACCTAAATCTGTAGGAGGTAAAGATGGATGACCCAGACTATATATATATATAACCATGATAAATCTAATTTATTATTACCAAAGATAATATTCTAAGATAAGCTATCCATAAAGGGAAACTTTAGAATGATATAAAGATAGCTCAAACTCTATGTGAATAAGCGTACGAAATTCGAATAGCTTAACTTTAATCAATGCTATCTTAATAATCCTAACTTGCCTAATTTGTTCTAATAGTTAAAGTCCGTCCTTTAGTCATGCGGCAAAATTCAAACCCTTATCGTATCCGCACTGCCTTCAGCGATTCCATTCCTTTTCCTTCTAATCCACGATTATTAAACTTTAACTATATATACACTAGCTAATTTGCATATCATGGTTTCTTCTTGAGAGGGATAGCTGTGAAACAACGCGATTGCTGGTCCAAAGATTCCCCAAGAGGATTATTAGTGGAAAGTCTCTTAAAGCCCTATCACAACATGACCATAATTGCTAACACTGAAAACTTAAACAGATTTAAATGAAACTAATAATGCTTTTCTTAAAATTTTCTTTTTTTCTTGAAATAAAAGTTAAAGAACATCAAACATAAGCATGAACCAAATTTAGGTCAAATGCTATGGATATTAGAATTTTTATTTATTTATTTATTTATTTTTTTACCATAGCTCCTAAGTCATGTTATAAAATCTGCAGAAGGAGTAGTTTCTGTTATCTAGCCAATAGCTCAAAACTAAGCTGAGACACTCAACACAATTGTTCCTTCGTTTCTTTTAGGAAGCAACCTCGACCACAGAAGTGTCAGGATGGGTATATGAAGCCATTGGTTGTCAACAAAGATGGACGGACAGTGATAAGATCCCAGGTAGTCGGTGCACGTGCCGTGCATACACCCCACTCGAGAACAACAAGGGGAAGAACAGATGACTTTTTCGGAGCCACTGCGAGAAATAGTGCAATACCATGTGTGAAAGGTGACAGCCAAGAATGCTGTCTTTATCTGAAACGGTCTGCCTGATTTGTGTGTCCTCAAGTCAATAAAGCACATCAAGTCTGGGAAATGATACAGTTGCAAGTAATACTCCAGGCTGTGACTATTAGTATTGCGTCTTCGTTGGAAGAAGGTCTTTGCTGGCAGCGGTACTGGTGGTCTGAAAGCAGTTGTGGCCATTCACACAAATTTTAGCTTTATGGGTGTTATTTAGGATGCCTAACAATGCTTAAGATAGAGATGTTTTAGTATATGTGTGTGTGATCATATATTTTCCAAGAAAAAAAATTAAGAGGAAAACTAAGTTTTCACATACACGTTCTTAGGAATTTCAAAGCGATATAATTAAGGGGGGGGGCAGATAAAAATAGAAGGAAAAAAAGCAGTTGAAGATAAACTGAAAATTTGTTATGAGGTATTTAGATATGTCATAAGAATGTATGAAGCAAAAAAGAAAGAAAGGAAGAAAATGTAGTTTCTAAAGTAAATATTCTTCATTGGGGAATTAAATCATGACTTAATCAAATTGTTAAATATCTTTTAAGTTAATCCAATAGGAAAACAGAACACCCTTCAAAATCACATAAATAAACCCTCCTTTTTTTGTGTGTATTTTAAATCAGTACAAATCAAGTTACTAATGGGAAAATTCGATTTTATTCAAATCAACTGAAAGAAAAAATATTTAAAACAATGGCAATCATTCATGTAATTGGAAAATGATGTATAAAAAAAGCAATGCTACTTCTATAATTATATTTGGACATCCTGTCGATTTTCTCATTTACAGAGGCAAAAGGGTTAATAGAATTCGGATAATTACCTTAAAATAAATATAATTTTAAAAAATGTAATAAGGATAACTATTGTAAAACAAATTTACAATTCTATTAGTAAAATTTTATCATCCTAATAGAAAATAACTATCTTACATAATAGCTAAATCCGCACAATTAATCCATAATTATGAAGTATAATGACTTTAAATTTGGGATTATACTTCCCGATACGTAAATTATTTAGTTTGCAACTGCCGCAAGTCCTGTTTTATATTAATTTGAGGGTCACGTGTTATTATAATGTTCAAAAAATAAATAAATAAATAAATGCATTCGAAACAAATGTATGCATTTTGTTTAATAATTGCAAAAAAAAAGCATAATTAAAAAAAACAATGCTTAGTGAATTCTACCTATCTTATTTTTTTACTCTGCGTTGGTTTGTTGCCTTATATATTATTGTGAGTGCCAATACATTGCCCGAGCCGCAAAAATGTTCTCTGCGGGTCACGAGTTTGACACTCCGCGCACACAAGGTGGGGGTGTTCCCGGATCCGGACTCCCCATAGACCATGATTTTTTTTCAATTCATTATAATACTATGCATATAGTACGTAAAACTTAATTAAGTATTTGTTGTTAATAACTAATTTCATTAATTATTGCTAATTATTTATTCAATAATTAATTTTTTACCGTTTTTTGTTCCTGAAAATCGGCAAAATCAAAAGAATATGTTGTTCGATGTATTGGAGCATGATACGAGAAAATAATATAGATGGCCGGTACATCCATTAGTGTGAGAGGGTCAGAATGAAAGTGAACTATAGTCAATACAAACTCTATTTATTAACAAATTCTCAACAACGACACAAATTCAACAACCCAAGTTAAGAAATCCACCAATTGATAAATATGGGGAGCAATAGAGAGGTAGACGAAGATACTTAGAGGTGTAATAATAATTCGAATCACTTACACTTAGCACGTCCAGCCAATACTCCTTATATCTCTCTAAAGTAATCTCATTCAAACCGACCAAATCCAATTTAACAACTAATTGACCAAATCGTCAATCTTAATATTAATCAATTAATCTACGAAGCCCTCTCACCTCACTTAATGTTAATCACTACTTGCTATCCTGTTAGCTTCTAACCTCTCTCCCGCTCCAACTTGAAAGTTTAATCTTTAAATACAAGCCTTGATTTGAATAATCACGTCTTCTTCTTTGGAGGAAAATTTTCAATAGAAGAATTTTTAAAGACTCATTATTTCCCGACAGAATTAGTTGGAAGAATTAGTGGGCTTTCGACCTTAGACCCTCGCCCCTTCTTAAAAAATTCGTGTGTGCGCCACTGCACTCCTGATATATAGTTTCCTTCGAGAAAGCCCTATTCATCCAAACGATTTATCCATATGATCCCATTTCTTCCTTTAACAAGTACTTCGTTTTGGGTTATGAGTTGAAGTCAATACACATTGCCTGTCAACCGTACAGTGACCATCTTCATTAAAGTTACGTTTCAGGAAAATTATTGACTTACAAAGATTTCATTCTCACTTAGAGCTGTGCCGCCTAATAAACCTTATCAAAGACCAACTACAGCAAACAAAATTTATTGCAACACCAAACAAACTTCACACGTACTTAGACAGCCACGATCTCAAACGAGGGGTGGAAGGGGATGAAGGAAACTTATCTCCTCGCCAGTTGTGGGAAACGTTTTTTTGTTTTTTCTTCTCTCCTCCATATAACAAGATCTCTCCGACGTATCGGTTACTCGAGTGTCTCCAATGAATATCAATGGAGAAAGTGGATCCACTTCTAATGACTTTAATGGTCGGAGAAAAAGATAGGATTTTCGTCCTCCCGTAATTACCGAGTGGTTGATAAAAAAATAGGAGAGGGATTTGGGGGTAAGGTATTTAACGCTGTGATGAATTGTTTGGTCGGCCACTGATAGTTGAGGACATATCAAAGCCCATTCGTTTTTCTTGGAGGAAATAAAGAAAAATAAAAGATGAGTTAATGCAGGTGTGTGCCCTTACCTGAAGAAAAAAATAAACACTTAAACTTATGAACAAGAGATGATTCTTTAAAAATAATTCATTTTTAAAATTACATGCTAATATACATTTGTTAGTATACAACAGTGATTCCCAAAATGGTCTATATAGTCTTCAGGGGTCTATGACGACCTGCAAGGGGTGTACGTTAGCGGAAAAATAATTTCGGGGTCCATGAGATGTAAATAGTGTGGCCTCCTCCTTTCTCTGCCTTTGTTCAAGGCAAATCATCTTTTACATTGTTTTGTGCATACATAAATAGCATTTTTTCCCGTATTATCTAGACTGTAAATTTTGTGTGTTTGTTAACATTTCTGTACATGAATATACATGTGTATATGTGTATGTGTGTGTATATGTATATATATATATGTGTGTGTGTGTGTGTATGTATGTGTATGTATGTGTGTATTTGTATATATATGTGTGTGTGTATGTGTGTGTATATATATATATATATATATATATATATGTGTGTGTGTGTGTGTATGTATGCTTTATGTATTTGTATTTTGGAAATTTTTTGTGATCATGTTTTCTTATCTTCTTCATTGTATAATTTTAATTTTTGATTATCTCCGTTTGCATGTGAGCAATCTTGTATTTATTTCTGTTTTTGTTGTATTTGTATCCACTTTTTTTTCTCTGTTTTCCCCCCTTTTGGTTCGTATTTGTGCCTATATCCTTCTACATGTAACTTCCTATCACTATTGTTTGAGTATTGGCTTAAGTTTGTAAGCCTTGTGTTATACTTGTCCGCACACAAGAAGTCTACCTAGAGTCTCAAAAAAATAAATAAATAAATAAATAAAATAAAAAATAAATAGTAGCTAGTGGCTAGTAGCTCGCATTAAACCAGATCGTGACTTTAATTTTAAAGGAAAATTTAATCAAGTTGAAAGCAGATTTTACCTATTTCACAGACTTATTTATTAACTTTAATGAGTTTGACTGGCAGCTAGACGGTGAGAAACAAGAACTATCATTCCATCGTTATACCTGTTATTTATATCGAATTATAGAATATCTTGAAAAAGTTTTTAATTGCTTTTCGTAACGAGAAAAAGTTTCAGCATGGTTGCCAGTTTCAAATGGAATATCTTGAAAAAGTTTTTAATTGCTTTTCGTAATGAGAAAAAGTTTCAGCATGGTTGCCAGTTTCAAAAACAAAAAGAGAGAGTGAGAGAGAGAAATAAAATGATTGGACACTACTAACCATGGAGATTTAGAGTTAAACCTAAAAATTTTAAATTTTGTTATTGAAACACCAAATTCATCCCTCCCATTAAAAGCATTTGTTTCTTGCTCAGTTATTTTATATATTAATTAAATTTTATTTAATTAATTATCATGTGTTTCTTAAATTTTATAATCACATTACTTCACTACTGTTAAAAATTTAAATCTATTAAAGTTGCTCTATACCAGCTGTCAAAAGACATTTAAGTCGATAAATTTGCAAAAATTTAATATTAGGAAAATAGGGGTCTATCCCCTCCCCAAACTAAAAACAGGGCAACGGATCTATGACACAAAAATGTTTGGGAACCTCTGCTATACAACGTTGAAAAACATATTTATCATAATTGGGACCAGTATAAGCTATGTGGCAGCGATTAAGACGAATGCTGTATATATTTAAGAAAAGTAAAAAGTCATGTAAAAAAGATTAATTCCATACAAATAATTGAGGAAATTCTACTGAATCAACATCCAAAAGCTGATTTCTGATAAAAATCTACTTTTCACAAAACTTATTTTATTTTATTGAACGGTTAAATATTTTAATTTTCGTCTTAAATTTTCTTGAAACTTTTCCCCTCTGTTATTAAATGTTGAATCTGAAAATTTCAGGAAATATAAAACGAAACGGTAATTTCCTTTCGTACTATTTTTCAAAATAATAATAATTGAATTTTAAGTTTGAAATCTTTCTGGAGGTAAAACTAGACATTATGCATATATAGATATACCGTAAATTTTTTCGAATAGAAACTAATTCATGTATAAACCACGCTCTTGCCTCTCCCCCCACCATCCTTCCCACCCCCCCCCCCCCCCCCCTCCCCGCCCCCCGCCACTAGATTGGGAAGAAAAATTCGTATACGGCAAGCGATCGTCGACATGTGTTTCTTGCCCTAGTTGTAAAATTCACCGTCATCGTTCGATTTACACATGCATTCACATATCCCAATGAGAAAATGTAAATTTTAAGAATCATACAAAAATTTGGATTTTGACACAAGCTTCAAGGGATTTATGTGACCCCCTCCCCCCTCCCTCCTTTGGAACAAGAGTTCCATTTCAAAATATCTGAAATACTGAAAAATAGAAATTACTTACGTATGGCTAAAAGAAAATGTTAAAAAACCTCATTTTCTAAATTATGGTTTTTCCTAGATTAGTGGATCCGTATACAAGCCGAACCCCTTACTTCAGCTTTTGCAAAGTTCTCGGCTCATATACGGAAATATACGGTATACATTAAATCATTGATCCTCAACTCCCGGGCCACGGACCAGTACCGGTCCGTGGATCAGATGGTATCAGGCCGCCCAAGGAACATTAAATTATTTCAATTTTATTTTCCGTGGAGTTCGAGAGCTATTTCCCAGCCTCAAAAAACCCACTAACTTGTATGGAATGAATTCATGGCCCATTTATCAACAATTGCTTGTGGTATCTTGCATATTTGTGCAAAAAGATCAATGGGCTGGATATTGTAAATGACCGCAGCCTTAAAACTACGTTTAAGACAATAACTCAGCAGGTGTTCTGGAATAAAGTAATGGCGGAATACCCTTTAAATCCCTATTGCCATTTCTAACAAGCTATCTGTGTGAAGCGGGGTTTTCTACAGTGACAGCAATCAAAACAAAACAATGGAATAAACTGTACATAAGCAACACACTTCAGGTGTCACATTGTCTCCAATTACCCACTCATAGAATCTTCTCATTGCAAAAGAAACAAGTTCAGGGTTTTCATTGATTTAGCATTCTAATGAGTTAAATTGTTAAATCACATTATATTCATTTTTTATTCCATTCCTACTATTAGTTCACACTTCCCCTATATGTACTTATATATATATATATATATCTTGTTCAAATTTTCAATCGTTAATAAAATACATTTGTTCATCCACTAAAGTTCAAGTACATTTCTTTAAACTTGTAGTGGATGACACTTAATGTTACTACAGTTTTTTCAAATATTAATTCATTAATTAAATTTCATTAATGAATAAATAGTAGCAAACAAAAATAATAGTCCAACACCATATACAGAAAAGAAAATCACTCGCTGTGTCCCTATAGCGCAATGGATAGCACGTTGGACTTCTAATTCAAAGATCGTGGGTTTGAATCCAACTTGGATGGCCTAATTTCTGAGAATATGATTTCATTTTATTGGAATAATAAGTGAATGATGAATAAAAGTAACAAACAAAAAAAAATAATCCAACACCATACGTAGAAAGAAAATTGGAAAATTGCTTGAAATTGCAATAAAAATCGCTTTCTATTTTGCCACTTAATATTGTGATTCTGTCATATATATCTACATATTTATATTAATTGTAATTATTGAAAAAAATTAACTAAAATAAAAATTTTCTTTGTTGCTCTAAGTAAGGATTGACTTAATTTTTTTTATATATATTACTTGTTTAGTGTAACTTGATTTTATTTTGAAGGAATGTTTAAATACAATTAAATAAAATTATTAAATCAAAACAATCTAAAATATAAACAATCAACGCCCCCTCCCTCCTCAGTGGGTCGTGGAAAAATTATAAAACTTTGACCGCTCCGTGGCGATAAAAAGGTTGAGAAACGCTGTATTAGATGTGTGCAATATGTTTTTAGAGTTAATTTGTTTTCAATTTCCAATTTCTGAAACCAAACGTCAAAAGACAAAAATTATCGAGAAAATATGTTAATTATTGGAATAATAGAATAGATGCTTTTAGATTTAATTTTATGAACAAAATATTTGCATGCTAATTCCAAATTTTAATGAAATGAAAATACGTTTTATTTTTAAGAAAATTACTCGAGTTGGGAAAAACAGATTTCTTTTTACTTCCCTTATGTCGAATAAATAGTTTAAATTAATTTAATAATTATAAAGAAAATTTTATTTAATATAAAAGCATTATAGTTTGTTGTTTTTTCCCATCAAGCGTTTTCCATTAATATTCGAAAATCAAAGAACATATCCTTAATAAGCGTACAGAAATTTAATTATTTTAAATAGCACTTTGGAAATAATTGAGTTAGATCTAATTTTCTTTAAAGCAAAACATTTAATTAACCTTTCTACAGAGGAATTAGTTTACTGTAATTCCGTCTCTGAAAGAAAACTCTTTTATTCGAGGGGAAAAAGTCTTCCTTTGTAAAAATTGGATGAAAACTGTTACGCTTTTATGGACTGTGGAGATGTTTCTCACTCCGTAGTAAAGAAAGAACATAAAAGATGCAATTACCACGTTTGCTATACCACATTATTTAATCTTAATATCAAGTTTCAGAACTGATTTATTTGATAACAGACGCTATTGAGAGTATAACATTAATAATTTGAAAAAAGCTCATTTTTCATTACCTTTGCCCCAGATTCTTCAATTTTGCATGGAGTTTCATTATTAATGGAAAAACTTGAGAAGAGCATTGTTGAATTTGTGGATGAATGCGTTTTCACACCTTTCGGTCAATCTTTTTAATAAGATGATTATTAAAGTTTCTTTTCATTTTTCTTTGTTCTTTTCCTGTCTATACTTCCTCGCGTATATTGGTCTCGTACTATTTCATGAAAATGTTTCGCGTTTGTAGTAATTTTCATTATACCTTCTTCCTCTGTTTTTTTTCTTCACATATTTTATCCGAATTGTTAAATTAAATGTTCCGTGATAACCTCATGACTTTCATCAGAACAAAGATTATGAATACAACTTAAGGGTTCCCAGAACATGCTCGAAAGAGTAAAATGTCAAATATATATATTGGATGTTATCTCTTGTTTGTAGAGAATTGGCCTATATATTCTCACATATTTTGTGGCTGCATTGCGCCTATGTATGTTAGAATTTTGACATATGTATATTGGGTCTTTTTTAAGATCCTGTAATTATGTAGCTAATGCTCATAGTCAAATATTTTTATCTAATAGGTTAAATTTTTGACTATTTTTTCATTTTTAATTCTCTTCTTTTTCTCATTTTTATATGTAATTCCAGATTTTTGATTTTGTTTTTTAAATGTCTTTAATCTCGATTACTCTTTTGTCCTTCATTGTGTGATTTTACTGCTGTCTATGTGTTTGTCGAATGTTATTGTTTGGATGTTATCTCTTGTTTGTAGAGAATTAGTCTATATATATATATATATAGGTCAATTCTCTACTAACAAGAGATCACATCCAAACAATAAACTCGACAAACACATAGACAGCAGGAAAATCACACAATGAAGGACAAAAGAGTAATCGAGATAATAAATATAAAATGGATGCTGCAGTGCCATGAACAATACTGACTTAGGACAGTTAGTATATAAAAATTAATTTATATAAAAGTGGGGTTGAACATGTTTTTTGGCCAGCCAACCTTCCCCCTTTATTTGTAAATAACACTGAGCAAAAACCAATAGGAAATAATGGATAGAAATATCTAAATCCATTACAAGATAGAGG
>BMAV01025778.1:229753-244239 GCA_019973955.1 Trichonephila inaurata madagascariensis
TTGAACTTTACGGTAAGTACTTCAGCTAAAGTATCAACATTCAATCTTGATTTTTCACTTGAACAAAAATCCTTACAAATTGAAAAAATTCTTACAAATGCTGCATTAGTTGCAGGGCTACTCAACGTAAATTTGTGACATCTCACTCGTCCTTCCTCTAACATAACCTCTGTGTTCTTTGACGGCCATGATAAATGGCGAGTCTTTTCCGGCCCAGGTCCAGAGGGTGAAACGAGGCGTGGATGCAAATGGGATAACCTTTAAGGGGATAGAGGTTTTGGTGAGCGGGATGGCAATTTAGAGAAAGTTCAGTGTAGAGAAGATAGAAGTGTTGATTGACGGCTTATCTAGAACCCCGTAAAGCTCGCCATTTTAACCAAGGTACATACCATTGTACGACCATTAGGAGAAATATTTGAAGTAGATTGGACGTTGAGTATTCAACCAAGGCAGGAAGATTATATTCTAAACGCGAATATATTATTGAGAGATTAAGAGTAGGTGAATATAATATAATTATATTGATAAGTGATCTAATTGCGCGATCTGTGTTGATTAAGACTACGTGTTTTGGTTTATTCTCACTTAATATAAGTTTGTTCGATATCTAAGTAATCTAAGTTAAATTCTTAATAAAAGTCATATTAAGAATTCTAAAATGTCTCATCATTTCGAGAATCCTACACCTCTAACTTACGCTGAAACCCCACGATATGGTCATCGAAGGTCGACCATGTCGCAAATTTTACAAGAATAACTAAATTTTCACATGGAATGTGTTCATTTTTGAAATGTTTGAATATTTTCACGCATCTTTTATCAACTTCAACCTGATGATTTTCCCACTATTCTTATATATCAGAATTTAAATATACATTTAGTCTTCTAATTTCTTCTAGCAGACAATTGTCATCGATTTTAATAACGGGCATTTCATTCGATAACTCAATACAATTTTCAATATCTGCCCAATTTACTTGCGATGAAGTCAAAATTTACTATTGAAAACCGCTATTTCCTGTGGTATTTGTTTCAGACCATTCTTCGACATATTGGAAACATGTTTAATAAGAATTTTGCACTTCTTTGGTAAATTTTTCCGTTATACCTCGATTTAAGTCTTACAATTTCCTTTTTATCATTAAAGGAATAAATTTTTCTTCAATCGTGATTTATATTGAAGGACGAAACTGTTCAAAATAAGACTTTCTGTAACTAAAATATGTTAATTATCAATCTTTTGAATAGTTTTGTAGAAAATAAAAATGCCTGATTATGTTCAAAATACATTAATATCTCCCAGATCCCCCAGTGGCGCACACAAAGAGGGGGGTCCCCGATCCGGACCCTCCTCAAAGCCCTTGATTTTTTTCGGTAGATTATAATCCTATATATATAGTACGCAGAATTTAATTTAGTATTTGTTATTAATAATTAATTTTATTAATTAATGCTAATAATTTATTCAATAATTTATTTTTTGTTTTTTTGTTCCCGAAAATCTATAAAATCAAAAGAATATGTTCAGTGGCGTATTGGATCATGATAGAGAATGGTGGACTCCTCCAATAGAAAAATTTCTGTGTGCGCTACTGCCACTGGGCTATCAGGGGTCGCAATAGCCTTGTGGGCAAGGTATCGGATCGTGGCTGGCAGGTCATGAGTTCAAATTCTTACCACTAAAGACCCACCGTATAAGGGAGCGATGCATGTTAAATCTGTCCAGAGCTCAAACGTCCTCCCGTTGGTGGGGTGTGGTAGTTAGGAGAGGGGGGTGCCAGCTCAGGTGTCGTCCTCGTCACTTGACCATGGTTCAAAATTAAAAGGTCCGNAAGTGGTATTTGTCACTTTTATTAAACCCCTTTAAATTTAAATTAAAAAAAGATTGATTTAAGTATTCTGGGTGTGTGGGACACACAATAAGAGCTATTATACTTATGAGACAGATTAAAGTTATGATTTTAGTTTCATACTCACTTTTGTTTTATATGACTTTAATTTATTCAACACTATTTCAACGATTCATTTAAAATTGCTTAAGTTTCCAAGCAATATATTTAAGGGGGTTCACCCATGTAATGGGTTAAAAAAATCAATTTTTTTTTTATAAATTACTTCCTTAACATGTCTAGAATACGGTGGTAAAGGGATTTTTTTAACATTCAAAGTCGTTATAAAGAAGCAGGTGTTACAAGAATAGCTGTTCGTAGCCCTAAGTTAAGATTTTTATTGTTTTAATCGAACTTGAAACTTTAAATGCTATTTTCTGAAAACTGTTTTTTTAAACTTTCTTCCATCATATCTCAAGAACGGTTTGACCGAATGACTTCAAATTTATAGGGTAGGCTCGGCACTAATATACACACCAAATGAACCACGATTATTCCAAAATTCAAAATATTTCTATTTTTTTATAACAAAAAAACCCCCCAGAAATTCGAAACTTTTTCTTCAGAGATCTACCAAAAATCCAATTCTTGATACTTTCAATTGAGTCTAGTTCATTCGGTGCATTTAAGCTTAATTAAAACGCAGTTAATTGTTTTTTCTTTTCAGATAAGCCAATTAGCCGGAATCGTGGAGGAAGTGTACGTCCATTTTTTCGAGGCAGGTGTGTTCATAGCGTTATAACTCGCGTTCTATTGGAGATGGCTAAAAACTTATATACATACTCTTAAGATACATATAAATAAATGATAAAAAACGTAAAGTTCTATCATTTTACTGGTCGCCAAATTTTTTTTTCTAAAAATGCTTAAAAAACAGGCTGTTACATGGGTGAACCCCCTTAAATGATTTTTTCAAAGTCCAGAATCACTTTGCTTGAAATGTGTACAACCTTCATTTAATTTAAACTCAAACTCAAAATTTCCAAATTAACATATTAATATATAAAAAGAAAAGTAAGAAAAATATATCTTATTGATCAATCGTATGATTCCATATACAATTGAAGGTTAGATGTAACTTTTTGACGAATATCGAAACTGAAATATGCACATTTTTGCTTTTAACTTCTTAAACCCTTTCCTCATTGTTGTAAGAAACACTTTCGGCTACCTATTTCTATCCCCCATACAAATATGCACTCTTCTCACAGTCAATATCTCTCGTAATTTGATGACGAGATCAACATCTGAGTCAGCATCCCACACTTTACATTCGCGAGCCTTGGAGCCCTGATATATTTAATACTCCCAACCTTGCTACGCGATGGTCTATTGTAGAATGAGACCTGTGTGACTGGCTATTCATCGGTAACGAGTCCTGTGCTCTACTAACTACGATTCAGCACTCGATTGTTAATTTTCCTCTTGTCCAAAAAAAACAAAAACATTCTTAAATTAATAAATGTGCTATTTGCGTAAAATTCCCGTAATAAATCTATAAGTAACATTTTTTCACTTTTTCATATTTTTTTGTTTTTGTTTCTCGGAACAGTAGGAATAAGTGAGTGAGTGAATATTAACGTCGCACTGTTCAGCTACACTAGGGCTTTTGGCAACGGACCTCGTAATTTTGAACCATGGTCAAGTGAAGAGGACGACACCTGAGCTGGCACCCCATCTCCTAACTACCACACCACACCAACGGAACAGTTGGAAGTGGCAAGCATATTATTAAAATTTTTTTGGGTCAAATATAGTGGCATTCTTCCCTAAAAGGTCGGCCACACCTGACTTAGAACCTCAACAGATTTAACATGCACCAAACCCATTAAACAATGGGCCTTAAAAAAAAACAGGAGTCGAATTCACGATTTGGCAGAAACAACGCAAGGTCGCGACATTCGCGACCATGATCATTGGGCTACCTTAGGTACTAATGCTTCTCGTATCTTTAAGGCCAAGTAACTGCAAAAGTTGTGTTTCTTCGAGTTGTGTGTGTGTGTATGAGACATATATATATATGTTTAATCAATTATTCAAACGTTCAGAAAAAGCAATCGTTTCAATAGCTTTCTGTAAATTTTTTCTTTTATTTATATATATATATATATATATTAAAATCCATTTTCTATATGTTTTTTTAAAAGGATTATTTCTATTGTTTCATTACTAAATTAATTATTTGTTGACTAAAAAGTACATCGTCTATTAGTTTGGAGGGGTGAGGAGGGGGGGGAAGAGGGGATAATAATTTTACACTAAAAAAAACTCGTGTTATGCCGGGCTATAGAGAGGGAAAAGAAACCTGTCTTAAATCGAAAATAAATGGAACAAATTTCGAAAAAGGGAAATTTAATGACATAATTATAGAAATCACTCTCATTGCGCGAGTACAAATATACACACGTCATGAGGGAAGGAGAAAGCCCGTGCAACGCCGGGTCATGCAGCTAGTAAGATACTAGTATCTATAAAAAGATTTGGATCGTTGATACAAAATGCGATTACACTTTTCATTCAACTGTACATCAGCATTAAATTGCACACAAAAAATCTATTTTACAAATATTTCAGCTCTTAAAGTAAATACTTTTAAGTTAATTTTTCTAATTTCGTTAAAGCATTAAATCTTTTTCTTTGTTGAGAGAGAGAGTTTGCTTATATAGTATTAGAGAGAGCATTCCAAGCTGCTATTTTTTATATGTTTGCATTCAGATAAAGGAAAAAAATTTTTTTTTTTTCTCGAATGTTTGAAAATAGAGTCGATTTTGTCAAAATTATGATTGTAAATCACAGCTCTTCAAATATGAAATATTTGATTATAGTGATTTACTCTTTTAGATAATGATATAAGTATCAAGATAATAACCTATCTCAAGCGACGCAAGTATTTTTTTTTTTTTTTTTTTTTTTAAATTTAAACCTGGAATAAAAGGAGAGAAAAAAAGGTTCTTGTTTTAGAATTGTATTTTCCATTTCTTTCAAGGTAATATCGTTTATCAGATCAAAACATTTTATCCACTTTCCCCCTCAAATGCAGAGAGTATATACATATACTCACAAGCTACAGAATTCTTCTCAGTCAATATAAATATGAAGAATAATTTTTCGATTTTAGTGTTTATTTTTAAGTATATCAATTTAAAAATAATGTAGGTCTGTTTAAAATTTATAGCGGTAGCATTAATAAAAGCCCAAATAAAATACATTAATAAGCAAAAAAATATGATATTTCTGGTTGTATATTTGTTTGGGTATATTTCAGTAGATTTTTACGAATATCAATAGGCAGATGCTGTTTATCATTTACGAATAAGCATCTTTCGTTTTTCACTTATTGGTAATTAACACCGAACTAAAACTGTGTAAAAGTGAAAAATCTTCTGGGCTCCAGCATTAGATAAGAGTACTTTATATTCTAATACTTTTCATTAAATTTTTTGTTTTTTCAATTGATACAGTTTGTTGTGTTAAGACTTTAAGGAATAATTTTAAGCCTAATGGATCCACGTGACCATTTTTTGAGTACAGGGAGATCATAATTGGAGTTCCACTTTCAAAATGCTGTAAAAAATATATATATATAAAAAAATTTTTTGTCAATTTCTACTTAGATCAATAAAGAAAAATTTTAGTGTTTAGCTACTTTTTATTAAATAGTTACAATTAATATAAATATGTATAGACATATGACAGAATCACCATTAAGTGGTAATTAATTTTTATTCATTATCCTTAAAGTATCGTATTGGCATCCAAAACACAATCGTATATATAAATTTCAGTTTAACTGAATACTTTAACCAGTGAGAAAAAAACTGTCGCCGAAAATGATGCCAACGTGGTTGTATTTGTAATTCTTTAAATAATTAGTTTTAATCAATTAATTTTTTATTAATTATAATTAAATTATTGTATTGTCATCCGAAATAATCCTGTATATAAAATTTCAGCTCAATTGAGCGCTTTAAAAAGTATTTTATTAACGATTGAAAATTCCCCCAAGATAAATAAATGTATAAATAAATAAATATATAGAGATTGTGAGAGCTAATAGTAGGAATTGAAAAAATAATTACTGATCGTAATGACTTCGCAAATTTGAAATGAATATACTTGAAGGGGTCTACTTTCGTTTTTCCGCTGAAAGCGTAAAAACGAAAGTGAATTTAGCTACAAATGACATCTTTTAATCGAATTATGACGTTTTTGACATGAGTTGCCCATTAAACCAACTGTATTGTTCAGTGGGCATGATTGTCTCGGATTTTTGACGGAAAAAGTGATTTCCAAGTTATTCAACAATCCTGAAAGTGTTAGTGCGAAGACCATCCACCATATTTGACGGTAAAATTTGGTTCTTAATTGTCTTTGGGCCAAACACAGCATAATAAGCAACATTGAAAACGCCTGTTAATTATCGCTAGAACTGCACAAGAGATGTTTAATATGCAGCCCACCATTTTCAGTCACAAGTTGAAACCAATAAATAACAAAACGGAGTATCTCGGGGGTCACACACGTTGTGAATGTGTTTTGCGTAATCCGTAACTTCAAATCAGCTAAATTTGAAATAGGCCACTGAACACAACATTCTTAAGATAACCCCACAGCCTGAGGTTGTAAGGGAGGAGGTTTTCAACTTGAGGTGCAATATACTAAAATGCCAAGCTGTTGGAAAATGTGACGACTGATTATCATTTCCAAGTTATCTCTTGAGCAGTTGCATCACTAGCTTTGCAATGTGTACTTCTTGCATCTTACAGGCCCATCTATTGATAAACTTAGGATTTTTATCTTATTCCATGTAGTTTTCCCTTTCTTCCAGTATATTCATTTTAAACTTAAAGCCATTCTGACCAGCGTTTTTTTAAAAACATTTTAAAAGTAGAATAAATTATAATCATCTTATACTTGAATTCTCTCTCCTGACTTTATACATTTTTAAGTTAAGCCAAAACACCTCCAAGTTATTCAGTACTTGTAAATTTCCTAAAATTACGTGGTCCGTCGCCAAAAGCCCTCGTGTAGCTGAATAGTGCGACGTTAATATTCACTCACTCACTCACTTGTAAATTTCCTGAGAGGTAATAGAATTTTAATAGTAATATATCACTTTAAATTTGTCTGATGCATGAAATAGTAAACAGATAACTTACAAATTCAAATCTAAAAATCCATTATAAGAGGATTTTAACTCTCAGGGAAAATTAAACAGAGAAAAATGAAGTATTAAATACATTATTAAAATGCGATCTTTTTGCAAAAATTTTCCTGTACATTCAATTTTCCTGAAAAACATTTTGGTTGATTCAAAAATAAAACTTCAAATAAAGGATTCTATAAGTATCAAGGTGATACGTTGCACAATAAAACAGCTTTGAAAGTTTAGGTAGTGTTATACTTTTTTAATTTTTTTAATTGAATTCACACGGATTTTAACATAATTCTGATGCGCAGATAATTGTGATATTAATTATTTATTGCTTCACACAGTGTGAATATAGCTAATTTTTCATACACAAAACCGAAAAGGCATAAAAGTACAAAAAATGCTGTTTGAATTTCTACTTTGCGTAATTACATACATGTTACTTATAATCGTATAATTCAGAGAGCTAACTATTTCATGAAATAACCAATCAAATCAGCTAAAATGTTCAATGGATTAACAATTTCAAACTTTATCCTGTATGAGATAACTAGGTATTCTATAAATTAATTAATAATGAACCGTTTAATTGAAAAATAAACAATTTGACACTAAAATAAAATCATTGGTTTATATAAATTAACTGATGATAAACTGTTAAAACCTCTCGAAAAATACATTTTACATTTTCGATAGATTAATTGATAAATATAGAAAAAGAGAATATATAATATTTTTCTTAGATTAGTTACATGTAGTGATAAAAAAAACAGTACAGAGAACAATAGCTATACCTAAATTTTTATAATTTAACGTTATATAAGCTTTTAAGCAACTTAGTGCTGCTGTAAAAACACGATGCTCAAAAAGTATAAAAAATTTTTCTTATCCCAAATTCAAAACTCGCTGCCTTTAACCCCTTCTCGGCTTTTCCCGAGCAGAGCTCGGGCAGGCGAAACTTACCATTCCGGCTCAGGCACTCTGTGAAAATTTACTTTGCACATTCGGTCTTTCCCGAATTATTTCACTCGTGCTTTTTATGGTTTCTGATGTTTAACTGAAGTTGTTGGAGAATGAGGCATATGGATTGCGCCAGCAATCTTTTTATGGTTTCGAATGCTTTGCTTACTTTTATAGGTAAGCATAAAAAGTTTGACATCCATAATCCCGAAATATAATGAACCTGGAAGGGGTTAATCCATAAGTTACTAAGTAATCGTTATTATACAAAATATAAGTAGTTAAACATAGAATACAATACTTTTATCCTTACTTGCACCAACTCTGTCATTTATTTCATGGAATATTTAGTTATTGCATGCAATAATGGATTTCACTATATACGACTACTACAAACTATATTCAATAAAGTACTATAAAGCAACAAGGTGGCTGTTGACGACGAATTTTGAGCTTCGGTCAAGTGATGAGGACGACACCTGTGAGCTGACACCCCTACTCCAAACACCACTTTGAGCCACAGCAGATTTAACGTCCATCAGCTCCTCTACGCACGATGTGTCTTCGGTGGCATTAGGGTTGAACTCATGACTCGCCAGTTACGAGCTCCTGTCCATAACCACTGAGCTACCCCTGCCACACGTTAACAAATGTATACAGGCTGAAATAAACTTCATTCTCTAAACGGGCCACTTTTCCTCATACCTATTCTTTAATTATTAATAAATTAGTTTGAATAAGATACACACATAAACATGATCACAAAGGAAAATACGTTGTATATGTGGGGATTCTCTTTCTCTTTTCTAATCCCATAAACCATACCTAATTGCGTGTTATTGTTGTTAAAAGACATTCAGTTGCTTCACGACTTCCAATTTTAATAATTCGAGCACAGAGAGAGATATTAATCCAATTCTTCTCCACAGATCGTTATACCATGACTACAATCCCTAACAAAACGCGAAATCAAAAATAAACCCACCCACCCCACGGCCGAGACGATAGCATCTTGACTTGCGCCGGAATCGTCCTCACTTCCAATCAAGCTTCCACCACAGTTTCCAGAATAGATAGAAGGGGTGATTGAGAAGGCCTCTCTCTCACACAAGGCTTATTTACTTTCCATTCATCGCTGAATAGGTCCCTTGAATGGGGCTCGGCTGTAGTGCTTTTCAGCAGGCTTCGTCTCTGAATGGTTTTCAATTTTGCATCAAACAATAGCCAAATCACGGTGAAAGGAGGCCGAGTTGATCTCGTTACATCTAGTCATAATAAACGTCGATTTCGAGTGAATGGCTCCTGGTATTTGTCCTGGTGTCTTTCATTATGTGGGGCACAAAGGAGGAGGGCCCCGCGCACGCCCCCTCTTCTTTCGAAATTGCCACCTCTCTTCTTTTCACCTGATTCTCGCAGGACGAATGCGTCAGTCCAATTGTCCGCACCTCGCCGAGCACTCTGAGAAATCGACCGTGGCGGTGTTAAAAGTCTCGCTTTTTGAATGATGCATTCGATCGGCGGGGATTTTCAAGTGGGTTCGGTTTGATTTGTAAACTAGCACCGGATAAACAGAGTTTGCATGTCTTTGTCGATTAAGTAAATTGGGTTTGTTGTAGTCAGTGAGCGTTTCATTTGAGAAGAATCATTTGAGTCGACGAAGGGATTATTTCTTAGCATGGAATATATTTCTTGGGATCTTTTACACGTTCCATGAAAACCTTAAACATTTTGATTTAATTATATTTATATTTTGATTATGGCTGTATTATTGTTTCTATTGCATTAGATACGGAGTAGGTTATTTTGAGTTCAAATTTTTGAATCGCAGTCAGTAACGAGAACGACGCTAGAGTTGATATCCTACGCTTTTACCTGCAACGTGAAGCTTTTGATGTTTTTGTCCATTCAGTCATGAAACAATCTCTCTTATTTCACAGTACTGTCACTGGTTTTGATTTGATTTTAATTTACGTCACACTCTGAAGCAACATGCCCCTCAGGGGGCTCACCTTCTTTAGGTGGGTACGGGTGTCACACAATCCCGAGGTACCCTAGTGATCTTTTTCTTTTCCCAAGGGGTTTACTATCTTTGGTAAACACGGGTGTCACGACCCCAGTGATCCTTCTCTATTTTCGACCCTCCATCTTGTCATCCAATTTCTTTTCTTCTTTTCCCGTCCAGACCACAGACCTGTGAATGTTTGGCGCAGTATAGACAAAACTGGCTCTTGCGCCTTAAAACAGCAAACTCAACTCAACTCAACTGAAGCAACATGAAGGCAATTGGCGACGGACCTCGTAATTCTGAGTCTCGGTCAATTGACGGGGACGAAAACTGAGTAGCAACCCTCTTCTAATTTTTACACCCCGCCAATGGGAGCTTCGACAGATTTAACGTGCATCAGCCCTTCTACACAACGGGTCTTTAGTGGTATTAAGGTTCGAACTTGCGATTCGACAGCGCAGACCACGAGATCGTGACCACTTGCCTACCATAGTCACCTACGGTCCTTGATAAAATTGGGACTCGTACTTGATATCGGACTCTAATGTCATTGGCTATCTTAAACATCGTATATAACGGCATTCGTTTAGATAAAAGACAATTTATAGATACGTTTAATACGTGTGCTTTAACGTTTGAATGTTATATTTTTTACGTTTAATACTTAAAACTGGGGTTTTCTTTGCTACAGATTGGTCCGTTTCAGTAAACGCATTAGTCATACATGGGATATTGGTGTCTGACCTCATAATTTTGAGCCACGATCATGTGGCGATAACTATTCTTGACCTATCGCCATGCCCTACACACCCACGCCACCTCAACGGGAGCACATTGAGCCTCGAGAGATTCAACTTGAATCGGCCCGAAACCGAATAACATTAGTTGCGAGTTTGTTACAACAAAACTAACGTGTTTTTCGCGCGTTGTAGGCTCTTGTTCTATAGGGTCGTATCAGTTTAGTGGTCATGACCGCGAGCTCACAGCCACCCTTACCGAGTCGTAAGTTCCAGTCCTAGTGTTATTGAAAACCCGCCGTGTAGAGGGGCTGATGTATGTTGACATGGGTTCAAAATTACGAGATCCGCCTACAATAGCCCTCGCGTTGCTAAAAAATGCGACGTTAATAAAAATAAAATAAAATCAGTCTTGTTCTGCATATATTAATGCTAGAAAGGAAAGGAAAAAAAAAAGGTATGCCTTTTTTTATAGTTAATTCAAGTATTTTTATTCATGCATGTATTCGTGAAATAGGCGTCCTTCCCTCAGAGACTTGAATAGCGCTCGTGTTGCTTCAGAATGCGACGTAAGTTAAAATCAAATCAAACTCTGAAACTCCTTTTTGATTGGCTGATTGTTTAATAGCGTCGCACTTCGAAGCTACACTATTAACGGTCGATCTCGTAATTTTAAATCTCTTTTACGGGACGAAAAAGACATATGAGCTGACACCTAACTCTCCAGCAACTGCCACGAATGAGCATTTGACACAGCTTAAATAAATATGGTCATTTGTGTCAATTAACAAATTATATCTTTCGATTTAGTTACTCGTTAGTAGGTAATAAAGGCCGATTCTGCAGCAAGCAGGCGGTGCTGGTGAAGCAGGCGGCGCTAAATTGAGTTGTTTCCCTCCTGCTGCTGAGTTGAGTTGTTTTTCTCTCACAAAAGTGCATTCAACAGAGAAAAAATTGTATGTGAGTTTTGCGACACACCCTTTACTCGTAAAGACTGTTTATTGCATCATTTGAACAATAGAAACTGCGAAAGAAAGTGGGAGAAAGAAGCGGGAAAAAGAGAGTGGATTTGATTGTTTCAAGTAGAAAAAAGAAAACACAGTTGTCCACATTTGCTGAAAATTCTGCTGCTGCCCCTAAAAATTCCACGACTGTCCCAGAACATTCTACTGCTGTTCCTGAAAAATCTGGCCGTTCCTGAAAATTCCGATGTTGTTCCTGAAAAAATCTTCTTACCACCAAAAGAGAGTGAGAGTGCTTTTCAAAAAGCATATAAAACTTTTCTTACTCAAAACTTACAAGGCCTTGAAAGTGAGTAAATTGGTTCATTGTATTTACTCGAAAGAGACAGATGTGCGGGAGAAATGATAAATAACACTGAATTGAACACTGAAACCGCCGAATAATGAAGCATTTCAAGAAACTAATCTCTCCAGCCGTTATGACAACATGTCAGAGAAAATAGTGAAAGAAAGTGTGGATTTCGAGGGTAAAGACTCGGGCTGGACACTCGACGAAATCTTAAGATTCGAAGTCCGCACGAACCGTTATCCTCCGTTCAGGGTATGATTAAAATCGGAAAGGTATATGTCTTCAAAAACAAAGAATAAGATTGAACTTTGATGGAAAATCCTTTCCAAAACCTCTTAACGAGGTAAAAAAATTTCCAGAAATGAATGATATAGGAATAAACATTTATTCATTTGAAGACAAAAATATTTCCTCTCCTCATTAGTGATATAGTGTGCGAGAAACATGTAATTTACTTTACGTAAAAAATTGAGTGTTTGGACACTATTGTTTTTTATTAAAAGTTTACACAATGAGATATGTGTGCATAAAAGTCCTGAAAGGGCAGTAATGCCATCAAAAGCTAGTAAGTTTTTAAAATTTAAAAATTTTTCGGCATGCTTTGTGAAAAGTACCTTTTGTTGTGTATGCGGATTTCGAGTGTGCAACTAGGAAAACTGATACTTGTTCTGATCCAAACTTTTCCTTTACTAATATTTATGAAATGTGTCCCGATAGGTTTTTAACCCCAGTTACCAAGGGGGGCATTATAAGGATCCAGTAGTATATAGAAGTACTGATAACCCCCAAAATTTTTATTGAAAAGTTAGAAAAAGGTGCAAAGAAATTGATAATATTTATAAAAACTCAAAAATGTTATTACCTCTTACCGAATCAAAAAAAGCAATAGTATGATAACGCTAAAATTGTTATGTTTGTGATCAAACCTTTCACGAAAAACAATATCAAGTTTAGGGATCATAATCATGTTACTCAAAAATTTAATGGTCCTTATTGTATAGTTACAATTTAGCAGTGAAAATTCCCAAATTTTTGCCTGTTTTTTTCCATAATCTTTCTGGGTATAACGCTCATATTTTTATTAAGGAGTTAGGATATGATAAAAAATGAATTAATTTAATTCCGAATACTGAAGAAAAATATATTTCCTTTAGTAAAAAAGTATTTCAAATGATTTTCAGTTAAGGGTTTTAGATACTTTCAAATTCACGCCTTCTGGTTTGGAAAACTTGATAAAAAACACTAAAAAACGATGAATTTAAATATATGAAACATTATTTTGATTCAGAAAAAATAGATTTACTTTTAAGAAAAAGGTTTTTTCCGTATGATTATTTTGACAGTTTTGAAAAGTGTAAAGATTCTTGTTTACCACCTATTAGCAAATTTTACAATTAACTAAATGAAGAGGCTATAAGTGTAGAGAGAGGATTATAATCACGCATGCAAAGTGTTTATTGAATTTCATTTAAATAATCTTGGTGAATACTGTGATCTATATGTAAAAACAGATGTCCTATTGTTAACATTAACTGTACATGTGTAATCATTATACTGAAATAAATTTTGCAAGTTGTTGCTCTCCTGTAATGTAAATGTACAATTGTAATGTGAAACGTAATACAAGATATTGATTTCTGAATAAACATTTTACTTTGTATCTTTACTGTGTATGTGTAATCATTATATTCAATTAAAATTTACAAATTAAAAAAAAATATTTTATTTATATTATTTTAATATTTCATTTTAATTAAGAAAATGATTTTAAAAAATGTCGCCATCTGCTTCGCCTGCAAAATTAAATTCATTAGATTATAAACATAAGTTTTCTTCAGGCCTGTATGCCTTCATAGGACAATGATTAGCGTAACTGAAAAACTGTTGTCCTATGGAGACATTTTGTTCTGAGGCTGTGAGTTTGAATCTGGATTTATTATTGTTATTTTTTTTATTTGAACGTTATTTATTTCAATCATTTTAAAATCTAGTAATTAGTGTATATTTTAATCAATAGGTGGCGCCATTAGCACTTTTAACATTCCTATACTTCAAATTTTTACACATTTTTTTAAACAACTCAACTTAGCAGTAGGAGAAAACAACTCATCTCGGCCCTCAACTCGAAAACCAAAACCATAGCAGGAGAAAAACAACTCAACTTAACAGCGGGAAGAAAAACAGTTCAAATCAGCACAGCCTGCTCCACCTGCGCCTCAAAAAACCAAAACCAAAACTATACCAGGAGGAAAACAACTAAACTCAGCAGGAGGATGAAACAACTAAACTCAGAACCGCCTGCTCCACCTGCTTGCTGCAGAATCGGCCTTTATTACCTACTCTCGTTTTAAGTAGGTAAGCGGACCGCAGCAGTCTAGTTGTCAATCAACCAACATGGTCGGGTCTTGGTCCCATTAAAGATCTGTCGAATA
>BMAV01025778.1:258134-270239 GCA_019973955.1 Trichonephila inaurata madagascariensis
ATTGCATTTAATTCAATAATTATTTTGACGCTAAAACTACAATAAGACTTCAACCTCTTAGGTACCACCAGCGTATATAAACGTCTCTCGTATATATACGTCCCGGACGTATATATACGTCTTTCCGAAAGGCGATATTTTCTGTGCACTGCTAATCACAAAATTATTCCGAAGGCCTTGAAATGCAAAAAAAAAAAAAAAAGTGTTTGCGAAGGATTTACTTATTTCAGAGGATTTGTTTACTTTTTCCTTTCTCGGTGGCATTGAGCTAATCGTGTAACTTTTAATCGGCAGTTGAAGGATTAATTATAAACATAAGTGTAACAAATTATTAAGATAAGAGGGTTAAATTTTGTTTATAATTTTATATATGACAGCCCATGGGGTCATTGGTAATTATTAATGTTGTTCTTAACTCAGTATTGTCAAATTAATCATAAAATTTATTGTGCAGTACTGATACACTTATAAGTGTAGTATATCAGTGTGTAAATGCGTGGTTTTTTTTTTATTATGTCAGAATGTATTTTGTTTGTTTACTTTCAGCAAATTAATAATTTTTTAAAATAATCTGTTTTGGACTTTTCAATATGCTCGCGCACCCCTTGTAGGGTTATCACGCCCCCTAAGGGGGTGCGTCCCACAGTTTGAGAAACGCTGGCTTAATAGTAGTTAGTATAAGGCTTTTCTTTATTTGCTCCTGATTTTCAACCTAAAAATTAAGATTTGAAAGACAAAAATTTAATTTTTTCAAACGCTTTCATGAGAGAAAGAAAAAAAGTGGTATATAGTTACGTTCTTATATATTTTCTCTCTCTGATTGTGATAATAAAGATTCTATAAAAATTCTCGTATCGCTTCAGTTATTATATAGCCAGAAATAGGGGGAAAACTGATTTTTGTTTAAATATTAACAGGCCTGTGTGCCGCCAATAGCTCACGCGCAGCTTCAGAGTGTGAAATTAAAAAAAAATTAATTTACCCTGAAATTTGGAAATTCTCCATTAAGTTCTGTTCTTTTTTGTGGCCATTACTATGAACTTGTAGCCAAGGTTTTCGAGTTTTGGGTTTGAGTCCTGGTGCCACAGAAGATTTGCCTTGAAGAGTGTCTGAAGTACGTTAAGGCTGTCTTCGATTAATGTTAAAGAATAGGACCCAAATTTGGAACATTTTTTCAGATATAAAAGAAATGAAAAATTAATACGATATTCTGGCTTCACTATCCTTTAGAAAGGAGCATATTTTATCATACATCCCACTTT
Source organism: Trichonephila inaurata madagascariensis (assembly GCA_019973955.1). Classification (NCBI taxonomy): domain Eukaryota; kingdom Metazoa; phylum Arthropoda; class Arachnida; order Araneae; family Nephilidae; genus Trichonephila; species Trichonephila inaurata. The sequence goes on from BMAV01025778.1 coordinate 259,397, forward strand.
TAACCGAATTGATGCATTTTTTCTGGTATAAAATGTGTTTCGCGTTTTTTCTCCTATACCATAATGTTAAATGAGCTACCCACGCACGTATTCAAAAGAAAAAAAAAGTGTATTAATTGAATATTTTGAAATATTTAAAAACACTATATTGTTAAAAGATGTATCAGTTATAATGTTCCAAATTTCCATGAAAATTAAAACATTTTCCCGTCTGAAAATGTGCTTCGCATTTAGTTCAAGTTCTCGTACTTTTGCCGAAGAAAGCCTTAAGTCTTCTCATTAGCGGGAAGTGGAAGTTTGGAGAGAGAGAGAGAGAGAGTGGGGTGCACACACACAAGCTCATGTTTCAACCTCGTCATTTGACCGATGTTCCAAATTGAGAGGCTCGTTGCAAATAGTCCTAATGTTGCTGTAGAGTGTGACGTTAATAAAAATCAAATCAAATATCTTTCTCAAAATGTAAAACGGAGATTTTAATCATCTTTTTTCAAAAAATACGAGAAGGAAAAATTAGACAGTTTATATAAATAAAAATATTGTATTCGAACATGCGCAAGAGAGAACGATTTTTTTCATTATTGACTGTGTATCCCAATATTTGATGACGGTTTTTGATTTGGCACGCTAATACGTAAATACCGGTATAATTTCGAATGTGATTATTACAATATGATGTTATAGTAAAAAAACCATCATTAATATTGTATGCAGGAAATCGATGTATCGATTCGTAAATCAAACAAAAAGATGTTTTAAACGTATAAATATGAATAAAAACGAGAAGTCCATGCTTGAATAAGAAGTTTTTGATATAGAATATTTTTAATGCGTTTATGCTGGATAGCAAATTTAAACATACTTCGCGGGAGATAATTAATCATTTTATTATATGTTTGATATGTATTTTTTCATGAAAGTAAAATAAAATCAAGATGTAGGTTGCTTCATACATTTTTATTTCTTTCTAAAGTTTTCTTACAAAAAATATCAATGGAAATCAGCAAAACCAAGCTTTTGTTCCTTACATTCATGTCTCCTGCAAGAATTGCTTGCGAAGGATTTTGACCCTAAATCGAACAAAGTGCTCGGAGATTTGGTTACACGAATCCGAAATGAGGCAAAACCTCTTTGTAGGGGCTCTCCCCTCAATATCTTTCTCTATTAAACTTTGTCAGATAGAAAACGAGCTTTAAGCCTTTTTTTTTTATTATTATTAAAAAATATATACCTTTCTGATCGTAGACTTAAGGCATTATGAAGAAAAGAAGCAAAAAAAGCACTCACAGTTCCACACTTAAAAGGTCAAGGAGAAAAAGCACTCTCTAAAAAGGGTCACCTAGTAATGCGGTGTAGGCGCGCACAGGAGAATAAATACAAAAAATTCCAGCCCGTATTACTTTCCATAATGCCTCCTAAACGATCGGTTAAACATAAGGAAAGAAAGAGCAATCTTAAGGCAAAAAGGATGTTCCAGAGCAAGGTGGAGTCCCGCAGTTTCTTTTAAGCCCGCCAGGGGGCTCTTGGGTCGAACAAAAGACACGGACAATTACGCCCTTTTGTACACAGGTAGCAGTAGGTGGCCTCTTACCGCCCCCTGGTGTTGTGCTGATGAAGTTTGGAAAAGTGCCCGAGCCGTTTATTATGGTTCGCTTATTTATTATTGCTCGGTTATTTGTATTTAGACATGAGTCTTTTCTATGGCAACCCGCTGGGAGTTCTCTATTAATCTCCCTGTTGTGGTGATTTGTAACTTTTCGTGTTTTTTTACAGCCATCTAGAGTAAAAGCATTGTTATGAGTCTCTACTTCCCTTTTTTATTTATATAAAAAAGTTAAGCGTTTTATTCCATGATTTCAATTGGGTTTTTCTTTTATATATATGTATTTGTTATATATATAAAAAAATCTCTTATAGAGACAGAGAGAGACAATTTTCTATTAGAAACTCTGGGAAGAACTAAATAAATCGCATGATTTGTAAACGCATTCCGAAACTCTTTAAATGTTTTTGGAGCTGTTGTTGTTGGGGAGGATTGTACTCTTCTCTTGAGCATTGAATCCGTTTTTACTTCTTTCTTTGCTTTATTTTTGCACGACAATGCAAAGATTGACGAGAGGATAGATGCTTAAGAAAAAAGAGAAGTTCAGCTTTTTGTTGAGGGGCAATACGAACCCTTTGCTTTCTTTCTTGAAGAAATTAACTCCGGGCAGTTTTCGCGTTTTTACGGTTATTGTGATATATCTGAAAGATGCTTTATATCGAGTTTTAGAACGATTAGAGTTGGCATGTGTTTAAAAAGCATCCTGTTTAGGAATTATGAGAAAAAAAGATTATATCTTATTTATAAAAAGGTCACACACACATGTACATTGCAATTTAGATGAAAGGTATTCTATATTCATAGCTATGTATTTTTCATGCCATTCAACGTATTTTTAAAATAAACTAAATTTATTTTAAAACGCTCGTTTACTAAACAATATAAAAGAGGAAAAGAAAGGAAAAAAGTTGAAAGAAACTCATACGCTTTAATCTTTTTAGGATCAACACACTAACTGTTTAGAAAATTCAACGATTTTTCATTCGCGTGAACCCTTCCTCTTCTTCATTATGGTTCTGGTTAATAACTATGAACAAATAATTGAATCCAAAGGCTCATAAATACGGAAAAAAATTTTACTCAAAAAGGAATTTTATTTTGGTTGAGAAAGGAGAAAAACCTCTATATTGTACTGATAGCTATTTAAAATTACACTTCTTGGAATCTTAGTTGTTGAAATCGTTTACATAAAGATTTAAAACTACAATTCTTTATCTAAAAGAGATAAATAAACGAAAGGGTGATATTAAAAGTTTTTTCTCCGTGTTCAAAGAAAAATATTTCTTATGGAAAGAATTATATTTCTGAAAACAGTCACCGTAAAAAAAAGCTGCGATGAAATCGGTGAAGAAAGCTAATACTGAAAAATGAAAAGTCAAAGAATTGTTGAACGTTAAACAAGCTTCTCCCATAACACAATTATTGTTTATTCTACATCTTTGATTGAGCTAAATACAGTTTAATGTACATGGTTTGATATGTTAGATGAATAATTACCGGAAAAGCCAAGATAATTTTTTATTTCGAAGCAGAGACGTGATTGTGTGAAAAATGTATTAAATATAATTGCGTAATTATATGAAATTTTAATACGAGTAAGAGTGGAAACTCAATGTGCATATATGTGTTTTCCTCCTCTTGGAGATTTGGTATGTGATGTACATATATATAAATTCCTGGCAAAACGTATTCATTTTTCAGTTAAAAAGGAGATAATATAAAAATATCTGACTTTTTAGATAATGGATCGTAGCTGCATACAGTTTTCTATATTTTTATACTGTGTACGATAGTTATACCTCCAGATGGCCACATCTCACAGTTATCCAAATCGAAAATTTCTGAGATGCTTTTATTTTTTCCTAGTTCTTATTTGAAACATTTAGAAGCTTCTAGAATATTTCTTACGTTTCCAAGATAATGGTCAGGAATATCCCAATGTACCATATAAAGCAATTTACATTCAATCTATGTAAGTCTCAGCCGAGGATATAGTTCATAGTTAATTGAATGCGAGATCGCTTTAATTCGAATTATCTTTAATTGAATTAGCTATTATACCCACGTGACATGAAATCTGCCCTAATTGACTGATATAATGTACAAACATCACAAATATCAAAAATATTATATCTGCTGTTTATAAAGAACGAATTGAATAAACATTTGTTTGAACCAATTTGGAAAACTTTTAAATTAGAGTAAGGAAGTTTTTGTGATACTTTAGCGTTTCTCGATCTTTATACTTGATGGGGCGAAAATTTGTTTTAGAAATATTTTAATCTTTAATATGCTTTAAAACAGATATCAGAACGGGATGAAGCATTTATAAATATTCATATCCTTCATTACACCAAGTGTAAATGCACAATTTTACGTGGCTGAATTTGACGATAGAATAAATCAAATAATTTTTTTGAAATTTCTCTACCCCAATATTAAAATTCGTAGTAGATGGTTGTGAATTTGGGTCGTGTTTTCGTCGCGTCATTAATTTGAGTTCTGATGCCCCCAAATACACACCATGAAGAAGGGTTAATTCAAGCTAAATCTATCTCAACTTAAAGTCCTCTCGTGTGTGGTATCAACTGAGGTGTCATCTTCATCTCTTGATAATGGTTGAGAAATACGAAATTTTTCACTAACAGTATTTGTGTGTCGCGTCCCTGCTGAGGGTTCGAGTAAAAATCAGCCATTTCCACACCTAATACACTTTTATTTACTATTTCACTTAATAGCTTTAAGCAACTTAATTAAGAATGCACTTAAATCACTAAACCCGAGGAGAAATCAGTCTTAATCAATTAAATATAATAGAAATAAAAGCACTTAGCTTATCGCTTGGACGCTCCTCCCTGTCAATACTTGAATAATCTACCACTTGACTTAACTATACGACATCCGGTCGCTAACTCTATGTTTTCTTCTATATCAACTATCATCGCGCCTACTTTACGACTAACACTTCAATAGAAGTTCTAATTTACATAAATCAAGCCTTCTTTACAGAAAGCGGTTTTAAACTGAAATTATAGTTAAAAAGATTATTTTACCCACGAGGGCTAATGGAAACGCAGATAGAGCCGTTCCACCTGTACTTTACCTGTAAAAAATGAAAAAGGTTTTTTTCTAAAGACATTGAGCGCAGGAGTAGTTGATTCCCGGGGTGGTGGTCTGTAACTTTATATCCTTTTGCGTGATCTTAGTCCACTTCTGCAATCCGCCAAGGAGCTCAAAGTGTGATATTAATAAAACAAAGCAATTAATCAAATCCCTAGCACAAAAATCAGAATACGAATTTGAACTAAATTCGGTTATTCTGATAAGAAAAGAAATTTTATTTATGAAGTGTTTTCACACATGTTTCAAAAACTTATCGCCCTACAGTACTTTTATTTAAAAAAAAAAAAGTTAATTTTAAAGTTTTAAACTTTAAATTTCTTTTTTACTGAAACTTTTATTTCTTAGACAGAAATATGTTTCTATTCTCACACAAATTAAAGATGTCTCGCACATATATATTATTTTATTGTAATGCGTCTTTAAAAAAAAAAAATCACTTATATAAGAACTTTCTACACTCTATAACAAAAAACATGGCGCACCAAGAAGAATTTGCCCGATTGTAACGAAATTTTGTATGCAAAGGCATTTGTAACGAGCATGCAAATGATCAAAATTTGGTGTCCAATGAATGAATAGCGGAAGCTACAACGTATCGGAACTGTGCACTCAGCAGGTATCTATAAGAAGTGGTTCTCAATCTGATGATCAAAATTTCTGTTGCATTGCGATTTAGGATACCTTTCAACGACTGAAAAAATTCCTTGCCACAGGATTCTAGCTCATTACGAGCAACTGTCAGAGTTTGAAAGAGGTCGTATCATTGGATTGAGAGAGGCAGGTTGGACAAATCGTAGAAACGCTCGTCATATGGATCGAAGCGATGCGGCCACTAGAAGATACTGGCAAAAATGGATGGGCAGTGGCAGATTTCAGCGTCGTGATGGTAGCGGTCGACCTAGAGTCACAGCAGATTGCGAGCACAGATTGACTGTCAGACCAGCTGTCACAGTGCCTGATTCGTCGTTATCAACCATCAGACGTGCGACCCGTACACGAGTGTCCACCCTGACCATTCACAGACGGCTGATAGAGCAAAATTTACACTCGTACTGACCGCTACGCCACCTACCACTCACGTCTCCACATTGTCGAGCCAGATTAAAGTGGTTCTTAGATCGATCAGGTTGGAATCATGCTGACTAGGGACGTATAGTGTTTAGCGACGAATCCCGCTTCCATCTGTGTCCTGACGATAATTGAAGACATGTCTGGAGACGGCCAGGGCAGAGTGTCGATCCTGCTTTCCCTATTGCATGCCACACAGGCTCTCATCCAGGAGTTATGGTCTGGGGTGTCATTTCTTTTGACAGCCGGACCCCTTTGGTCGTCATTAGAGGCACACTTACAGCACAGTGGTACGCCGAAGACATTTTGAGAACTGTTTTGCTTCCGTTCCTTTTGCCGTACCCTTGCCTTTTTTTTCAGCAAGATAATGCCAAACCACATACGGTACGTGTTGCTATGAACTGCCTTACAGCTTGTCAAACACTTTCTTTGTCAAATAGCCAGATCTCTCTCCAATCAAGCATGTCTGGGATATGATGGAAAGGGGACTGCATCTACCAAGGAATGTTGATGACCTGTACTGGAAAATGCAGCAAATTTGGCAAGAAATACCACAGAAGACCTTCAGAGAGCTTTATCACCTTATGCCACGTCGTGTGACAGCTTGCTTCCAGGTTAGAGGTGGGTAAACACCTTATTAAGCTCGTTACTTTGAAACAATGTAACTCTGACATAAATCATTCAATTTTTCTGAAATTTTATTCATTTTCTATTCTGTACTTAATCTGTCTTCCCACCAATTTTTGTCTCTATCGGATAGCTCGTTCTTGGTGCGTCATTGTTTTTGTTATATAGTATATATATCAGCAATCTTTTTCTTTAAAATAAACCCATTTAGCCTTTACTGTGCGTGGGATGAACACTTTTTGCACCAGAAAGAAATGTGTTAAATGATAAAATTTGTTGCTTTGCATAGGATGGAGAATTGTCAAAATGTAACACACTCAATTGTTTTTAAGCAGCTTTTTAAATAGGATTCTCGAAAAATCTGCTTATTTCTTTACATGGTTGATTCTCTCTAAGATGATTTAGAATCACCGATTACAAATGAAAAGATGAGGGGAGGGATGTTATAATCAAAAGCTCATTTAATTTCTTAATTTAAGTATGGACAATTATTTCTCGAACATTGATTTGAAAGTAAAATGCACCTTAGAATTTCAATAAGATTTTTTTTTAGATGCTGAGAATTTTATAAAGAACTTGTAAAAATAAAACAATGAAATAAATGTGTAACAGATTTTCTAGAAAAAAGGCCTATCGCAAAATATTGTTTAATATTTTCATCTCGATACATCATTGACTGACAAAAACCTTTAAGCATAGCGGATGCAGGAGCTTTTTTTTAAAGTGAGAATCACGCTTTTAATTCGTATCTTGAAGGAACGAATGCACTTATCAAGAAGTATTAAAGAGTGGCTTAGCAATCCAAAATGACGACATGGATTATATCCGAAACTTCAACAAAATTGGAAAGGACCGTACGTTGTGAAGAAGAGAAAATAAGCAACCTGGTATATAGGATAAAAAAAATCAAGCGTCCTCGAGAAACCAAGTCATATATGTCACACCATACTGTGAATCCACGTAAGACAAAGGCTGAGACTTTCAGTCTCTAAGAGGGGCAGTTAAACTCGATCCGTATGTTGTTTTCCCTTCAGTAATGCACTGCTTGGAGAAAATTGGGTTTTACAGGGAAATCTCGCTTTCCAGCATGAACTTGAAAAATAATTATGACAGCCCCAGAAGATGTCCCCAGAGTTATCAAACTGACGACTTTATCACCCTGAGTGACAAATTTACGGAAAAATTAAATCGCCGAGGAACCATCCAGAAGTCTTTGAGATAAAGATTCCCAATTAATCTTTGAGATGCAAGTCGGATCAGTCGATATTAAAATCTTCCTGTTCGTTGTCTACGATAAGACAGAGACTTTATCTAAGTTCCTGCTAGTGGAAATGTTCTAAAAAGCCGTTTCTGGAACGCTGTTAAGTTTGGTTATAACATGCATTTTCAACTACTGTAAGTAATCTGTTATACTATTTCTTTGTGAAAAATCTCGATTCGTCTTCGTATAGTCATTTGTTTATTAATAAATCTGTTTTTGTGTGTTCAAATAATTGGAGTAATCGGGCGCTTCCACCCCCCGCAAATTTGGATCAATATATTACTTTATATAGTATTACTTTATATATTTATTATATAGTCTTTATAATTATATATTTTTTAAAACTTTTCTTGAGACGACGTGTTCTTAGTTTTATTAAACCAATCTGATTAAATATGCTTGTGTAAATGTTATTATGAATTTAACATTAATGTTAAATGTGAAAATGTTATAATGCTAAATGCACAGATTTTAAATACGTATTAAAATATAAATAAGCATCATGCATAGAGACGTATACACACACACAGTTAAAGTTTCATCTACAAACACAGTTTTTGACTTAAATATGTTCTTCGTTTCTTCCTAAGCTGTTTTGAGAAAATCTCGAATGCTTTTTTTTCCTGTACAAATCGTCCAATTTTTTCCCCCTGCGGTTTCATCTTTACGGGGTTTCACGGAATGCATCCATCGCGTAAATAAATCATAGTTAAAAAAATCTAAAAAAACACGCTATTATAGTGAATCGAACTAAAAAGTAAAAAAATAATTCTTTATATAAGAATAAAATGATTAACGAGAAAATGAATGTCATTGTGGTAAAAGCGTGGGGGGCTCGATATCAGTTGTTATAATTTTTTACTAGTTCTATTCCGAAATGCAGAGTTAGTGTAAAAATGCAGAACAAAGCACCCAACGCTTTTATCACAATGACATTAATTTTCTCGTTAATCGTTTTATTCTTATATTAAGAATTATTTTTTTACTTTTCAGTTCAATTAACCATAAAAACGTGTGTTTTAGTTTTTTAAAACTGTATATATATATATAATTCATTTTTTTAGTTCGATCTACAATAAAAGCATGCATTTTTGGTTTTTTAAACTATCACTTATTCATTGAAGAAATAATCTTAAATGCGTCATTTTTTTAGAATCTGGAATACCTATTGGCATCCTATTAGTGCGTCGATACGGCCTGGTTTGCAAAATGTAGGATCAGCCAACTGAAGGAATTCTGGAAGAGCTTAGTTTGAAATATTTAATGTTGAATAGGTGCAAAGTCAATGATATTTTCCACTAAAAAGAGCCCCTCAGGTGGCTCACCTTCTTTAGGTGGGTACGGGTGTCACAATCCTGAGGTACACTAGTGATCTTTTCCTTTTCCAAAGGGGTTTACTATCTTTGGTAAACACGGATATCACGACCCCAGGGTACCCCAGTGATCCTTCTTTATTTTCGACCCTCCATATTGTCATCCAATTTCTTCTTTTCTTCTTTTCCTGTCCAGACCACAGACCTATGAATCTTTGACGCAGTATAGCCAAAACTAGCTCTTGCACCACAAAACACCAAACTCAACTCAACTCAACCACTAAAAAGAGGTTAATATTATCTCTGAAACTTGCATCAGCATTAGGCATAAAAGTATAAGTTTTGAATTGAACACTTTTTGTTTGTTTGTTATATTTGTATTGAACATGAGAATTTTCGCTGTACAGTTGTAACTTAATCTTTTAGTCACCAAATCTGAAAGTAGGAAGTCGTTAATCCTGATGAGGACAATGGCCCAAAATTATTAAGTTTTGTCCTTGACAAATGTACAAAATTTCCAATTAATCTGACCTTTTAAAGTGGGTAAAACTCGAGTTCAAAGATTCCGTTACATACAGATGAAGCTAATAAAAGTCTATTAAAAAAGTAGTTAAGAGTATTAATGTCGAAGAGTTTTTTTTTTCATTTGGTTCGAAATTTGGTCTTATTTTCTAACATTGGGCAAAAACAGCTTTAAAAGTCATAAAAAAAATGTTTTGACATCAATTCTTTGTCTTGACATTGTGATTACGATGAGATATTCCTTTTCGAAGGTAATTCTAGCATACACCAGCTCTAAAATAATAATAACAATTTCACAAATGATTTCGATGATTAATGTCACTTTTGTTCTTTGTCAAAATCACTATTTCTCCAATCACCAGTAAAATAAAAAAAATCCATTCCCTTCATTCGTAATCAAAAACTGTGCGTATAATTGCATCCTGCTTTAAAGTCCCATCAGTTTTAAGGACAACCAATAAAACCTAATGCACCCGAATTTATTGAAAAATATTTTATAGAGCCATAAGAGAAAGGGAGACGGAAAAAAAAATACGGCAGCGAAAGTTCCCCCCTGATAAGGTGAATGTTATCAGAAGTGCGTAATTTACGATATTTTTGTGATTTCGCTGATTCCCCATCAAAATCTATTATCAGGGAATCATTAGCCAACATTTACAGTTTTATGATCCGATAAAGAGGTGTTGATTAACGAGATTTTAATGACGGACCCAAAACTGTGAGTAATGATGATTCCCTTCGTAGTTAAAATTAAATTAGGCAAATGTGTATTTTTGAGAGGAAAGTCTTTTCTTTCATGCTTACTATCTGGTTTTGTTATGGAATTTTTTAATTTTATAAAAACAAACATTATACGGATGGTATTATTTTAATTTTCCACTCAAAATAATTAATATAAGATTATATGTGCAATTTATTACCATGCTGATAAGGTAGAAGTACATAATGCGTTCAAAACATGACTATTAATTAGTACAGGTTTTTTGTATAAATATCATATTTTGAAATTGTACTTCCATCCCTTTTTGGTGGCCGCGTCGGCCTAGTAGTCATGGTCACGAACTTGCGATCTGTGTGTTATGAGTTCGAACCCTAGTGCTACTGAAGACCCGCTGTGTATAAGGGCTGATGTACGTTACATCTGTTGTGAATCAAAGCTCTAATTGATTGATTGATTGAATATTAACGTCGCACTGTTCAGCAACACGAGGGCTTTTGGCGACGGACCACGTAATTTTGAACCATGGTCAAGTGACGTGGACGACACCTGAGCTGGCACCCCCTCTCCTAACTACCACACCACACCAACGGGAGGACGTTTCAGCTCTC
>BMAV01025778.1:285429-298076 GCA_019973955.1 Trichonephila inaurata madagascariensis
AACTATGCTTAATCCTGCAATCTTAGTTCCTAATGTTATTATACTACTGAAACAATCTTATATGTATTTACATATAACCTGTACTGTGTGTCTGTTACTTTTCTTTCTATTGTTCTTTGCTTTATTAGATTTATGACAATTTATGACCAACAAACTGGTGAGGTGTGTAAGGGGTATAAAGACGAATCGGAATCACATACAGGGAATCACATCAATGCAGGGCTGCAAATGCTGTAGTTGAGAGCTATGGTGCAAAGAAGAAAAAGAGAACAGAAACATCTAGTGGCGCCCACAAGGGGGGGGGGGGCCCGAACACCTCCCATAGCCCTTGATTTTTTTTCCGATTGTTTATAATCCTATGTATATATTACGTAAAATTTAATTACAGTCGAACTTCTATAAAGCGAACCTCTATATTATGAATTTTTCTATATAGGGAACTTTTTCTTGGAACTAAGAACATTTCACGATTTTCTTCGTAAAATAACCTCTCTATAGCGAAGTGCATTTTCTATATAACGAACTTTTTTTTTGTGATTCAATTTTTGTTCTCCCTTTTTTTAAAGTATTTCTGAAAAAATTTCAAATTATTCTCTCTTTAACACGTTTTATGGTGGTCATAAATCTTGAATCGGTTTTCGTTAGATCCTAAATCGCGGAGAGCAATACAGTTCTGGACGCTTCATCCAAGAAGTGCAGCCTGTAACCCCCATTGTCCATTTCACTAGAAGCATCTTCGATATCCTCTTTCACCCTCAGTATAGTTGTCCCGTGTCCCCGTGTTCTAACTATAAAATAACGTATGTTTAATATTGTATGCTTTAAATTGTAATATAATATTCAGTATAAAATTATTTTCTTAATATTGAAAATACAGTGAATTCTCCGACATTCTTTTTTCTTGTTTTCCTTGCAGTTTTTCTTTCTTTCTTTCTTTATTGATGGGTAAGATACACAAAATAAACATATATTAATTTTAAAAAATTTATGAATAATTACTTTTTTTAATATATAGTGTTTATGAATTTGAAATTTGTTATAAGTATATTAAAATATGAACCTCTATATAACTAATTTTCCATATAACGAAATTTTTTCCGTGATTTAGTGACTTCGTTTTATAAATATCCGACTATATGTATTTGTTATTAATAATTAATGTTATTAATTAATGCTAATTATTTATTCAATAATTAATTTTGTATTGTTTTTGTTCTCGAAAATCGACAAAATCAAAAGAATATAGTGGGCGGCGTATTGGAGCATGATACCAAAATGGTGGACTTTCGACCTTGGACCCCCTCCTTGAAAAATTTTTGTGTGCGCTCCTGGAAACATCAATACATTAATGAGACAGAAAACATTTTATTGAGAGGTTGTACTACAACATCTGTTCGAAAATACATCAACTTTTTCTAGTTTCACATAATGAGGTTGTTGTACGGGACGTCTCTTCCTCCTGTTGAAGGAAACGTTGGAATATCTGAAGGATACGTGACATGCCTGGAATCTTCTAGAACTTAAGGAATTCCATGCAGTGTCGCTGGCAGGCCAACCAAATTCTGGCTGTAATTTCGAGCACCTCTTGTAGTACAACCTTTCAATAAAATGTTTTCTGTTCCATTAATATGTTGTTATTTCTATTCTGTTTTTCTGCTTCTTCATCATAGCTTCTTTGCATTTGCGACCCTTCATTACTGAGTGTGATTCTGAGTCGCCTATGTACCCGCTACATACCCCTATCAGTTTGTCGGTCTCATAGCGAATCACCCTGTTTACATCCAATAACATAACTCCTCCCCCCTCCCTTCGTAGGCTTAAACTGTTTTTACAAGAGTTTGCATCGAACATTTGTTGTTGTTGTTCTGTTGTAGTTTATTTTTTTTTTTATGTTTTGTTGTTTTTAAACAATAGGACACATTGTTTCGTTCATTATGTGACGAAGCATATCTCTTTCCCCTATTTTCCAACAGATCCCTTGCCGACAGAAGCTGCGAAAATTCCGGGAATTTCCCTAATTGCTGGGAAGGAATTTCGTAGCTGGGTGGTCGAGTTTCGGCACCTTTTTTGCCCAGCTGACCGGACTGTCAAAAAGAGGCGCCTTATCATTGTGTGTTCATTTTCCCAGAACTCGGTGACGCCGTCGCGGCTGAGAACATACAAATGTACACCCAGCCTTGGCGCCTCTTTGGGGCTAGCGGAAACGAGACCAAATTTGGCGCGGTAGAGGGGTACGACGATCAAGGGAGCCGAGACCGAAAGGCGGCAGCAGGAGGATGGGGACTGAGGCCGACAAAGAGATGAGCGGTGGCTGATTAGGAGAAAGAGATGATATAAAACGGGCGAGAGAGTCCGGACGAAGAAAAAAAGACTGGATCTTTGAAGGGAGCGGTTCGGCCGTCCCTTGAGCGATAGGAAGAGCGATAACGAGCCCGCGAAGTACAGCGGTCTCCTGGCTTGAAAGATCGAGGAAACGGGAGATAGTACGGAAGAGACTCGAAGTGATTACGGACCAGCCCGCGAAGTACAGCGGTCTCCTGGCTTGGAAAATCCAGGAACGGAAGAGAGTGCGAAAGAGACTCGAAATTGATATTGAACTGTCATAGAATATACCATTTTATTTATCTTTCTTTTGATGATTTTCATATGGAAAGAAATAGTTAGCCTAGAACTGAGTGAAATCATTACAATTATTGAGAAATTAAGGTTACGCATTTTAAGTTATTCTGAAAATTACTTTATTTCCGTTATTAATATTTTTTATACGCGTTTCAATACAAAAAGCGAAATTTTCTTTCCTATTTTAATATCCAGTAAAAAATTTTAAAAAATAATAATCTAAAATTTAAAGAGAAACATAACATTACTTTAATATCAAGCACACATAAAAAAGAAGAAATTGAGTATTTTTTTTTTTTAATGATTTTCCCAAGTATGATTTTAAAAAATACCCTAAGATAAAAATTTTAGAAAATTCCAACACTGCAAAAAATTGTATGGGTTATAATACTTTTCTTTCTTATTAATTTTTTTTATGGAGATATTAATTTTCTTAAATAATTATGTAACTAAATATGAAACTTTATAATTTTTTTAACGTAATCGGATAACTTGATGTAAATATTATAATTATATTATAGTCGTGAAATTCCCTACCTTCGTTCTCATTGGGCACTTTTAAGAACCAGTTGAGGCAAGCATAACATCAACGATTACAATAGCATTCACCAATGTAATGCTATAGTAGAAGTCTTAGTAACTGGATCTCATTTTAAACGAAATTTCTCTCAGAACTACATGAACAATTTTCCACGAACTTCCTCAAATTCTGTAATTAATAATGAACTAAGATCCTTTGGAACAATGAGAATAGTTGAAATGTAGAATATAATTTATTTTTTCCAGCAATGTTAAAAAAATCATTAAATTTCTCTTTTTACAGAATGAAATTAAAAGTGATACCCTTTTTATTTACGAAATAAGATTATATTCGTAAGTACATATAAATTGAGAAGCAAAATGTTCTTTATACTGGCAGAATTTTATTTAAATGAAAGAAGTAGAAGTATTATGCGGTTTATGTTTCTTAGATTATTGTGAACAGTGTGACGGGATCATCGCGCTTTCTATTAATTTTCCTCTTGGATTCTTTGAGGCCGAAAAAGGCAAATTCTTTCCAACCAAATCCAGAAGCGAAACGTGACTATGCAAATTAGGAACCTTTTAAATAGCAAAAGTTTAGCGTAAGCGAGGTGGCCTTTTGGGAAGTGATTATGCTAGTCTGAGTTTAAACGCGTAAGCTGAAGCAAGCCGATATTCCAGTGTCAGCTATCGGTGAAAGTGTGTTCAAGCAAGGTGGATACCATTCCACGCGAGATAAGAAAATTACATTGAAGATTCGAGAGTGTGGCTGCTACCTAGGATTTAGAGATAGGATCATTCAAGTTAATATTAGGAACTGTGTATAAACTGAGATTAGGAATAGGTGGTAAATTTAAATATAGTGATTAGGTCGTGCTTATTTGGTAATACGTATTGTGTGTTTCTCACCTCAGATCCACTATAAGATAAAATATAAATATTATCATTGTTAGTGTTTAAGTTAAGATCTTAATAAAGAGATATTAAGATTATGGCAACTCCTGGTTCTTTATTCACTCCCACACCCCTAGGTCACGATATAACTTAGAAGTAAGGCATCACCTACGGGCGAATGTTTTACAACAGTTAGTATGAATTTAGAAATCTGTTCCCTTGCCCTTGTTGATTTTCAATAATTATTTTTTCTGGCTAAACCTGAAAAACATGAACATTTTTAAAATATTAACTTCAGCATTTTTTAAAAAAATAACTAGAGACCTCAGACCTAAAGTCAGACTAACTTTTACAGAACATACGTTTGGGAGTATATACAAAAAATTTCAAGACTACCTTGGACCGAAAAGAAACCTTAGGGATTAAAAATCACCTACATCATCAAGATTTTAATGTCCGAGAAAAAAGGTATTCAAAGTTTGTAAAGGCATAAAACAAAAACTAATTATGTGTGTAAGGCTCTAATTCAATTCCTACTATTAGCTCATACACACTCTCTCTCTCTCTATATATATATTTAATTATTTTTGTGGAATTTTCAATCGTTAATAAAATACATTTTAAAGCGCACAATTGAGCTGAAATTTTATACACATGATTGTTTTGAATAACAATACAGTAATTTAATTATAATTAACAAAAATTAATTGATTAAAATTAATTATTTAAAGAATTACAATTACAGCCACGTTGGCATCATTTTTGGCGACTTGTGTCAATACTTGAAAAGGTTTTTTTCTCACGTTTCATTCAATTAACTGAAATTTTATATACACGATTGTTTTGGATAACAATACAATATTTTAATGATAATTAATAAAAATTAATTATCACTTAATGTTGTGATTCTGTCATATGTATATACGCACTTATATTAATTGTAACTATTTAATAAAAAGTAGCTAAAATAAAAGTTTTCTTTGTGGATCTAAGTAGGAATTGACTTAATTTTTTTTTTTACTTGTTTTTTAATATGTTATTTTCCAACTTATAATCCATTTCAAAACACTACTTCAATTAATCATGACTGAAAACATTTTTTTAAAAAATTCAAAATATATTTTTGCATCATATTGGTAGTGTTTGTTGCGACGACATGCTATTCAGCCAAATCTTAACAAAAACACATAGCATTTATGACCAACATAATAATGATATCAACTTAAACTAAAATTCACCAGGTTTGTACATAAAATTAAATTATTTTTAAGGTTTAAATTGGGGAAATTTAGCTACTTTTAAAGTCACCCAACAAGAGAGAACTCAAATACCATAATATAGTACTATTATAGGTATGTTTACTATAATGTATTTTGGCACATCATAGAAATATTCAGTTTTATCTGCAGCACTAGGTGTCCAGAATTCTTGTATTCGGAAATCTTCTTGCAGTATTAGTAAAGGGCTGGTTTTTCGATATATCATTTTCAGTAGTATTCCATCTCTTCCAAATATTGTTTCTCATAGCAACCTGAGAAAGTTTTGGCTGTGTCATTTTCTCAACAGGAAAAAAAATAATTTAAAACCTCTTTTTTAAAACAAAAATTGGTCTTGAAATTAAACTTAATTAATTATGAGAACTTAAAAACTCTTTCTCTCTCTAAACTTAATCAAACAGAAATTATTTTAGCAATGAAAATTGAAATTAATAACCATTTCACACTGAAAGAGTTGCTTGGGTTCAAAAATATTTTTAATGGATTCAATTTAAGAGGGAAAAAATGCATTCAAATGAAACCGAAACGAAAACCTAAGCTCAGAAGACTTCAAATATCTTAAAAACTAATTTGTTAGCAGATCTGATACTTGTGAGGTGGCAAGCTTCCCAATGATATTAGCCCAGTGCTTCTCAAACTTTCAATACTAGCGCCCCTCTTTTCAATCACAATTTTTTTCACGCCCCCCTTATACATTAATAAATTACTGAATGCAATAATAATGCACTTTGACGCTAAAGCTACAATACACGATCTAAATTATAAACCGTACAAATTAATAACATAAGTATTAAATTTTGTATATGTTAATTTTAAGCAAAAAAAATTAAATAATAGGATAATTATTATGTTATTTTTCCTTTCTCTAATTTTTAAATTGGAACATATTGCAAAATGCGGCGGCTGCTTAGAAGACATAGATATCAGCTAAATATAGAAAAAGAACTCAGAGGGTCAATTTCTAAAAAACTTTGAAAAACTTTGCTCTGCAAGACAAGCCCATGGAAGTCGCTAATACTTATTAAACTTGTTCTTAATTCAGTATTAATAAGATAAGTATTAAATTTTTTATATATGTTACTCTTAAGTAATATATATTTTAAGTAAATTACTTTTAAGTAATAGGTTAATTATGTTATTTTTCTTTCTCTATTTTTTTAAATTGAAACAGATTGAGAAATAATATTTAATTAAAGATTTATTTCCTTCAAGATCCATTTCTAAAAGTACAAATGTCATTAAAAAATAGCCTAATCTATGTTGCTCTTTATCATATCCATTACATCTGGCATTCTCGCGAACGTTCATGTGAGTCTAGACAACCTAACATACGTCTGCACAAAACATGTAAAAATGCTCTACCTCATACAATTCTAGTCAGTCTTGGCCGAATCGATTAGCTATCGAATCTCTCTTGAATGTACGTTTCATAATTCACGCGTTAATTGTAATTCACGGTATTAAGTATTTACGGCAGTGGATTAAAACAAAATCATAGATTTATTTTTAAATCACAGCGAGCATTCGACGATAATAAAGCATCAACAAGTACACAGACGAGGGCAAATTGATAGCAAGTTACGAATGGATTAGTAACCCATTTCAAAATATTTCAGAAGGGCTCTCAACTGCCGAAAAAGAGATCTTCATAGATTTCACATCCAGTGACGAAATTAAAGGGCAATTTTGTAATAAATCACTCTTTGAATTCTAGATAGAGGTGGATGCTGAATTTTCTGCACTGAAAACAAAAGCATTTCGTATACTATTACCATTTTTAACATCATACCTTTGTGAATCCGGATTTTCTGCGATGGCTACTTTGAAGACAAAATATAGATCTGAGCTAAATATAAAAAAATGTCAATTTCTAATTTTTAGCCTTCCTTTGAAAAACTTTGCTCAGCAAGACAAGCCTATGGAAGTCACTGATAATTATTAAACTTGTTCTTAAACTGGCAAGAAGTACCCACTCTTAACACGAATTTATTTTTTTAAAAAATGATAATACATTATTCTTGATACAATAGCTTAATTGTAAGGAGAGTAAAACCAAGTGTATGACAATGTATACAAAAATGTAAAATGATTTATTGAACTGAATACTCATATTATAAACGGTTTTGAATGAACTGTAATTTTAAGCCTCGCAGAATTAGCATTTAGAATAAATGTTAAGTAATAAAAAAAAAGAATATAAAATTCTAATGAATAACAATTGTGTTATTTTTTTAATATTTAAAGCGAGAAAGCTGGGGATCAGGTGTGCACTCGATACTAACGTTAATGGTCGCGGGGAGTGATGCACCCCAATTCTTTTTTTTATAATAATTTTCAATATACAAGATAAAAATCACAATTTAAGTGAATAATTTAACTAAGAGAAAATATACTTACCTATTTCAAGGATTTTTCTATTTGTCTTTCATAATTTGAGAAAATATCCAATAAAACTGAACTAAATTGTTCCAAATGTGCGTGACCTTAATAAAGGACACAAATCACAGACACTTTTTACTAACATTACAGGAAAGTTATTTGCAAGCAAAACTGTCACATTTTGTTCCCGTTATTGTAATTTTAATGACCTTTGATGATCGACAAATATCCTGTTGAACTTTTTCTTGCTTGTGTCTTTTTGACAGGGGGAAGTGCATTTTACGGTACATTTATGGCTTCATATTTTCTTGATAAAGCTCTTAATGTAGCTATTGAAAATTTTCCTTTCGTTTCATGTTGATTGCTTTTCTCAAATTTACTTTCGCTAACATGATTAATATGCCTTATTTCAGCAAGTGTTTCCCTTGTTTGATCAGTTTCAATTTCCTTTCAGAGAGATCACAGATGCCCAATTCTTTTTTTATATTCTGCTCATTTACATTTATAAACCATAATCAGTCGTACAACATCACAATTAAAACCACTAAGTTATTCATAGGGGGAAATGCAGCATGTTCAAGAAAATATATATGAAAAATAGTGGTCGTGCCGGAAACTCGGTCTAAACAAGTACCTTAAGATTCTAAAACAACGTTTGCCACTCCCAAAAAAGGAGATATGTTATCAATTCATTTTAGCTTCCATTAAGACTGTCATATTAGAGGATTCTCTGTCAAGGTCATTGGTAATAAATAAACAGTTTCCCAGAATTAACGATTTTTGTACCATATGTTTCAGTATACTCATAAAAAATAAATCTTGGCGAATTAATTTTTCAAAGTGCTCAATATGCTCTTATCCATGTATCATAAAACTCTTTCACATTGTGAAAAAAAAAGCGCAACAGAATTATATAATTTACAACTTCACTAAAAAAAAAGGGATGCAGTTAATCATACCAGTAAGTTCGAAAGCCAGCAAATGTAATATTTTAGGTTAAAAGAAACTTAATAAAAAAATTTCTCATCGTAGGATTACAGCAAAGCAAACAAAATATTTTTTTATTTAGTTATAGGATCAAAGATAGCTAATGAGCGTTCAAAGTAGAATCTTTTATTTTTAATGACCTTTTTTCACCAGATGATATATATAAATCATATCAATGTAAATCTGTATTTCTTATTATATCAGAAAGTATTTTGTTTTGTTTTTTTTCATTCCAGTAAATTAATTTTTTTAACCTTTTATTTTCGATATGCTCGCGCCCCCCTTGAAGGGTTATCGCGCTCCCCCCGGGGGGTGCCCCCCACAGTTTGAGAAACACTGTATTAGCCACTGGAAAATGCAACCAAAAAAATTTTTCGAGCTTTTTCAAATTTGTAAGGCACTGTGCAGCCTTAAGGTATCCGACTACGTTCGTAACCGTGATTTTGCAAATGGATAATATTTATGATATTTAGTGTCACTTAAATTAGAAAATGTATATAAAATAGTTTTAAGAATAGTATTACAATACAAAATTATTTAAGTAAAATATTTTGACAAAAAATGAACATAGAATGACCCATTTTCAAAATATTCTCCTTTTGTAAAAAATGCTTCTATTACAATAATATTTTGCCTGTATATAGCTCAGACCTCTGTACAGAGGATCAACTAGAATTTTTGAAATATATAACTTAGAAGTGGGTTTATCCATGTCTTACGACAACAGAGGGGAGAAAGTTTAAGAAAAAAACGCCGATAATTATTTCAATGGGTTGTACCTCTGAAAATAAAATGATTTTTTCAAAAATCATAGTTGAGCCTCTATACAGAGGTCTGAGCTATATACAGGAAAAATATTATTATAATAGAAGCATTTTTCATAAACGGAGAACATTTTGAAAAAAGGTTATTCTAAGTTAATTTTTTGCCGAAATATTGTATTTAAATAAATATTTTTTTTTTTGTCAAAATGTCCTTAAAACAATTTTATACATGTATTCTAATCTAAGTGACACTAAATATCACGAAAATTATCCATTTATACGCTTTTTTAAAATCACGTTCCGAACGTAGTCGGATACCTTAAAGGTTTTTTTTTTATTTTTTTGAAAATCGGGTTTGTCACTTTTTTTTTCAGTTGATACCTTCTTGATTAGAGCACTAGGTGAATGGAGTAACCATTTCGTTCACTTAACTTAAATTTGATTGAGCATCTTTGGAACAATCTTGGCAGAGCAATTGCAGTTCTTAGTCTTCTACACTCTCCCCAAGCATCCCGTGTGTTATATGTCCCGAATCTTTATTTTATCAAGAGATACAGGAATCAATCAGGTATTATGACTCGTGGAGGACATATTTCACATTATATTCAAAATTTGTGTTAGCAAATTAAAATTACTCAACTTATAATGTCTGCCAAAGAATCGACTTTATATAAAAATTGTTGCTATCTATCTATCTATATCAGGTATGGACATTAAGTCGATCACGATTGACCGGTGGGCCGCCAAGACATTTTAGTGTGACCGCCTTTTCTAAGATCCACTAAAAGATCTTAGAAACTGCGCATATATATATATATACTTAAAGAAACATATGTATAGAACACCGACTCCAGCTACACTGGAGAATCAGCTTTTCACAATCTATGGGACTGCATTTACTTAAGCAAATGATTCGATAAATCTGTAGACAACACTTGTACCTGCATTAAAAGCGAACGGTGACGCATAAAACGTTCGCTGCCGCTGAAGGGTAAAAAGTGATCACTACGATGCCACCCCTTAGAAATGAGTTTTGCCCACACCGATTGAAGGGGAGAATAAATGTGGATGGTCAGTTCTTCCCGCAATAGCACGGGATTGGCTATTTTGACCTCATCACACACCCAGCGCTTCCTCGTCATTGGGTTCTTGAGTTGATGCGATTTTCCGCGATACCGCGAAAACTGGCCGAGACCAAGTGCATACGTTGGTTTCAGATTCACCGACTCCCGTATGTTCTCTGCTCGCTGCATTAAATACCTCTACAGTCCACAGACTAGCAGTGTGCTTATAGTTATTTAAGGTATCTGACTACGTTCAGAACCGTGATTTTTCAAAAGCGTATAAATGGATAATATTTATGATATTTAGTGTCACTTAGATTAGAAAATGTATATAAAATTGTTTTAAGAATAGTATTACAATAAAAAAATTGTTTAAGTACAACATTTTGACAGAAAAAAAAAATGAACATAGAATGACCCATTTTCAAACTATTCTCCTTTTGTGAAAAATGCCTCTATTATAATAATATTTTGCCTGTATATAGGTCAGACCTCTCTACAGAGGCTCAACTAGAATTTTTGAAATATATAACATGGAAGTGGGTTTATCCATGTTTTACGACAACAGAGGGGAGAAATTTTAAGAAAAAAACGCCGATAATTATATGTATTTCAATGGGTTGTAACTCTGAAAATAATGGGAATTTTTCAAAATCATAGTTGAGCCTCTGTACAGAAGTCTGAGCTATATACAGGCAAAATATGTTTACAATAGAAGCATTTTTAACAAAAGGAGAACATTTTGAAAAAAAGGTTATTCTAAGTTAATTTTTTGCCGAAATATTGTATTTAAATAATTTTTTTTTGTCAAAATGTCCTTAAAACAATTTTATACATGAATTCCAATCTAAGCGACACTAAATATCATGAAAATTATCCATTTATGCGCTTTTTTAAAATCACGGTTCCGAACGTAGTCAGATTCAACTTAAAAATTTTATGTTACTTGTGTTTTTGGAGTAAAAATAGTAATACGTTATGTTTTAAAAGAGGAATACAATGTCAAAAACAAGTGTGAAGAAAAGGAGACATGCAATTTTAATACCAAAAGGACACACCTACCTCACTGGGTGGACCGCAATACCTTAAAAAATTAGATGTAGCCCGTACCCTGGAAAAATCCGCCCACCCTTGATCTACATCGGAGGTTCCTAGACCTTTTTGCCTCATAAACCCCTTGACAAATTTTTCGGTTTGGGGTAGACTCCTACTTACCAAATATTAAATTTTGCAAGTTTGTCAAATTAAATGTGCTTTTGATAGCAGGTATAGAGCTACTTACTTTAAAAGATTAAAATTTTTAACTGTAGTGAAGTGTAGTATTTAAAACTTAAAAAAGCACATGTTAATTAATTAAATTAAAGTTTAATTAATGCATATAATAACTATAACATAAAATAACTGAGCAAAAAGAAAAATGCTTTTGGTGGAAAGGATGAATCTGGGAATGCAATAACAAATTTTCAATATTTAGCATCAATCTTGTCAGATTTAAATCTAAATATATCCTCGGTTAATAGTGTCTAGTCTTCTTCTTTTTATTTTGGAGATTGGCAAGCACATTGAAACTCCTCAATCGAAAAAAACAATTAAAAACTTTCTAAAGATATTTCATAATATGGAATAAATAACGGGTATATATTTTTAAAGCCAAAATTATTGACAACCATTTCTCAATTTTACTTTAAGATCTTCATTAGTGCATATTCCTGGTGCCTAATTCTTGTAATCTGACATTTTTATTTTCAAAGTGATCATATGAATTTATTGCCTACTGTGGTATTACGATAGCCAAAACCTTCTCAAACCTAGTTTAAAAATCTAAAAAAAGAACATTTAAAATTTTGAACTTAGGTTAAAACTTCTTTGTCCTGGCAGATTGTCTGTGACAATTGAGAAACTGGAAAAATTTGCGACGTTCAAAATTATACTCCTTTAGCTAAATTCTGGCACACATACACACAAGAAAGGCTGAAATGTGATCCATGTTTTAATAAATTTTATGCTGTCGCCTTGTTACTGCAAATTTACCTCGTTACATTTTGTAAATAAGTCTGTTAAATAGGTAAGAAGTCTGGTTTTTCTACTTGATTAAATTTCCTTTTAAAAATAGAGTTATGATTTGGTTTAATGAGAGCCCC
>BMAV01025778.1:300565-312343 GCA_019973955.1 Trichonephila inaurata madagascariensis
ATATTTATGATATTTAAGGTATCCGACTACGTTCGGAACCTTGATTTTAAAAAAACGCATAAATGAATAAGTTTCATGATATTTAGTGTCACTTAGATTAGAATACATGGATAAAATTGTTTTAAGGACATTTTGACAAATAAAATGATTTAAATACATTATTTTGGCAAAAAATTAACTCAGGATAACATTTTTTCAAAATGTTCTTCTTTTATAAGAAATGCTTCTAAAATAACAATATTTTGTGTGTATGTGTGCTTATATAAAGTACAGACTTCTCCAATGAGTCTGAACTACGATTTTTGAAAAATTCACATTATTTTCAGAGTTACAACACATTGAAATAATTATCTGCGTTTTTTTCTTAAAATTTCTCCCCTGTGTTGTCGTAAAACATGGATAAACCCACTTTTAAGATTTACATTTCAAAAATTCTAGTTAAGCCTCTGCACAGAGGTCTGAGCTATATACAGGCAAAATATGATTATAAAAGAAGCATTTTTCACAAACTGAGAATATTTTGAAAATGGGTCACTCTAAGTTCATTTTTTGTCAAAATATTGTAAAATAATTTTTTACTGTAATAATATTCTTAAAACAACTTTATATACGTTTTCTAATCTAAGTAACACAAAATATCATAAATATTATCCATTTATACGGTTTTGCAAAATCACGGTTCCGAACGTAGTCGGATACCTTAACCGAGTGGTGGAAAAAGTTTTAAGGAAGTTTTAAAGAAAAAGTTTTAAACTAAATATAAAGACAAGTTAAGAAGACTAGCACACTGAAATTAATATATTAAAGCTGTGTGAAATTTATTATAAAACACATCTTAAGGTATCCGACTACGTTCAGAACCGTGATTTTGCAAAAGGGTATGAAAGGATTATATTTATGATATTTAGTGTCACTTAGATTAGAATACGTGTATAAAATTGTTTTAAGAATTTTATTCCGATAAAATATTATTTAATTACAATATTTTGACAAAAAATGAACATAGAATAACCTATTTTCAAAACATTCTTTTTTGGAAAATACTTCTATAATAATAATATTTTGCCTGTATATAGCTCATACCTCTGTGCAGAGTCTGAACTAAAAATTTTGAAATATATAACTTGGAAGTAGATTAATCCATATTTTAAAGAACATAGAGGAGACATTTTAAGAAAAAAACGTCTATAATGATTTCAATTGATAGTAACTCTGAAAATTATGCGAATGTTTCAAAATCCCTAGTTCAGATCCTCTGGATAAGTCTTAACTTAATATAAGCACACAGAGTATTATTATTATAGAACTATTTTTCATAAAAGAAGAACGTTTGTGAAAAATAGGTCCTTCTAAGTTAATATTTTGCCAAAATATTGCATTTAAATAATTTTTTTTATAGTAATAATATTCTTAAAACAATTTTATACATGTATTCTAATTGAAATGACACTAAATATCATGAAAATTATCCATTTATGCCCCTTTTTTTAAAAAAATCAATGTAAGCTCAGGTGTCGTCTTCGTCTCTTGACCTTGGTTCAAAATTACGAGGTCCGTCGCCAAAAGTCCTCGAGTATCTGAATAGAGAGACGTTATTATTCACGCATTCACTACACACTTAAATTTGATTGTCTTCGCTATCAAAGCAAAAGCGGGAGTCCCCTGTAAATTACTTTAAATTAATTTTGATGTGTTGCTTCTACTATGAATTTCCCACAAGGCTAGCATTTTAGACCCTCCCAATTCCTTCCAAGCCAATAGAGGGCTATCAGCTAATGTCAAGCAGGACTCTCATGCAACATGAGGAGTTTTCCCCGCCTACTTTGGATGTCTCCGAAGCAGTTACCTTGATCACGCCTCCTTACCACGGGCTGCGGTAGCCCAGTGGTCAAGGTATCGGATCATGACAGGGCATGTTATTAGTTCGAGCCCAGTACCACTGAAGACCCGCCATGTAGGGGAGAATGTATGTTAAATATGTCGAGAGCTCAAAGTTCTCCCATTGGTGTGGTGTGGTAGTAAGGAGAGGAGGATGCCAGCTCAGGTTTCGTCTTCGTCACTTGAACATGGTTCGAAATTACGAGATACGTCAACAAAAGCCCCCGAGTAGCTGAGCAGTGCGACGTTAATATTCACTCTGTGATATGGCCCCCCTTTGGTGACCATATCTTTGATTGTCAGCGTGAGCTAGAGGTGTGGGATTCTCTGAATAAACAGACATTTTAAATGCTTAATATGACTTTATTAAGAATATAACTTAAACGTTTAACAATTTAGATAAATTTATGTAAATGAGAATCTAGAATGAACGAACACACAAAAATAATTAAACCGAATCGCGTAACTTAGACCACTTTCTCTAAATAATTATATTATCCGCCTACTCTCACTTCTAATATATTACAAGTCCTAATATCAAATAACCAGTCCTACCTTAATTCAAACTTAACTTCAATCTTTAAATGGAAACATCTGGGCGCGTGTGCAATGGTATGCACCTTGTAATAATGGCTGGGTTTCTAGGTAATTTTACGATAGGCTGTCAATTCACGCTTGCATCTCTTTCAAACATAACATTCATCAAATTGCCATTTTGCTTACTGAAACTTCTGTTCTTTTAAAAGCTATCTTATTTGCATTTCTTATTCGCATTTCGCTTCTTGGGTTTTGGTTGGAAAAGAGTTGCCATTAATCTTGGCCATCAAAGAACCCAGAGGTTATGTTAAAGAAAAGATGCGTGAGCCCGTCACAACTCACTCACTCATTTGGTTGTTCTTGTATACGTATAAACATCATTGGTACTTACGTATTATCGCAATCTATTGGCGACATTATATTAAACGAAACACTTGGTTGCCGATTCAGTGCGTACGACACATAAGAAATCGGGGTTGCCAACTTGGCGAGTTATCAATAGAACTGGCGATTGTTGCGATAATACGTAAGTACTAAATCACATTAATACTCTTTTTTTATTAACTTTTCAGAACATGCCATACAATGCGGAATGTGTTTTCTTAATTTTGTTGGAGGTTTAAATGTATTCTTGTTTCTTCTCTAACACTTTTTTGAATTTTTATATACAAAAAAGTAAAAGTTGCTGGAAATACCTTTAAAACATTGTCTCCCCATGGTAGCAGTTTTACCAATTAATTCAACCTTTTTCTGATTTAGAACTAAATCTTATGTTTTCACTCATTCTCAATAATGCTTAAATGGAAAATAATTTAATACAGAAATAATTCTCTTAGGCCAATTAGATATTTAAATTTGCATGTCCATGCAGTTAAATGTTTTCAATGAATAATTATAGGGGAAACAAATTTTAGATATCATAATAATTTTTTTTATAATACATAGAATCAGATGTCAGAAGAGCCGCAACCGTCTGCCCCAGTGGCTCCCAATCTTACCGTCAACCCTTTTTATACCAATCAACCAGTGGCGCACACAAGGGGGAGGGCTGGGGGTCCGGACCAAAGCCCTTGATTTTTTTCCGATTGGTTATAATTCCAAGTATATAATAAGTAAAATTTAATTAAATATTTGTTATTAATGATTAATTTTATTAATTAATGTTAATTATTTATTCAATAATTAGTTTTTTACTATATTTTGTTCCTGAAAATCGACAAAATCAAAAATAGCATGACACAAGAATGGTGAATTTTCAACCCCGGCTCCCCCCCCTTGAAAAATCCCTGTGTGCGCTACTGCAATCAACCCTTTTTATACCAAAAACTTATTCATGAAACCTCAAATGAAATAATTTTATTTCAATACATAGTAAAAAAATTATAAATTTAACTTCGATGTCCTGAACGGTAAACGCTGGCGTAAAAATAAAATATAGTGGAATACGTTTAACGCGAAAACGCTTAAGAAGAAATATCGGCTAACACGAAATAATACAGCCATCCCGACTAGCTACTATATATTTTCTTGCATTTTGAAGTGATAACTTCTTTAGGAGCGTTTTGCTGGAGCATGAACTTGAATGATGCGTTTTAAAGAGCCAAGCATTGTTACGCTCGGGTTTGTAACGCTCGTAACAATGGTAACAATACTACTGAATCATTTGAGTTTAATGAATCACGTATCGGAGAAATTTGTGCAGTGAAATGTAGAGTTGAAAATGTTCAAATAATTCTAATGGTTACTCTTTATATTTCCCCAAATCAAAGTGGAGAGAAAATTATCGAATTCATTGACAAAAATTTAGTGGCCTACACTGAAGCCGGATCAACTCTTCTGAACAAATTGCCTATTATTTTAAGTGGGGATTTTAAAGTTGATTTTTCAAAAGACAAATCAAAGCCTTTAGTAGATTTTTAAAATCAAAATTCAATTTAATTGTATCAAATGATCAAAATGAAAGCATGACAAAATATGGAACAATGCTTGACGGTGATGATGATGATGATGAGTTTGGTGTTTTATGGCCCAAGAGCAAGTTTTGGCTATACTGCGCCAAACATTCATAGGTCTGTGGTCTGGACGGGAAAAGAAGAAAAGGAGAAATTGGATGACAAGATGGAGGGTGGAAAATAGAGAAGGATCCCTGGGGTACCCCGGGGTTGTGACACCCGTGTTTACCAAAGATAGTAAACCCCTTGGGAAAAGGAAAAGATCACTAGGGTACCTCGGGATTGTGACACCCATACCCACCTAATGAAGGTGAGCCCCCTGAGGCGCAATGCTTGACGGAGTTTTATTTTAAGATATTTAAACAATTTTGAATCTAAAGTATTTATAACCTATTTCAGCTCATAAACATATTGTTTCCTTCTTTGAATACTATTAATTCACAAATATGATTGTATATTTCGTAAAAAAATATTACTTTATGAGTACAGACATGAATAAATAATTGTTTAAAACAATATTAATACCCCCCTTGCTTTTTATTCACCGAACTAATCCCTCTGAAATAATATTAAAAAATTTGAAGTTATCTCTTCTATTGTGTGGTCATAAGCACACGCTCTTTTTTTTTCTCTTAACCCGAAAAGAAAATAGCTTAAGATATCCGGCTACGTTCGGGGAACCATGATTTTAAAAAAGCGCATAAATGTGTAATTTTCATGATATTTAGTGTCATTTAGATTAGAATACATGTATAAAATTGTTTGAAGGATATTATGATAAAAAAAAAAATTATTTAAATACAATATTTTGGCAAAAAATTAACTTAGAATAACCTTTTTTCAAAATATTCTCCTTTTGTGAAAAATGCTTCTATTATAATAATATTTTGCTTGTATATAGCTGAGACTTCTGTGCAGAGGATCAACTATGAATTTTCAAAAATTGCCATTATTTTCAGAGTTACAGCCCATTGAAATAATTATCGGCATTTTTCTTAAAATTTCTCCCCTCTGTTGTCGTAAAACATGGACAAACCCCTTTATAAGTTATATGTTTCAAAAATTCTAGTTGAGCCTTTGTAGAGATGTCTGAGCTATATACATGCAAGATATTGTTATAATAGAAGCACTTTTCACAAAAGGAGAATATTTTGAAAATGGGTCATTCCATGTTAAATTTTTGTCAAAATATTGTACTTAAATAAAACTTTTTATTGTAATGCTATTCTTAAAACAATTTTATATACATTTTCTAATTTAAGTGATACTATATATCATAAATATTATCCATTTATACGCTTTTGCAAAATCACGGTTTCGAACGTAGTCGCGGATACCTTAACACGTATAGCTTTCCCCCTTCTGGGAATGAACAAACGATTTTTTGACCCTGCGATAATGAAAAGGAAAAGTTTAAGAATCATTATGTTGTTATCTTCTAATTTATATTTTCATTATCCAATACGTAATAAAACTTGTGGTATATTTTCCCAACACATATTCCCATAATACATATATATGATTGTTCAAATCCTGATCTTAATACAGATTCTACTCTTAATACAGATACTCCCAATGTTCTGCTCCTGTTCAATGAAATTTAATTTCGGAGAATATGTAGACTGCTACATATTTACCGGACATATTAATTTTCAAAATCTTTGAAACGGTTATTATGAATGGAATACTCGCATTAGAGTCAATTAAGGGGATATTATCTTTTCTACCAATCTGAAAAAGTTTCTCGAGAGGATTAAAAATTTTCTCTCTCATCTCTGTATCTCCCAGAACGCACAAACCACCAGTAATGATGCTTAATACCGTGTAATTATCTAAAAGGATGTCTTCGTAAACATAATTTTTCTACCTTTGAAACGATATATTTTAATGATGTCATTAAAACTTGAACATTTTTCTTTCATCAGATTGTAATATATCTAATCACTCTCCGGACTTTCTATTAACCATTAGGAGACAGTAGTTTTGAGAGGAAATTGTGCTCTCTCTCGCTCTTCAGGAGGGGAGGGGGAATTTCGATTAACCTGCCTTTCCCCTTTTTTCTTAATAATTAACTCTACCATGTGTCTCCGGATATTGGGAACAAGATAGATTGTTGTTTACCTGATGAGCAGTGGGGATTTCCGCGGCTCAGAAAGTAAGGAAAAAGATAAAAATTTTGCAACTGCTTCGTCTAAAAACAACAGTTCGGTTAAGTAGCATACGTTTATGGATTTCGGCAGACCACATGTTGTTCAGAAAACAATTAAGAAGGAAAGTACCTCCTTGGTTGGGATTTTTGATCCAAGTCCGTCCTTTAAGAAACTATTTATTTCGGCTGAAATATCGATTGCCCGCTTTGTGAAAATTAAAACGAACTCATTTTAAATCATCAATATCCTTATCATGAGGATATTTACACTGTTGTTTTTAATGTATTTTGCAGAAAGAAAGGAACTCGTATTTTTTATATTCTGCAACATACCACAAGACTTTAACCGTTTAGCGGTCAGTTTTTTCCTCAAAATGTTCCAAAAAAAGGCTCATTTTTTTATTGCATATAACTTATATTACTAAACAAAATGCGAAAAAATGAAGAATTTTGTTGTAATTTTCAATTTTAAAGTTTTCACACTATTTTTTTATTTTGTAATTGTGGAACACATAAAATCCTAAATGTTTACTTTTTATAAGTACAATCTACATGCTAAAAATGTTTCATATATCTTAAAAAAAAGAATTTCTTTCATACTTATTTCGTGTTCTTACCTCTTTTTCAAACACGGTTGAGGATTTTCAGTGTGTGCGCATATATTATACATGCACATTCAATTTGAAGCATGGTGTAATACTAAGTCTGTAAGCGACTTCCCGCTTCCTCATTGTCCTGCCTACCTAAAGATGTGGGAGGGAACAAAGCATAACCAGAACTTTCCATGATAAATCTAACTTATTATTATTCAATTGTACTAGTTAACCTCAAAATCAACTACAAAAGGAAGCCCTAGGAGTGATATAAAGAAAGCAACAACCCTATGTGAATAAGCACACTCAATCAGATCAATTTAACCGTAATCAATCCAACCTATCAATTCCTAATCCTCTAATTTATTATAGTGGCAAAATTCAGTCCTTAAATCACACACACACACACACACACACAAGTTGCGTAAATCCTCAATCTCACTTTAATAACGCTGCATTCAGATGCTCCGCTCCTTCTCCCCTACAATTACCAAACTAACATTATATACTCTAACTAATTTGCATATGAGGGTTTATTCTTGAGAGGAATGGCTGTGAATTAAACGCGTATGCTAGACCAAAGATTCCTCAAGAGGATTAGTTGGTGAAGGTCGCGTAAAGACCCGTCACAAGTCTTACATTACAATGGGACCAGGGATAAATAATATCGGCTTTTTTGGATTATCTTTCTTTTTTCATTTCATCTCATGCAACAAATTGCGTACTGTCTTGTCTATTCCTGTTCTTTATTGAATATTTTCAAGAATCTAAATTCCTACCTTCAGTGAAAAATTTCCGCCTTCACCACAAAGAAAATCCCGGATATGAAGTATTTCAGAACCATGGACAAACTGCATCTCTTAAAATCACTAGCACTAGTTGCGAGGGTTAAGGTGTTGTTACAGATAAAAAATTATAAATTGTGTATTATTAGACCAACAAACGTGAAATTTGGTAAGCATATTTGTTTTGTTTAACAGTGAT
The DNA here is from genome assembly GCA_019973955.1 of Trichonephila inaurata madagascariensis. Taxonomy (NCBI): domain Eukaryota; kingdom Metazoa; phylum Arthropoda; class Arachnida; order Araneae; family Nephilidae; genus Trichonephila; species Trichonephila inaurata. The sequence goes on from BMAV01025778.1 coordinate 308,659, forward strand.
GGGGGAGTATGAGGAGCTGAGGGAGTTAACCTAACCAATGGCCTTCCAGAAGACCTGACTCAACACCTGGGGATTTCTCTCTGTGATGTTGCGTAAAAGACAAGGTATTCGTCACTGCCCCTCCTGTTGATTTCGCACAGTAATCTTCAAACTGTGTTCCACGGAACCCTAGGGTTCCACAAGGCATACACAGGGGTTCCCCAGATCACATTAAAAAAATCGAGAAGTAATAAATATGCATGCAAAATGGATTCACGTTCTCTGTGAAGTTTATATAGTTACAAGTACCTAAAGCTCATTTCCCCCTTATTCATTAAAACTGAAAATTCTATTTATATAAAAAAAAACTTTATTTTACAACACTTTTTAAACTTTTATTATAATATAATAAAATATTAAAGCGTTTTATCTTTATGTATACTTCCTACTGGATTATGAATATTCTATTGTTTACTATTTCGGGTTGAACGAGATGATTTTACGCTCGTTAATTAGCACAATGTCTAGCAAAACTAAATAGTTTTCTAATGGAAAAGGCACCTTTTTACATTTGTGGTAAGCAACACCTATAATGTAGGAAAGGGAACACATATCAACACAGTTGATGTTAAAATCTAAATTTAAGCTAGAACAGCTTCGAAATTTTATGCTGTAAATTCTCTCGTAAAATATACGTTATTTCTGACACAGCTATAAACGTTTTAATGCGATTCAAGGAATTATGTTTAAGTCAAATATATTTCTCAACGTAGAGACTAAAAAAAACAAAGTATAAAAACAAATTAAACTCGGAATATGTAATGTGATTGCATTTAATCTCAGTAGACCTAGACTTCAACAGTTTGTGTAAAAAGTACTAGGATATATATGAGTTTCTAAATATACAGCATAGGTAGGTGACACTTGAATCACAGATTAATATTATTAATGAGTAAATTATATTTTAAAAAATTAGATTAGATTTTTTTAATAATAAATGAAATACTTAATTTAATGCCTTAAGGTATCCGACTACTTTCGGAACCGTGGTTTTAAAAAAGCGCATAAATGGATATTTTTCATGATATTTAGTGTCACTTAGATTAGAATACATGTATAAAATTAATTTAAGGACATTATGACAAAAAGAATTATTTAGATACAATACTTCGGCAAAAAATTAAATTAGAATAACCTTTTTTTCAAAATGTTCCCCTTTTGTGAAAAATGCTTCTATTATTATAATATTTTGCCTGTATATAACAGACCTCTGTACAGAGGCTCAACTAATTATTAATTTGAAAAATTCACATCATTTTCAGAGTTACAACCAATTGAAATAATTATCGGCGTTTTTTCTTAAAATTTCTCCCCTCTGTTGTCGTAAAACATGGATAAACCCACTTCTAAGTAAAATATTTCAAAAATTCTAGCTGAGCCTCTGTACAGAGGTCTGAGCTATGTACAGTCGAAATATTATTATAATAGAAGCATTTTTCACAAAAGGAGAATATTTTGAAAATTGGCCATTCTATGTTCATTTTTTGTCACAATATTGTACTTAAATAATTTTTTACTGTAATACTATTCTTAAAAAAAATTTATATACATTTTCTAATCTAAGTGACACTAAATATCATGAATATTATCCATTTATACGCTTTTGCAAAATCACGGTTCGAACGTAGTCGGATACCTTAAAGCATTCTCATTTAATTCTGTTACAAGTAACATATAGCATTTTTCATTGTTCTAGATTTATTGGGCATTGAAGCTGTATACTTCCCTGTATTTTTAACAGAATATTTGAGGGCTAAACATTCATGAATTGGCAATAATGTCGGAAAATAAATGAATTTTTCCATAAGATTCCCGTTCGTACACGAGATGATACTGTTGCATAAAATATTTTCTTAAAAAATTCGATATAATTAATAGAAGAATAGCTTAAAAGAAAATAATAAGTCCCTAGAGTGTATAGTTAAAAACGAAGACTTTTCCAAATACTCTTTGATAAAGAAGGAACTAAAAAATTAATTAAACTAAAAAAATTCTAGGCAAAAACGTTCTGCTTAAAAATAAAATTTAAGACATTTTTAATAAGGGGATTGTTTTTTTTTTATGATCCACTTTCATTTCTTAGAATTCTAACGTTGTTTTAACTCTTAAATTAATTGTTACTGCCTTTTTTTCCCTTTGTAAACATGTGTTTCCCAACTTCTTAAGAATCTGAATTAAAGTTTGTAACATTTTAAGGTTAAAATTTTTTTTCATATTTCGCAATGTTTTTCTCTTTAATTATATTATCGTGTGCAATAAACCACCTTAGTTGGGTTTTTTTACAAATTTTTGTTTGAGTTTATTCGAAGTAAAAAAAACTCTTTAGAATTTAATGACGTACTTACATATTAAAAAGAAATATTTGCAGATTTTGAGGAGAAAAAAAATTATGGAACGTGTTCGGTCAACCTATTTACGCAAATGTATGCATAATTTTAATAAATATATATAAATTTGTAATAATCAGTTTTTTATTTTGTTTTGACATTCATCGCTCCTTTAGGCGAGCGAATCTCTCAGATGCATATTAAAAATATTTTCGGTGCTGCGTTCACGCGGTGGGTTGGAACGCGCCCCCCTCCTTCTTCTATCTACCTTTTGTCACTCACCCTAGGATTCAGTTTCAAGGACGAGGGCGATTTCTTCATATTTCGGGGGTAGGGGCCACTCTCTCTAAATCTGATAGATGCAGCACACCAACAGCGTCACTTTTTATGACTTTGCACTATTTCGTTAATTTTGATTTTTTCCCGTTGTTAAATAGTGTATTTTTCAGTTTTATACGAAAATAATTCAAAAAAAGTATTCTGTAACTTCTGTATCATAGTTTTTTTTTTTGTTTGCTGGGAGTTGAGATGCATCTGAGAGTCGCGGCGCGCCTAGCAAGTAGCACTCTATAACAAAAAAAATGACGCACCAAGAACGAGTTCGATTGATACAAAAATTGGTGGGTAGAAAGATTATGCAGAGAATAGAAAATGATTAAAATTTCAGAAGAATGGAATGGCTTATTTCAGAGTTACATGGCGCAGCTTAGCCACGATTGGCTCTTGCACCATAAAACCCAACACTCACTCACTCAGAGTTACATAGATACTAAGTAACAAGCTCAATAGGGTGTTGACCCACCTCTAGCCTGAATGCAAGCTGTCACATGCCATGCAATAGAGTTATAAAGCACCCTGAATGAATGTCTCCTGCAGTATTTCTTGACAAATTTGCTCCAATTGTCGGGCCAGGTCATGAACATTCCCTGTTAGATGCAGTCGCCTTTCCATCATATCCTAGACATGCTCGATTGGAGAGAGATCTGGCGATCTGTCTGGATAAGGATGTGTTTGCCAAGCGGTAAGACAGTTTATAGCAAGAGTTTTAAGCCTTTGTGTAAGACAGTTTATAGCAGCATGTGCCGTATGTGGTCTGGTATTATCTTGCTGAAAAATAAGACCAGGGTACAGCTACAAGAAAGGTAGCAAAACAGTTCTCAGAATGTCGTCGACGTACCGCTGTGCTGTAAGTGTGCTCTAATTACGGCCAAAGGGGTTCGGCTGCCAAAAGAAATGGCACCCCAGACAATAACTCCTGGTTGAGGGCCTATGTGGCGTGCGATAGTGAAAGCAGGATCGGAACGCTGCCCTGGGCTTCT
>BMAV01025779.1:7555-28094 GCA_019973955.1 Trichonephila inaurata madagascariensis
CATTCCAAATTTCGGAATAGTTTTTCTGAAACCAGCACAAAGAAAAGAATCGTATTTTGGTTGGATACATCCGGGCACACTCAGTGTACTGGTTGAGCGAGACGAATATATATGCCGGCTACAGTTTAAGGGTTACTAAAAATCAAATTGAATCAGCAGTCAAAGTATTTCAGCACTTCAGTATTTTAATTTTAAAATTGAATTGAATACCTTTGTTACTAACTATGAATATTTAAAAAATGACATTATAAATCTTATTTAAATTTAAGAAATTTTTTTCGTATCATCCCTGTTCAAAATTGTAAGATTTGTCATCAACAGCGCTCGTGTTGCTTTGAAATACGGCGTTAATAAATAAGGAATCAATCCATCGGTGTAAGCAAACATTTGTTTTTTTGTCTGTTTTATTAAACAGGATAACACGATCCCATGCCCTAGACCAGGGGTGAGCAATAAGTCGATCTCGGTCGACCGTTGGACCTCCTGAAGATAAGCATTTAGTAAACATACACCGAAATATTCAAGATTGGTTGACAGTATGCAGACTAAGTCTTCTACTGATTAAAACTAAGGCCATTAATTTTAGTTGTTTTATTTTTTGGTTTAGGTTTGTTTCGTAATAAATGCATCATTTGATATATTATTATATATGTGGCTTAGGACTTGATGCTATCATGTCTTATGATTGCTGTTTTGGGGAACTACGGATTTTATCGAACAGCCGCAGTGCACTACTAAATCTCGGTGACTGGTCCTCCTCAAACGATGAAACCAGCGTTTCTATTCTGGTCAAACCGAGGAAGAGCACTAAGACCTACAATGTCCACCTTCACACAATGGATACCATCACATGTTATCATTAGAGATAATGAGATCTGTGATAGACTGGTCAAAGTGGGTAGGGAGAATGAAACGTCTATTGGCACTTCGCTCACTTATCAAGAACTGTATTCTAATACAAGATTCTAAATTTAATATGGCGAATTCCACCTCTGCACCAATGGTACACAGGGACATCCCCTGACTCTCTGCTGGACATCAAATGTGACTGTGACTCCCAGACTGCTCTGGCTAGACTAACAAGTGACCATTTGAAATATCTTTCCTTTGAAATCCCACTAGTAGGAAATTCTGTGATAATCCAGCTTCACCGGATCACATTCTGAGATGTATCGGACTTTCTAAGGGGGATTTAATATCCTATCATCTTATTATTACAGATTTTTTTGGTGGTCAACAACTTTCTAGGATTGATCTGACATGTCAGATGGTTCGAGGATAAGAAACAACAACATATTTGTGGCTATTCTAATTATGCTTGTATCTTACATTTTGCTTTAAACGTGGTCTTAAAAGTGTAAATTTGTTTTATTGTAGTTATGTATATAAGTGCATTTATTGCTAGGGTATAGTAAATAATTGTAGATATTTTTCTTAGCTCATTACGCCTACGCCACTGAATGGACTGCAACAACTTGAAAAAGTTAGAGGTAGCCAGTACCCTGGAAATGTTTTCCCGCTCCTGTACTAGGCAGTCGTAAAATTTAAATATTTTGGAATAAGAAATGGGTTCCTATGATAATGAAGAAAACGTTTTTTTTTTTTTTTAATTTTCGAATCCATATTCATTTTGAAAAAGAAAATATTCAAAGAAGCATAAGAAGACGATAATTACAGATACAATAGTTACAGACAAATTTTAAATGAAATTAACAAAATAAATCCCCAAATATTTTGAATCGTAACATTTCTTATCTTTCGCATTGCGAATCATCCATTATTTTTCACTTGGGAGCAAGAACCGAAAACGAAGTTCTAGACGTTCGCTTGATAAGTCTCCTATATATCCTATACAATAAACTAAATAGTTATCTCCAAGAAATATACGCGCGCATTATCTCATAACTGCAGGAGAAAGAAGCGTTCCAAAAATCATAAAAAGAAATGAAAACAAAACAAACGAAAAACTGCGTATCTGGTAAGAAGCACAAATTTTTCCGAAAACTCTCTCCGTAGTATCAATTTAAAAACATCCCGCCTATCTTATATTAGAATCTGAAACAAATTAGAAAGGAGACTTGGTGAAATGTAAACATTTAATCTCTTTTAGTAACTTAATGCCTTGAATATAAATTATTAACACGACAGGAAGGTTAATACATGTTCTAACAAAAAAAAAATGGAGTAGCTTAATTACAGTTATTCCACATCGCTGCGTTCCAAACAAGAGAGTGTCAAAAATTCTACCTTTTCGATAACATTGATTACCTAAAGCCATTTTTTTTAAATTCTTTCCATAAGCCTTTCGTATTTGTCGAGAAGATACCAAAAAAAATTTTTAAGGGGGTAGAAGATTTCCGAACATAATGGAAGTAAAATCTTTATTTCAATTTAATGAACCGTTGTAGGCGATAATTCGGTTGGAAATACATCAGCCTTGTGTTTGAAGACGTTACTTAATGCAATCAAAGTTCCCCCTTTCCCCCGTACAGTACTCCTTTTCTATTTTCCTTTTTTTTTGTCTTGTGCGGGTACTGTTTAGAGAGACGGCATAAAAATATATTTGTTTTTTAAGAAAAAACGTGGATTAGAGTGAATGATAGCCTTAATTGAGTTACGAAACGTCTGAAGTGACTTTGAGATGCTGTGCAGGGGTTGTTCCCTAGCATTTACCCTCGTTAAAAATTTAATTTTCGATTTATTCCGTGTTACTTATTTCGGAACTATTACGAAATTAATTTTGCTAGGTTTTTATTAATTACTCGTTTTTTGTTAGAAGGAGCCTTCTCTGAAGCGTTTTGTCTTGGAATTTTTGTTTGCAAAAATCACCGGTATTAAAAATATTTTGGGATCGGAATTCATACACTTATTGGAGAATTAAATCGCAGACTTAGGAAAAAGAAAGTGTGACTTCGATATTATTTCCACTAAAGTTACTTTCATAAAAAAATATTGCATTTGTTATAGAATGTGCAATTAATGTGGGTTATATATTAAGAAAATTGATTTGTGATACCCCGCGGCTTGGGGGTATCATCTCTTCATCTACGCGACGTAGATTTGTAGGAATAAATGATTGATCACTCAAATTCGCCATAATAAATCTAATTTAATATTGTCTAAATATATATAGATCAACGCAACACAAGTCTTACTAGAGGGATATAATCAGGAGTGATACTACGTAATTATCAATTCTAAGTAAATAGCGCCAAGACTCCTAATCACTATCTTTATGAAAAGCTATCCTAAGAATCCTTAGATTCCTTAACACACTAAAGTCCGTTCTATAATTAATATCTTACTAATCTCACGGCGATCAGTTTTCTGTCTTTCTCTTCTCTTCTATTCTTCTACTATTATTCTTCCATTCTACTACTATTCGACTTCTATTCTCCTCACACGCGAATGCTAAAACTCCTATATATATATATATATATATATATATATATATATATATATATATCTGAATATCACTGTTTCTTCTTGAGAGCATTGGATTGAAATAATGCCATTCTGACCCCAAAGATTCCCCAAGAGGATTAGTAAGAACATCCGATAAAGCCCCGTCACAGAGTTAAATTTTTCTTTGTATTTTACTGACATACAGCCGACCTCAATAACAGAGTGTGATCATGGTCACGAACTCATGGTTGGTAATTGTTTCTATCAAGTCGAGTATTTGTGTCAATATGTATCTGAAAACCCATTCTGTTCAAAGGCTGATGCATGTTAAATCTTTCGAGGCTCAAAGGCCGAAATTTGGCGCGTTAGGGAAGTTTGGAGAATGCAGTGTTAACTGAAAAACCGTCTTTATTACTTGACCGCGGTTCAAAAATACGAATAACCTTCATGTTTCTTTTGGCTGCGACATTCATTTATTTTGTTAATCTTTGATGTTAAAGTGTTTCAAATCGCGAGACAACGGACCTCGTAGTTCAGTCAAGTAATGAGCACGACACCTGAGCTGGCACTTCAATCTCCAAACTTCTACACCAAGCTAATGTAAGAACTTTTAATTAAAATACATTTAACGGGCATCAGACCTGCACACGATTGCAATTTCCACGTCTATAGGAAAGAGTACTAATCTCAATTTTTTTCCCCCAATTTCAGACTTTGAAGACTATATCTCTTGATAATTCATTCCTAAATTCTAAAATCTTTAAAAGTAAATGATTCACATGAATTTTTTTTTAAAAAATTCAGAATGATTTATAAATTATTTTCAATAAACAACAACTGAATATGGGGGCTTCATTTGCCTGATGATCGTAGACGTGGTAGCCGAGTGGTCAAGGTATCGGATCGTGGCTGACCTTGTCACGAGTTCGAGCCTAGTACCATTAAAGACCTGCCGTGTTGGGGAAGGATGCACGTCAAATCTGTCGAGAGCTCAAACGTCCTCCCGTTGGTGTGGTGTGGTAGTTAGGAGAGGGGGATGCTAGCTCAGGTGTCATCCACGTCACTTGACCATGGTTCAAAATGACGTGGTCCGTCGCCAAAAGCCCTTATGCATGAATTTTATTTTTATTTGCTATTTCCTATTTTCAATATTTTAATACTAAATTTAAAATTCAGTCATGGGAAATTCTGTAAGTTTTACACTGAAATTCCAAAATTTCTGATAAGTTAATAGGAATCGTCTCTAGAGATGAAACAATAAATACGTTAGACATTTGTTTTATTCGCTTGTTTACATTATTTTTCACATAATTGACTTTTTAATTTGTTTTATTTTATTTATTTATTAAAATAAATAGAGGTATTTTTTACATTTGAAGTACTTTTTTGCATTAGCGAGTTGATTTTGAAAGGTGAATGCAAACTACAAAATATTAGTTGTTACATAGAAAACAAATATAAATATTTGGAAGATCACGAAGATCTAAGTAAACTAAGTTTTGTATATTTACATTTTAATTTATGTTTCATTGCAATTCACCTTTCAGACATTTTATTCTGTCTCGGAAATATATCTCATTTCATTGAGCACTGAACTACATAGGGGATCTATACATTTTTAACTCTCGTAAATGGAATGTATATTCTAAATTTTTTAAAATAATCTGTATGCTGTATCGATAACATTTAAAGCGCAACGTAAAAGATGAAGTTTCGAGCAAAAATAATTTTATTTATCATTCAATAGCTACTTGAGTTATAAAATGTAACGTTTATCGTTTAATGTAGTAAGGAATTTTTTGAAATGGAATCTAAAACTTCATTTTATTGACTGAGTTCTTTGATGATATTCTTGGAAGCTTTTGAAAACATGTTTCCTGATTATAGATCTTGTAGGTATTTTTTATATCCTTTGTAAATAAAGAATCCAAAAAATATTCTGTTTTCCCATTGTTAGAGTAATATAATAATTATTTTCATAACTGGTATCGTTCCATTTTATCCGAAGCTTGCAATATGAAACACAGAAATCGAAACTAATTGAAAATATTAAAGCATTAAACAATATAAAAATTCAATGGAGAATTATAACAATAAAAAAATAGTTGCACAGGAATTCAATTCGATTATTCTTAACGTCTAGTTTGTCTGAAGTAGGCGTAATTAAGGGGAAAAAAGCAAGATTTCGAGAGTATTTTTCCTCATTATCTCAAGAATATTTTAACTTTTTTAGTTATTGTAATTAAAACAAATGCTACCATAATAAGCCAATAAGATATAATCTTGTTTGTCAGATCTTCATTTACGCGATAATAAGGCTCAAAATAGTGGTTCGAAACAAATAATTATACTAATTATATGAACTTAAACTATTTATAAGCTATTATTAAAGAACATAATTAGTTCCTGTGAAGATGGTCCCTTTAGAGTGAGGAATCCAAACGCTGCGGGGAGTGAGTGATATATTAACGTCATCCGAATTGTTTAACCACGGTATGACCAAGATAAAAACCTGAGCTAATTCCCACACCACATCCACCTAACTACTTTGAACTTCGACAGATTAAACGTTACATAGAAAGAGTTTTTGTATTTAATCTCTAAAGATCTATAAGAATTGTATCAGGACCACAACTTTAAATTAGTCATGATCGTGAGGTTCGTAACGTGCAGAGTCTCATGTTCGAATCCTTATCACTAAAAACCCGTTGGAAGGAATACTGAGGACGTTAAGTGAAACTTAGCCTCAACATTTTGAAATGGTGCAGTGAGGAGCTCAAACATCGGTCTTCTTACTTGACTGATTTTCGCCAGGAGCCCTCATGTAGCTTAACAGTGCGACGTTAATATTCTCTTACTTGACTGATTTAGTATAGCGATTGAAGAAAATGCTCTTTAAAACGGGACTTTCACCTGACAATGGCTAACCATTGGTAACAAGATGATGAGCTGTTTATCTGCCGACCAGAAAGTGGGAGGGGAGAGGACATTTCTTCTCATTCTTCAAAACAGTTCGACCAAGGAATTGACTTGAATGTGGGTTTTTAAACACCTTAGGGTAGGGGTGGGCACACTTTTACATGGTATGGTCTAATTTTTACAAGGTGTTACGGTTCCTACAGGGACATAATTGTGGTGAGCTAAGAAAAGGTCAAGAACATTTATATTAGGACAATAATAAATGCAGAATATGTACTTTCTAACACATAACTACAATAAAAAAAATACTTTTTTAAAACCACGTTTAAAGCAAAACGCAAGATGCAAACATAAGAAGAACAGCCACAAATTTAATAATATCACATGATGCTTTTATTACCAAACAATTCAAAATACATTAAAAATAAATCATTTTCATTTAAAGTTAGTGCTTATAGTTAGGGTCAGTAGAAGACTTAGTCTGCATACTGCACGCAAATGTTTGATATCTCAGTATATAATTACTAACTGCTAATCTTGCACTGGATTCTAAGTGGTCGTCCGTAAAACGGGAACAATATATTTTCTTAGTTATATTCATCGTTGAACTCAAATTCACTCAGGCAGGTCAGTTGCATCGATTGTAAAAATCCCCCATTTTCCAGTCTGGCTATCGTTGTTCATAAATATGTTTTTTTAGTATGCGCGTTTTTAGCTTTTAGTGTCCGCCGCGGTAACCTAGTGATCAAGGTATCGGATCGTGGCTGGCATGCCCCGAGTTTGTGCCCAGTACCACTAAAGACCCGCCGTGTAGGGGAGCGATGCACGTTAAATCTATCGAGAGCTCAAATGTCCTCCCATTGGTGTGGTGTGGTAGTTAGGAGAGGAGGGGTGCCAGCTCAGGTGTCGTCCTCATCACTTGACCATGGTTCAAAATGACGAGATCCAAAAGCCCTCGAGTAGCTGAACAGTGCATATTCACTCACTCACTTTAGCTTTTAGTAAAGGCGGTCAACCCGAAATTGTCTTGATGGTGCACCGATCGATGGCGATCGACTTAATGCTTATCCCTGCCTTATGGTGTTCGGAAAGCAATTAAGAAAGTGAAAGATCTCCTTGGTAGCATTTTGAACCAGACTGATTCTTTATGAAAAAATTACTTTTGTTGAAATATTGACTGCCCATGTCGTAAAGGTCAGTTTTGTTTTATTCTGCTGCTCGAGGTTATAAGATACAATACCCAGGAAATCCGAACAAAAGACCTCATTCGTGTTTTGTAGAAACTTAAAGAGTAAGATATCTCTAGCTTTGTAACAATGAGCTATTCTTCAGGTCTATCCTCTGGTTTTCTTTCATCCCTCCCAATTGGCCCTTTAAGCTACAACAACAGCGCGCAACAAAAGAGCGTCAATACCAAATAACATACAAACAGTCAACGAATAGACAATTTTATGTAAAAGTGTGGGATTATAGATAATAGCAAATGTTTGTGGACGATATTTTCACTTTAAATTCACGCCAGAACCACATTATTGTAGCCTCTTTTACTGTTCAAGATTTCGGAGGATTCTGATTTTGTCAAGTCCAAGGAGTTGTATCTCATTCAGATAAGTACAAATGGATTCTCACTCCTTAGATTGTCTTGTCTGAATCTCAGGAACTCATCTCTAGTATCAATAAAAGTAAATTATGTCAATCCATTTTTTTTCTGTTTGTATTCATTTCGAGTTTTATTCAATATCCTTTTCACTCACGCTGCGTTTGGATTCTCCCGGAAACCTCAATAATCAGCGAGATCTCCGTTTCAACTAACACGAGGAAAAGGTTCCGTGACAATTTTTTCACCTTCATTACTCATTCAGAAATGTGTCGACATGATTCTAAGTAATTGATTGATTTTTCTTAATGAAGCAACACCAAGGCTATTGGTGACAGCCCTCGTCATTTTGAACCGACGTCCAGTGACGAGAACAACATCTAAGAGGGCATCCTACAGTCCAAATTCTCCCACTATTTCAGGTTAATGACTTGTCAAGTCAAGTTATTTGAAGTGTTATGCCTAGTGGGATTTGTTTTCTTACATTTCTTATCGTTCATTATTTATTCAGGAAATTATATATTTCGTAATATATAAACAATGTATAAACCTTCCCTACATTATTTTTCTGCCTTATTTGCTTATTACTCTTTTCGTATAGATGATTCGTAAAATATCATTTATTAACTAGTAGAGAATACATATCATGTTTCTACGCGAGATTTATCATCTCTTTTTGCAGTTTATTCCATGTTTTAAAAAAAAATCTATAAATGTTTATTCTCATAAACTCGAAATAAAACGAGACAGTTAAATTTATTCATTCGATTTAACTTCAAAAATATCTCTACGGTAACTGCTTCAGCGCCATTTAGTAATAAATAATGCAATACACCTTTGCAAAAATATTTTATAACGGAGTCTCTCTCGCTGGAATATAATATTTTGTTCATTTAGACGTTCAACAGTTGAAAATATATATAGAAAAACATATATTTATTTATCGTAAGTTATATTCGACGCTATTTCAGATTACTGTATCAATGCAATATCTCGCAACTATTTTTCCTTGTTTTTAAATGATATATTACATCCTGTCTCGTAGCATAAACATGCAAGATTGTAATGTTATTTTGACTGCCAAACGTTATATATAACATATACAGATATCTTATTTTTCACGTAACACTTTTGTGAAATTGTAACGTTCACTAAAAAGGTAATGACACGATTCTGACACTTGTATTGCGTAAAAGTCTGGGATTCAATTGTTGAAATTCTTGTTTTTAAATGCCTGAAATAATGAATAACGAGACAATTTTTTTCAGCCAAAAAAAAATTTCTGCATTTCATCCCTTCAGTTCTTTCAAATAAGTTCATATTCTTATGTGTTATGACTGGATTGTGTGTTTCTACATTTCCTATGAACCTTTATACAATTGGTTTGAATAAAATATAACATTTAAATCAAAATAGGTTTTGTTATTGAAATAATTAAATTTAAAGAAAATTTTAAAATGTAAGAAAGAAATCTGTCTATAAAAATTATTTTCTCTGTTTTCTCAAATATCTTACAATGATTTAAAATACCCTGAAGGAAGGATGTGGAATTTACATCATGCGCTGACGGCGATCAAATGCGCAAATCATTAGTATTATAGCTCAGACACACATCACGGGGGACTGTAGCGCCACCTTCAAACGTTGTATAAAGGGAGAATAGATTGGCGATTTAAAATGCGGCAATTTTTTTTTTTTTTTTGCGCAAGTGGTTTACTTATGCCTTGTGGAAGACATCGAGAGTCTTTCGACCTTGTTTCTGAATTCAATTGAGGAAGAATAGTAGTCTATAGGAATTGCGGATTAACTTAACTTTCAGAGAATAGGTCAACTCGAAACCAAGGAACAGTATACGGATCTTTCCTCGTTGGATGCAGGAGGAAACGACGGACCAACGGGACCAATCACACTCACCTCATTGCACCACTGCCCGTGATGACAGGTGGATTATGCACATAGCAGTGATGGAACGCACAGCCACATCACTAACCATAGCAGGACAGATTCAGTCTGTTACGCATTTTTCGGTGCCCTCTCGTTCCATTCGATGCCATTTGAAGCAGAGTGGAATGCCCTTTGCTTCATTTACCCTTGACTGGAAACCACAGGTCAATGGTACGATGAAAGAGGGACATGGACAACTGAAGGAAACGACATTGTGTTTACTGACAAATCCCACTTCTGACCGAAACACCAGGATGGTCGGATTCCAGTTTGAAGACACCGGAGCGAGAAGCAGCTGAACTGTTTTTTTATGTTAAGTTTTTTTTTCTGCAATATCTTTTAACACGAAAAAATATATCAGTCACTTCAGTTTCGTGTTAAGCGATTTTCAATGTTGTTAGAATACTATTACATATATAACTTTTTATTTATTATTATTAATTAAATTTACACTTAAATGCTTATGATAGCAGGTATTGTATTTAATTAATTTTATTTGGAAACAAAAGCAACATTTCATCATGCACGTAAAATAATTCCAATCCTCATTTTAAAAATTTGCAATGTATGTCAAATCCAGTAAATGTAATTAGAATTAAAGTACAATGCCTTAATGTAATAAATTTAAGTGTATTTAAAGTTAAAATAAATTTTGTATCAGAAAAGATCTCTTTTAAAAAGTCAGAAATTCATAAATACTAATTGAAATGCGTATTGGAAATATTTAAATTAATTTCACCCAGAACACATTAAAAAAAAACTAGATTCACTGCATTATTTATTAAAGCTAAAAAAAACATAACATATATACAAAGCGAAAATCTAATGCTTTTCAGATTTTCACTTAAGTAAACCAAATATATTAAGTTCCATTTCATTCTAATATTCAGTAATGAAAAACACGTTCACTACTACAGCTCATTTAAATAATTGTGTTCGTTAAATATTCATTCGAAAATGCTTTTTTTCATCCCAAGACAAAGATACATTTTCGAAATAAAATTCCCTTAATTCGTCCTTGAAGATTATTTAACTTAAATGCGATACGTTCTACATAAAAACGAAATTACTTTACCTACTCATATATCCACCGCTAGTAATTATGTTTTATATTCAAAAAAAAAATGGGAGGGTAATGGATAAAAAAAGAAATTCTTCTCTCAAAATTAAGTAATTACAGTGCCACTATTCGAATGCGTAATATGATTAAAACAAATGATAAATTCTTCTCAGACGATATTTATCTGTTGCCATTTTCCTTGACAGAATTACATCCGATCTAGTTTAATGGACAAAAACAGATTATGCTGTCGGTTTCATAAAAAAAGGATTTGCAGAGGAGTTAGTGAGAATATGTATACCGCGGAATGAAATGAGCGTTTAACATTTCAAAATGAAGAGTCTAATTAATAAATAAAAAGCAAGTTTTTCGCGAGGTTTGAGAATAAGTTATAACCTTAACTTTATCTCCCTTTTCCGAGATGAATTGTAATGGCCGTTTTATGAGCGTGTTCCCTTTAAACTCGTAAAAATGAGAAAGATAATTGAAGAGGAGGAAATATAAGGGAGTTTATATACTTTTTTCATTCTGAATTTATGTTTATGTGGTTTATTGTTTGTACACACACAAAATGATATATGAATCTCAAATTTGCCCTCACAATCCACTTAAAATTCCCTATTTTGAATATTTAGAAAATCTCGTGATGTTTAAAAAATGTTAATCAATTTGTTTCATTAAAAATTCTTATGATTTTATAGCATTCATTGGATTAAGAACGAAATTTAGAGAGAATATCAATATATTAATACTATGGTCTTGAGTAGAATTTAACATTTAACCATTGGCATACAAGGATTTACAGGCGCTGTTAGATCAGAATTAATCCTAGACATAGTAGAAAGTTTAATTTATGTTTTATTCATTTGGATTTAAATATTAAATATGTATATGTATTTATGCAAATGGAGTGGTTTTCCTAACTGTATACAAACGAAATTTATAATAATCATAATATTACTTGCATCTATAATTGCCTTCACATAGCTAAGCTCTTAAGATATACTGTTATCATAAGAAGTTGACTCGGGATTTTTCCTCGCTAACACCTCTCGAAATCTTTTTATTCCTCTAAACCTTCGCTGTTGATATTTCATCCTTCTTCCCGAATTCTCTAAAATTTTTCAAAATTAGAAATCATTCTTACTCAAAGTGAGAAAGATAAGAAATTTAAAAAGTAACTTATAAAAAAAATCATTATTTGTCTGATTATATATATACTTTAAATAGAATTTAAGCTGACTGATTTAAACCACATTTTCTGATTTACTTACACTATTATAAATTATTAGTTATAAGAGAGTTTTTGCCGCTTTACAATCAAAGAAAAGATAAATATTTTAGATAATCAGACTTTGTTATCTATTTTATATCATTAATTTTAATTTTATTTTCAAATTTCATTTTTATTCTGCTTTTAAGCAGTTTTAGTGTTGAATATTTTTATTCTCTTATAATTTAGTGTACAGTGTTTTAAATCTTTAGATCATTTATGTGAACTTTGAGTTATAAAAACTTGCTTTTTACATACATATAATTTTTAAAAAATATGAGTTGAAGCGATGTCTATGGGATGTTTATTTAATTCTAATATTATTAATATCATTGAAACTGATACTGCGAAATAAGGTCAATCTCTCTCTCTCTCTCTCTCTCTCTCTCTCTCTCTCTCTATATATATATATATATATATATATATATATATATATATATATATATAAACTGCAAATCTTTTTCATAAACAAACTTTTTTTTGTAAAAGAAATGCACATATTTCTTTTTATCTATTATTATCATATGAATGAAAATTTAATTTTCTACCTGAATAGAAATTTCAACAACTTCTTTGTTGTTGGGTACACATTATTTCTTTACACTTTTCAAAGCTATTAGGCATCTCTGATTATTTCAAAGAAAGAAAGAATTAATAATTTAAAACATGTTTTTTTTTCTACTTTGTTGTGATGTAAACATATACCTCCCCCTTGAATTCTGAATTCAAATGTTTCCTTTACTCCTTTTTAAAAAGAAAACTTTGCAAAATAACAAAATATTCTGGAACTCTCTGCAGTTGTTTATTTTGAAAACAACTACTAAAAAGTAAACAACAAAATAAAAAGTAAACAGCTTTTTGAAAATACAAAAATAGCACGTGTTTATTAATTTTAATATGTTAATAAACACATGTTACTTAATCATCGTCGAAAGTTGGAGCACTGATCCTGTATGCTAAATAAATGTACATTTGAAAATAAAAAATTTTTAGTAAAAAATTAGTTTATGTTCCATTTATCTCCAGTTGCAAAAGAATGAAAAGAAAATTACTCTATTAAATATACATTAAGTATTAATGTTGATAAAAAAAATGATATAAATGTAAATTAGGAAAGTTGCTGTTATTGTTTATTAGCTCTCGAATAAGTTCAACGCTGCGTTTTTTTTTATTTTATTTGTATGGAGGGGGATAGAATTAAAATAAAAAGTCTTATGTATCCGCTTTATTTTGAGTATTTTTATCCCTTTTCTGATCTATCATTATCTCATAAAGAAGTGACACTGAAAGATGAATATTTTTCGTTTTTTTATTTTTATTTTACACTAGCTGGTATACCCGTTCTTCGCACGGGGGAATTGAAAAATTAAACAATACAGACTGAAGGATAAAGATGTTTTTAATGAGTTAATTTTACGTGGATTGTAAAATTAAAAAAAAGGCTTTTTGCATATCTCAGCTGAACAAAAAACCATGTTTGCTAAATTTTAAGTCAGTAGATATAATATCTGATAAAATAAATGTATACTTTTATTTATAACGCCCCATAACTCTGTTGTGGATCGATTTTTGAAAACACCCTTCTGCTCATCAAAAGTAACACAGTGTTACAAATTTTGTGTAATAAACGCTTAAAATAGTGTAAATAATTTGTATCTGGATGTGTAATACGTTAATATTACTTTCTGATGCATTTATTTTATGTTAAATAGCTTTTATACCTGCGACTTCGTCCACGTGGAATTTAACAAAAAAGTGTTTATTCAATTCGCAGAGCTTACGAAAACTTAATAATTATGTATTCCACGTAAAACAATATCTATGCTATAAGAATAATGCCATTCTTCTACTTTGTGAATCAATGTTTCTTTTTCGTTTTCTTTCTTTCTTTTCGTTAATTTTTGGTTTTTTGTATTAAATTTATTGAACAATCTCTCTATATACAACATTAAATCTAATGAAAAAAATCTCTCTACATACAATATTAAATTTAATGATAAAATCTCTTTAAATACAATATTAAATTTATTCATTTCAAAGTAAATAAAAACTGAACTATTTTCATGAAAGAACGACGTTTAACATTGATTTCTAATTATTACTTAACCCCTTCCAAGACCAGTATGCAAAGAAAGAAGCATTTCCCAGGCCCACACGTTCTGAGAGTATACGCACGCACGAAACCAGGCGAATTTCCCGACTAAGCCTAATTTCATCGGATATTGTTCACTATTTCATTGGTTTTAATTTTGTTTTCGCGGAACCCTAATTTTTTTCCCTATAATATATTATAACTTTAGCTATCTGCCACACACACAGTGAAAGTTTCGTCGAAATCGGTCCAACCGTTTCAGAGATTAGTCGGAACACACAGACAGACAAAAATTTTAAAAATGGATTTTTTGATATATGTGCCGGATATACTTTTGAATGCATTTAGTGAAAAGCTGTTAATTTGAAATTTTAAACAGACACTTCAATTTTATTTATTTGTATAGATTATCTTGAAATCACAGAATTTGAAATAATGAAAAATTATGAAAATTTTTAGTAATTATATAATATTTAATTTCTTTTTTGCTATTAATAAAGCTTATGAAAATATTTTAACGCTTTCAAACCTGTAAAAATTATTATTTATTAATTAATTGTTGAATAAAATTAAAATTAATTGAATTCAATTAGTCAAAATGTATCAATTTTTCAAAAATTTAGCATTATTTACAGCTGACTTCATAGTGATATGAATCATTCTTTACGAGATAATTTTTTAAGATCTATGTAAACCATTTGAAACAATCATCTTTTGTTTAAAAAATTAAGAGTCATGAAATTTTCTAATTATATTAAAGAAATAATCTAACTGTGTGTTCCCTACTGTAAAAATACTGTATTTTAACTGTTTTTTACTGAAATCATGGATATATCATTATACATTTTAATAAATCAAGACACATTTTAATGTAATTAACATAAATTAATATAGGTATTAATAAATAATTATTAATATACACAAACAATATACATAGAAAGAAATTACCTAGTTCATTACAAGGCATATGCTAATCATAACATAAATTAACCCATCATTCTAATAAAGAATTAATTCATCAAAAATATCATTTACGTAAGCATTTAAAAATTATCCTTAATATAAATATCTAAAAGTAAATTAATCTGATTGAAAATAATGAATAGGTTAAATTAAACTTCTAGCTCTTTTAACAGAACACTGGTTTATTTTAATATTTTTTTTTATAATTCAACAACAAAATTCAAATACTTTAAAAAAAAACCCGTATGTTTGATCTCCGATTCAGATTATATGTAATGTATTAAAGAATTTATGAAAAAATGTAACGGAATTTTCTGGCTAGAAAGAAAATGAAATTTAAGAATACACTTTTTAATTAAATCTAGAAATATTTTTTCTAATATTTAAAATAAATTCTTTCTTTTTTTTTCTTTTTTTAAATGTTAATTTATAGATATGCCTTTTAAAATAATAAATTTGTATGCATAATTTGATGCAGTGTAGGTTAAATGTAAATATAAAAAGTAATATAAAAAATAATAAGTGAATTCCTACTTATAGGTCAACAAAGAAAATTTTTATTTTAGTTACTTTTTATCAAATAATTACAATTAATATAAATATGTATATGCATATGACAGAATCCCAATATTAATATTGGCAATTAATTTTTATTAATTATCTTTAAAGAGTTGTATTGTCATCCAAAACTATCGTGTGTCTATAAAATTTCAGTTCAAATGATTGCTTTAAAATGTGAGAAAAAAAATCTTTTGAAGCTTTGACCCAGGTCACTCAAAATGAAGCTAACGTGACTATCTATAATTCTTTAAATAATTAGTTTCAATCAATTAATTTGAATTAATTATAATTAAATTATCGTATTGTCCCCCCACCCAAACAATCGTGTATAGAAAACTTCAGATCAAATGATCGTTTTAAAATGTGACAAAAAAACCTTTTTAAGTTTTGACACAAGACGCCAAAAATGATCCAACGTGGCTATATCTGAAATTCTTTCAATAATTCGTTTTAATCAAGTAATTTGTATTACTTAAGGTATCCGACTACGTCCGAAACCGTGATTTTAAAAAAGCGCATAAATGGATAATTTTCAGGATATTTAGTGTCACTTAGATTAGAATACATGTATAAAGTTATCTTAAGGACATTCGGACAAAAAAAATTATTTAAATACAATATTTCGGCAAAAAATGAACTTAGAATAACCTTTTTTCAAAATGTTCTTCTTTTGGGAAAAATCCTTCTATTATACAAATATTTTGCCTGTATATAAGCTCAGATCACTGTATAGAGGCTCAACTATGATTTTTGAAAAATTCATATTATTTTCAAAGTTACAAACAATTGAAATAATTATCGCCTTTTTTTTCTTAAAATTTCTCTCCTCTGTTGTCGTAAAACATGGATAAACCCACTTCTAAGCTATATATTTCAAAAATTCTATTTTAGCCTCTATACAGAGGTCTGAGCTATATACAGGCAAAACATTATTACAATAAAAGCATTTTTTAAAAAAGGAGAATATGTTGAAAATTGTTTATTCTATGTTCGTTCTTTTGTCAAAATATTGTACTTAAATAATTTTTCATTGTAATACTATTCTTAAAACAATTTTATATACATTTTCTAACCTAAGTGATACTTAATATCATAAATATTATCCATTTACACGCTTTTGCAAAATCACGGTTCCGAATGTAGTCGGATACCTTAAAGTACAAGCCAACACAATGCCCACTCCTGGGAGATGGAAAATCCTTCCAAAGGGACTTTCCAAGTGAGTAGATTGTCCACCTGACACAAAGCGCTGGTCTATTAACCATGCGGTCCGGCTTGCTTACAGGGACCTGGTTTCTACAAAAGTACATTAAATATACAGTGGTTCTTGAATTTATTATAAAATATCATACCTGATTTGTAAATGATATTCCCCTGTCCACATTACGGTCTTTGTGGTTACAACATAGCTGTACCCAGCTCATCAGACAGGTGGAGTTTGTTGCTTTCTCAAAGATTATTTTAGGCAACAAATTATGGGGTATGATGGTAGTGTTGAATGGCTTTTACGATCACCGGACCTCATTCCGTTGGATTTCTTTTTTGTGGTGTTATATAAAAGATCCAATTTATGCAACTTCATATACTAGCAGGATCTACGTCATCGTATTATATATACTTGCAATCGTGAGCCCTTCCCACATATTCGACATTAACTTGTTATCAATATATGGCAGTTTACATTTTCTTTTTGTATGTGAAGTCATCAAACTGTATTGACAAGAGTAAGAATTTTGTTTAATAAATTGTAAGTTTTACATCATAATCTATGGTTATTCTTTTCAAGCATTTGCACAAAATGGAGCGCATTGATTTTGGACAGATTTCAATATACAGGCGACAATCAATCCTAATTTTGAAAACCTAATGCATCTCTTTTCAATTTCGATTTGGAGTGCCTATCTTCCAAATTTTGCCACTAGGGGCGTTGCTATCCCTATTAGGTCCGGTTTAGTCACTTAACTATTAACTATTCAAGTCTCTATACACGTTGTATATGCCTGTATGTGTAATCTTTATCACTAATATTTTATCTTTTTAATAATTATGGACCATAATGCTCCCATATTTGTTTTCAAACATGTTATAATAATTCTAATTAATGTAAAATGCATTTTAAAGCATTTAAAAAGTTATCTTCTTAATTTTAAACCAGTTGGAAGTTTATTGCTGTCGAAATTCGGTGCCATTTTCTTTAAAACCATATTTATAATCGAATTCATACTCCCAGTATTCAAACACTTTTCTCAACATAAAACTGCGGTTATGCCGATACGTTACAGGTCACCAACGGGAAAAACAAAAAGAAAAGTATATTTCATCTTTAAAGAAACGCCCTGAAGAAACGGACATACTCAACGACAAAAGCTATAAACGCTTATTGTAAAACCCTCCCCACCCCGAAAAAAATCAACACGCCCGTTCACAACGAGAGGAAGAAAAAAAATAGTACTTGTATGAGGTACCATGAAAATTTTAAATTCAAAACCTGGAGCCTGTTTTTGATTTTTGTTTTTCTCCGAGTACTCCTTTTTCCACTTTCAATTTGGTATCGGCTTGACCGAGTAAAACAACATCTCCCGGATAGAACCCCCCTCCCCCTTTTTCGTGGGAATAGACCTTCTTCCGTATATCCGGAAAAAAGAAAGAAAAAAAAACAGGAGAGCCACGCAATTTTCTCGCGTAAGCTGTAAAAACGGGACACATTCCTAAGATTCAATGTACTGGTCAATTTTCCGGACAATTGTTCTGGGAAGAAAAATTGCAAGCTTTGCCGAGACGGTACTTTTTCCGTCGTCCAATGTTGCTTCTTATTCTATTATTAGGGGAAAGTTTGATCTTAAAAGTGTGAAAGGGGAATGTTCTTTGGTTTGGCGAACGTTTGGAATGGTTTTAACATGAGATGGGGGTCTTCGAGAGATGAAGAAGGGTCAGATCTAAGATAATGTGTAAAGTTTTTGAGGGATTCGACGGCTTTTATGGATTAAAAATATCATCACATGTGGCACGTGGTAGAATTCTCAGTGGCACACTGCACTACTCTACAAATTTGTCAATTATCGAATGGAGGGAATTTGATGCAGTTATAATAGACCTTATTTGACAAACATCTTCGGAATTATGGACATATACGGCATTAGGAAAAATCTGAAAGATAACTCTAAAGATAAATTTAAAGTTATTTTGTAAATTATTGAACGCCATTGCTGCAGCGATTTAATTATTTGAAGAGAGAAAAGTGCATGGACTCTGCTTTTGGTTCTACATATCCAAGAAAAAATATCTCCTCATATAAAAAATATTTTGTGCCCGCAAAGAAACTGTTTAACAACTGATTTCTCAGAATCGTGTCAAACTGAAAATCACAAATTACGAGTATGCCCCGATTTTAGAGTATTAAAGTTGTGATACCGCCCCCTATGGTGAACAAATCTTTGATTGTCAGCGTGAGCTAGAAGTGTAGGGTTTGCAAAAGGAATAGACATTTTTGATTCTTAATATGAGTTTATTAATAATAGAACTTAAATGTTTAACAATTTAGATAATATTATTTAAGCGAGAATCTATAATGAACAAACACACAGTAATAGTTAAACCGAATCGCGTAACTTAGACCACTACAATTATTTAATCCGCCTACTCTCACTTCTAATAATATTACAAGTCCTAATATCAAATAAATAAATCCTACCTTAATCCAAATTTAGATTCGATCTTATGAAGAAACGTCTGGGCGCGCGTGCAATGGTATGCACCTTGATTAAATGGCTTATTTTCCAGGTAACTTCACGATTGGCTGTCAATTCACACTTGTCTCTTCCACACATACCATTCCCCAAAATTGCCATTTCACTTACTGAAACTTTTGTTATTTAAAAGCTATCTTATTTGCATTTCCTTTTCACATTTCGTTTCTTGGATATTGGTTGGAAAAGAGTTGCCATTAATCTTGGCCCCCAAAGAACCCAGAGGTTATGTTAAAGAAAAGACGCGTGAGCCCGTCACAATCCCCTCCAAGAAGCAAAACGTGATTTATTCGAGGGTCTTAATGGCCCTTATGAAATTACGTGCCTAAATTTTTATTTCTTAATCTCCTCACTTTCCAAGTTTTATTTAAATATTAACCTTGAATCCTCATTTTAACTATTAATTTTCAATATTCAACTTAAACTTTAATTTTCATTATTCATCTTAAATTTAATTTTTAATATTCCTCCTTAATTTGAACTCTTAACAGCCACAATAAGTGTTACTCAATGAACTAGACCAACATTAACAGTTATGCATTTTAATCATGTGGTAGATTCTCACTTTTACAAATGTGAGCATAACCTCATCTGAGCGGAGTGACAGGGGAAAAAACCATCTTTGACTTGGATGGCGAAAAAAAACGAGGTCAGCACATGCCCCTTTACTAACTTAACTCTACTTAAATACTACTTATGATTTAATACAATAAGCTTCTTTCCACTACAATTCTATGAGGCTTCCCCTGTTTGACGACTTGGAGTCATCTTAAAAGAACAAAATTTTCTTTCTATTCGTCTTTTTCTATTTGGAATTCAGGGTCTGTCACCCTGAAATAAAAACTCTTTAAGTCACTTGGCATAATATATATTCACATAATACCAGTACATTTCACAATTTTTATACATTATATATCACTCATATTAAAACAAATAACTAAAGGAATTGTCGCATCTCAGCGAAGTCATACATCGAAGT
>BMAV01025779.1:33931-45638 GCA_019973955.1 Trichonephila inaurata madagascariensis
TATCATGTTGATCATTTACATAATTTACAATCATTTGCACAAGATCGTGATTCACGAGTTCGGTTCTATTTGCCTGAGGCCTATATACAACAGTCTTCACATACCTTATGCCAAATCTTTCACTTAAATGTTAAAAAATTTCGGATATAAATTGGGGACCGTTATCACTTATTAATTTTATTGGAGCTCCAAAACATGATATAAAATTATCAAAAAAAAAGTATCTGCTATTACACGAGCCGAGGCCTTTTTAAGAGGTATGATTTCAGCCCATTTGCTGAAATGATCGGTAATTACTAATACATATCGATTACGTCTCATTCTCGATGTAGGGTACGGACCCGACAAATCTAACGTAACTATCTCATTTGGATAATTTGATACAATCGAATTTAATCGACCAGCTGGTAACGCGTTTTTATAATTATTAAATTAGCACATATGGCATGTAGAAGCATATTGATCAATAAATTTTCTCATATACGGGAAATAAAGAAAGTCCCTTATTTTATGATAAGTCTTAAGACGACCAAAATGACCCGCTATGGGTTTGTCGTGAAATTCTCTCGTTATTTCATTCCTTAAGAACTTTGGAATGTATACTCGCATTTCACTTAGTGAAGTCGCATATTTCGCACAAAATAACAAGCCCTCGATAAGTTTAAAGTCTTTGGACCAATTCTCACATATCGTCGCATTAACTGAGCTATCTTCCGGGTTTTCTAAATATCTATAGATATGACCTAATTCTGTGTCATTCTTTTGCTCTGTTATTAACTGTTCTCGCGACGTAAGTACCAAATCTCTGATTATTGCACAATTAACTTTCTCTCCCATTATATTTTCAACCGGGTTTCTTGATAAAACGTCCGCCACCGCATTTTGAGTTCCAGGCCTATGTTCTCATTCTATATTAAATTCTGCTAATTTGAGTGTCCATCTGATCATCCTACTCGACAAATTTTTCCCATGAGTTAAACGCGTTAAAGCAGCGTGATCAGTAATAAATTTAATCGGCAGTGATCCAAAATATGTTCTGAATTTATTCAGCACCCAAACTACTGCTAAACATTCTCTCTCGGTTACCGTATAATTCCTCTCAGTGTCGCTAAATGTACGCGAAGCAAATACAACTGGTCTCTTTTCCTCATTTAGAACCGCTCCCACACCTATTGAACTTGCATCAGTAAATAACTCGAAAGGCTTTTTGAAATCCGGCAATTTTAAGTTCCGTTCGTTATGGGTTCCTTGACCGCGTCAAATTTTTGTTTAAGATTATAAAGGGGTTTGCAAAGATCAGCATAATTTTTAATAAATTTCGCGTACCACTGGGACATACCCAAACACCTTTGAATTACGCGGTGGTTTAATCTCAAGTATGGCTCGAACCTTTGTCTCATCCGTTTTAATTCCCTCCTTTATAATAATCAATCCTAAATACTTCAATTCATCACAACCAAAATTACATTTTTCTTCGTTTAATGTCAATCCTGAATCTTGTAATAACCTAAAAACTTCCCTTAAATGTTCAACATGTTGAGTGAATGATGGAGACGAGATAATTACGTCATCCATATATACATTCACAAACCTCCCTATCACCGGTTTCAATATGATCTCTATCGCCTTCTGAAAATTGGGAGCCTCCCCTGATAAGCCAAATGGCATAAGTCGAAATGTGTAGGTGCCAATTTTTACTACGAACGCGGTCTTAACAATATCACTGGGGTTTACTGTCATTTGAAAAAACCCACTTCTTAGATCAAGAGATGACATTATTGTCGTATAGAGGATATTCTTTATTAAATCATCTATTAACGGTAAGGGATAGTGGGGATACCTCGTGACTGAATTAAGTTTCCTATAGACAAACGCAAATCTATATACTTCCGGATTATCCGGTGGGAGCCCATTATTTTTTTTACATAACACAACATGTGACGCTTACGGGGATTGAATCGGAACTATGGTTCCTTCTTCCAACATTTTCTCAATATGATAATCGAGTATAGCTTGCCTTTGCTATCATAGTGGTACGGCCTAGAAACAACCGGTGGACTATCTGCCGTATCAATTTCATGGTATAAAACATTAGTAAGCCCTGGTTTATCTGAGAAAAATCCCTTAAAACTACTTAACAAATTTTGTAACTCCTGTTTTTGCTTATCCTCCAACTTTGTCTTAGACAGATCTATTTCTACATTTCCTTCCGCAAATGTTTTAACCACCTTATCTACTTGCGAATAGGGAATCTTTAACGATTTTCGATCAAAGTCTAAAACAATCTTTGATCCACTTATGAAATCTATCCCGAGAATACATGGGTAATCCAAATCTGTCAACACATGAAACAACCAAGGCTTTTCAAACTCCCTAATTCGAATATTCAATTCTACAATTCCTACATTTTGACATTTCGCTCCCTGTGCCGTTTTCACCTGAGCACGCGATTTTTTTTACTTGTTTATAAAAAAAAATATTTTTTATATATTTCCTCAGATATAAATGACTTATCCGCTCCAGTGTCCCATAACGCTTTCGTAAATGTTTCATTTAATAAAATAGGAACATATGGAAATTCCACTTGGAGACATACATATCACAGAAAATTTAATCAGTATATCCACTGCCGTGTTCTTTTGATTACTTTGAGCATCATTAACTTTCAAAAAATTCAATTGTCCCCTTTGTATCCTATCGCCTCGACTGAAATTCTCACTGGAACCCCCATTTCTGCGATCCCCTCTATTAAAATCATCATTTCGATCTCCCTTTCTAAATTGGTATCCCCTATCGTTGAATCTGCGGTCATCGTTCTGAAATCTATTCCTACTCTCGAACCACTGTTTCCCTTGACGGCCATTCTCGTTGTTACCCCTATAATCATTTCTTCCATTACTTGGTCTACGCCCAACTTCTGAATTTTTCCAATTTCTGCGATTATCACCAACATTAGACATCCTATGCCCATTCCCACCTCGTCTTTCCACATTATCACCATTCTGCAAACCCCTCGTCGCTTTGCAAGAATACCTCTCTTCAAATTTAGCTAAGATCTCCAAAAGTTGTACCGTGTTTTATGGATTTCGAACCTCCACATAGTCTTGAACTTGTGGTTCGAGTCTAACAAAAATGAGATCTACCAAGTCCGCCTGCGACATCCCCAGTTCTAGTTTTTGATGCAACTTTAATAAATCGTAAACAAAATCCGTTGGCTCCTGGTATTTTCTGTGTTGGTTCTCATAAAACCGGGTTTCTAAATCTTTCTGATTCCTTATGGCGGGGAATACTTTTGGTAATTCTGCTTTTAGCTGAGCGAAATCTGTGGCAGTATCCTGCAATAACACTGACCCGAATATCTGACACCAATCTTAGGCCCTTCCCCGGAGATGACCTTTCAAATAAGCACATGCCAAATCGCTAGGTATTTCTAGTAATTTTATTTGATTGTCTATGGCTTCCAAAAAGTCGGCCACATTTTCCGACCCGGAAAAGCACACTTCTGGTAAAATACCAAACCCACTCGAGCTTTCTACCCCGGAGTTATATAAATTAAATCGCGTTGGGCGCCACTGTGATACCGCCCCCCTATAGTGACCATATCTTTGATTGTCAGCGTGAGCTAGAGGTGTAGGATTTGCAAAAGGAATAGACATTTTTAATTCTTAATATGACTTTATTAAGAATAGAACTTAAATGTCTAACAATTTAGATAAATTTAATTAAGCGAGAATCTATAATGAACAAACACACAATGATAGTGAAACCGAATCGTGTAATTTAGACCACTTTCTCTAAGTTATAATTATTTCATCCGCCCACTCTCACTTCTAATAATATTGCAAGTCCTAATATCAAATAATCAGTCCTAACTTAATCCAAACTTAGATTCAATCTTTATGTGGAAACGTCTGGGCGCGCGTGTAATGGTATGCACCTTGTATTAATGGCTTATTTTCCAGGTAACTTCACGATTGGCTGTCAATTCACAATTGTCTCTTCCACACATACCAATCCCCAAAATTGCCATTTCACTTACTGAAACTTCTGTTATTTAAAAGTTATCTTATTTGCATTTCTTTTTCACATTTCGCTTCTTGGGTTTTGGTTGGAAAAGAGTTGTCATTAATCTTGGCCCCCAAAGAACCCAGAGGTTATGTTAAAGAAAAGACGTGTGAGCCCGTCACAAAGAAGAGTGGTGCAAGTACTAGGTTCGCATCATATATTGAATGATGCGAAATATCTTTAAATGAAAAATGTCCTATTGTGTGGCACGCTGAATCCTATTGGTAGGTTAGTTAGGCATGCCACAACTAAAAGGTTGCCGACCTCTGCTTTAAAAATTTCTTGATTTGTATGAATAAAATCAAATGAAACTGATTTGTCTCTTCTCTCTAAAGGCTGTTTCTTACTTTCAATTCTTTGTCGAAAAACGATTCTTCTGAATCTGTTTGTGTGTAATTTATGTAAAAAAACCATCTTCTTAAATGTGACTCATTCTTAGCGTTAAACATTCAATACAAATCAAGACAATGGTGTAAAATGAAGCATCGCTCATTTCTGTGTCGTGAAAACAAATTTAGTGAAAGCAAGATTTACGAAATTTTGAATAGATCTGGAAGATAACTATCGATAAACCGACAGCTATTTTAATTTTTTGTATGTTATTGCCGGATTGATTTAATTATTTGAAGAAAAAATCGGGTGTTCTTTTATCCGCTTTTAGTTATACATAATTATGTGTACAAATTTTATCTCATATTAAATATATTTTAAGTTTGTAAAAAAATTTTTTATGACTCATTATTCAGAATCCTGTGTCAAATTGAAAGTCACAAATTATATCCCTGATATTGCGGTATTAAGTAGATCTTTGGAGAGACAAGATTCACATTAAAGGTTTAATTTTTTTATTAAACTACATAGCAGAATACGTATATTTTATGTTGTCAATTGCTTATTTTATTAAATATTATTAAAATATCTATAATATATAAACCATTTTAAATGTTTGCTGAAAGAGTAATATTTTATGTTTATTTTTATGTAAACAAATTTCTTTACAGGATGCATAGTTAATAGATAAAAAACTCTAAATCTGTATTTTTGACTTCTATCCTCTGTGTGTGCTGAAAGAATCAAATCGTTTCAAATATTTCCTACTGCTTGGCGCCCTGAATCTTATTGGTGTATTGTTTTGGTGCATCACAGTTATATCTCAAAAAGTTAGGTGCGCAGAGGAAAAAAACTGTGTTAGAAAATAATTTTATAATACCAAAAATCAAGAATTATTGGTATTATGAAAGATAGATTACAAAAGAAAATTTAATAAAATAATGTTCCCACATGAAAATGAAACATTTTGTGGGAACAGCGGACTAATTTTTGCTGGGTAGTTCTTTGAACTTTTATTATTAGATAAATAAAAATATTTTTTTTTTCAATAAAAGATATTTGTTGTTAATTTAAGGATTATTTGGCTTTTACTTATGTCTCGTGATCTCTTAAAACCATTCCTAACTTAATAATTTTTCCTTGCTTCTTTTCAGATGAACTTTCCGCGCCTCGAGAGTCATCTCCGAGAGTCAAGATACCCTCATTAAGAGAGACATGAGAAAAAGGTAAATATACTAAAAAAAGGCCTAACAGTAAGACAGAAATAGGTTCTAAAACATAATAGGTTCTAAGATCAAAATCTCTCTGAATAAATTCTTGAATAAAGACGTCCTATGAATTGTTTCATATTTTTAGTAATAATGCTTAATAAAATATATATTGTGGTGGCAAAAAATGTGGACACTTTTTAAAATTGTTATGTTTTTTCGGTTTGTATGCTTATAGAAAATGTTACGTTGCACAAAATGCTGTCCTTTTATCATTTTAAAGAGAATTTAATACTGCATTCAATACCGAAGACAGAATGCGAATACTTGCATTTCAAAAAGAAGTTATGCTGCAATAACCATCGATATACATTAGATATATATACTGATGATAGCAGTGAGTTATCAGTACTTAGTGGAGTTGCTTTTATTTTTTTTATTATAACTTCACATCGATGTTTCATTGAGTGAAAAATAGTTTTAAGCTCTTTCTTTGTTATTACATTATGCCAGGAAACAATTATATCCTCAATTAGTTGCTTTTTATTTCATGGGTAGCTCATTCGGGCAAGAATTTTCAAACGGTGACACAAGCTTTCGATGGGTTTGAGATCAGGACAACAATGATATCAAGAAGCAATGGTATAGAATAAAATAGTAGATTGGACACCTAGATAGAGATGTGTGGCGAAAAAATGGCCTTTCCTGTGTTGCAAGATAGATGGGGGGTTCAGTGACTGCATCTGGAGACTAAAGGTTTTGTTTCAGAAGTCAGGCGACAAATTTAATAAAAAGCAAAACAGGCAAAGGCCGAAAAAGGTGCACCACATCTGTTGATGACATAAAATAAAAATACTGTGTCCCCAAGATGGAAGAATGTCATCAACGGACATCAGAAGTTAATCTGAATGAGATGCTCGTATTTCTGTCAGGTTAGGAACAATCAGGAGAAGATTAGAAGATGTTAGACTATATAAGAAGTATAATTCCACGAAAAAAGCCTTATCTCTCTATTTACAACAGCTCTAAAACGATTACAGTGGTCATTAATTGAACAAATGATCAGTGGTCATAAGTTATATGGAGCGATGAAACTAAGATATCGTTGTTCGGTAGTGATGGCAGAAAATATGTAAGACGTAGAATGGGAGAAATGCTACATCCTGACTGCATCCAGGCAACTGTGAAGTACTCACATAGTTTCATCATTTGGTCATGCATATCAACAGAAGATATTGGTTTCTTTCATACCAACGGTGTTACACTGAATGTTCAAAAAACACATTGATACAACAATGCGTCTTTTATTTTTCAGCAAGATTCTGCTCCTTGTCCCACAGTAAGGTAATCAAAAGACTGGTATAGTTTTAAGATTATTGAGTTGTTGTCCTGGCCAGAAACAGTCCTAATCTCAATCCTATCGAAAACTTGTGGCACCGTTTGAAAACTCTTGTCTGAATGAGGTATCCATGAAATAAAAAAGAACTAATTGAGGAAATAATTCTTTCCTGCCATCATGTAATAAAAATAGGAAGAGCTTAAAACTATTTTTAGCTCATTAAAAAATCGATGCGAAGCTATAATAAAAAATAAAGGCTACCTCACTAAGCAGCTATAATCCGTATATACCTCACAGCTATAATCCGTATCTATTGTATATCGATAGTTATTGCAGAAAACTTTCTTTTCTTTGCAAATATTTGTATTTTATCTTTTGTATTCAATGCAGCATTAAATTTTCTTCAAAGTGATATAAAAGACTTTGCTTTTGTGCAATGTAACATTTTCTATAAGCATACATACTTAAAAAACATAGCAGTTTTAAAAAGTGTCCACAATTTTGGCCACCACTGTAGTTGTGATACATAAAAGAAACATCAAAATAAGATTTCCGATAGATTTTGATTAATACTGATTTTTTAACAAAATAGTAGAAAAAAATAATTTTTAATAACTATCGAAATAGTGGGTAAAAATAACATTTAGTAAAATAAAATGTGATATACACATAATATATATGTATTTACACTATGCGACCACGGTAGCCTAGTGAGGAGGGTCGCTAACTCGTGGCCTAAGCTTAATGAGCTTGAGCCCTTGTGCCACTGAAGACCAGCCGCATAGAGCGTTATATCAATCGAGACTCAGAGTCTTACGGTTGGTGTGGTGTGATAGTTTGGAAAGGGGGTGCTGCGGGTCAAAATAACGATTTCCTTTGCCAATCATCCTGATGTTGCTTTATAGGGTGGCGTTAAAAAACCCACTCTCCTAGCCTAAAAATATATTCCGAGTTTACAGAGTTTTTCTTAAAAAGGAAAATTGCCTTAAACAATATTAAGAACATTTTCATCAAATCTAGCCACAGTTAAAAAGTCTTTACAGAATCAAAACTAGACAATAATCAACTCGTAATCTATGCAAATCCTTCCGATTTCTGCATCTATAAACAAGAACGCACGATGCTCTTACATACTGCTCTGTCCGTAGATCCAACTACTGGCACACACACACACACATCCCCTAACTGATATTAGGAATGTAAATTAAATTAATGTTTATCGGGTTAGTGTGCCTTGTATCGTCACCACCGCGTTAATCGTCTTGAGTGGACTGGCTACGATATTGAGTCATGCATTACTTCTCGTCAACTTGAGTAATTACTTCACCATTCACGCCTTGTTACCGATTTTCGTTGATTGAGAAAATATTTATAACGGTATTAGCATTCACGGTCATAATATTTATATCATTAATATATTTGGCTGATTTGTTATGAATTCCGTACAGAAATCTCCGCAATTTCAGTAGAGTTTAAGTTACGTTATAATGTTTAATTAAAAGAAGTGGAAATTATGGTAGTGGACTGCCATAAACTGTGTGTGGAGTTTAAAAAGTAATGTTTTTTTTTGTTTGTTTTTTATTAAAAAGTTTAGAAAGGTATTTGATCATATACATTTTTAGATGATATTGTTTAGGATATCAGTATTTCATGTATAATTTTTTGTTATAAGTTATCCAAAGCAAGATTTGTTTTATCCTAATTTTTTTCTTTATTGTTTTGGCCATATTTGGTATACATGATGATTATCGTTAAGGTTTAGTTATAGCTAAATGTAATAGAGATAGAAACAACTTTTATTTGTTCTCTTAATAGTCATTTGTACATTTCCCCCGGCATTTCTTAGCTTATCGAAATGCGTTAGCTTAGACGTAGTGTTAATACTGCGGCGTCATAAATCATTGTTATAAAAAAATTAAAAAATAAATTCTTTAGAAAAATGATTAATAAAGTTGTTATAAATGTTAATAATGTTAATAAACCTGCTCGTACTTTTAATATAATAAATCTTACTTTTCTCAGAGATGTTTACCATGATATTTAGCCATAATTTTTTCTCGTTTTTAAACCTTAAAACTTGGGTGTCTAAACTATGATCACTTGTGTGCCACATTGCAAAAAAAATTCTGGGCCGCACATATAATATTTATTCAACAAATTGAAATAAAAATTAACTCTATGTAGTTTTATTAAAACAAATTAATTTCTTTTTAGTATAATGTTTTTTTTTAATTTGAATTATACATGAATAGGTGCACATTTATTTTAAATTTGTAGAAGTTTCATTTCATTTAGTTTGAATTTTATAAAGAGGAAAACAATTCAAGTCAATGAGATGGATGAGTTTGCTTTTGTTGAACAAGAGCAAATCGGTATCGAGTTCAAGAGACGAAGTTGCAATTCTTAACGCATTTTCAAGATGTTTGTCAGTGATCTATGTCCAATTTTTGTTTTTCGTATGATTCATTCTTGAAAATAATTGTTCAGAAACATAGGTACTGCCGAAAGCTGATAATGAGGATAATTATCGCGGGGTTGTAATCTTTATAAAACTCCAGTAAAGAAACATTTCCCAAATTTTTCTTTCAGTTGAATGTCATTTTGCTGTTCAATGTATTTATTTCTAGAGAAAACGGGGTAAAAAATATGTTGAAATATTCTTTATTTTTTCAAAAATCTTGAAATCTACTTTCAAACTCTTGAATTAAATCAAAACTTAATGCAGTATATTTTGTACAGCTTATTGGTTTATGTACAGCCAAAGTACTGAAATGTGTTAAATCTTTTACTTTTGCCAAATTTCAACTTTCTTTCCTACCGCTGTTATTGTTTGGAACATGTTATTAATAAATCGATTTTTCCTTGAAGTCTCAAATTTAAATCATTCAAATGTACTGTTAAGTCTACTAAAAAAGCTATAGCTCTAAAACCCAATCTTCGTCTTCAAATTCAGTCCTTTTTGTTTCCATAAATATTTTTTTTTCAGTTCTCAAATCGTGAAATCTTTTGAGCATTTTCCCCTTACTAACCATCTTACTGCTGAATAATAAACAACATCTGGAAATTCAGTGCCTGTTACCTAAAGAAACTCTTGAAATTGTCTATAATTACATTCTTTTGCTCTTATAAATTTAATGGTTTTTATAACAACGCTTAATACACTTTCCATTTTTAAACTTTTTTCACATAAATTACTCTGATGTACAATACAATTGTATGTCATCAAGATAGTATTTCCAGCAGCAACGGCTTCATTATTAACCATTTTAATGAGTTCCCTATTTTTACTAACCATGGCACGGACTCTATCGGCTATGATAGCTGATAAATTTTTCAAAGATAAGGAAAACCTTTTCATCGTCGTTTTTAATGCATCGAATAAATCTACAGACTTGGTTGTGTCTTAACGGTATTAAAGCAACCATTTCTTCCGTGATATTATATTGTTCATCGATTCCTCTTATAAAAATTGCCAGTTGTACCGTATCAGAAGTGTGAGTGCTTTCGTCCATGGCCAAAGAATAAAATTTAAAATTTGTACAATGACTTTTTAAAGACTTTTCAACTAAATTCCCAACTCCCTGAATTCTTGTAACTATAGTTTGGTGTGATAAACTGATTTGTGTATTGCAACGAATCGATTGTATATGAAAAATATTGCAAACATTTATTTTTTGAATAAAAATGTATAAATTTAAGTATTTTTATAATTTGCATTTGGACCGCATTTTAAAGGCTTTTGGGCCTCACTGAAGACAAGCATGCTTTAACAAAATAATTAAGATGTAATATTGTCCTAAACAAATAAAAAAATTATTAAATTTAACAATAAAAATAAGTATAGTAACCGTCAATATTTTAATTCGACATGTCTCAAAATATTTCAATCCAAAATTTCGCTCAGTTCCACCGATTATGTCAGAGAATATTCATAAAGAATAGTCGATATTCTTTTTTCAATATAGGGGCTCATAAAATGAAAATAATTACTTTACATATCTCGCGGTGTTAAAAAAATGTGAAAATCGTTATGATGTATTCTAGTATATACCCCTTAAACAGTTTCCCCAAATATCTCTGGAACTGATTTTCAAGCTGGAATCAAATTTGGAACTCAATATATTTAGAACAATTTCTCGACCAAATTCCTTGGGAAGTTTGGTACATGGATGAAAATTTTTTTTATACATCAACCTCTCTATAAACATCATAATTTAATTCCTTTTAAGTTATTAAACACTGTTACCAGTGCTGTCTAGATATGATGAAAATTGGAAAAATTGTTAACCCTTGTGCGATTAAAAGTGATGCGATTTGCTTCCTGTTACGACCGTTTTTCACATAGTTGCACGTATACAGTGCATTGGGGGAGGG
The DNA here is from genome assembly GCA_019973955.1 of Trichonephila inaurata madagascariensis. Lineage (NCBI taxonomy): Eukaryota > Metazoa > Arthropoda > Arachnida > Araneae > Nephilidae > Trichonephila > Trichonephila inaurata. The sequence goes on from BMAV01025779.1 coordinate 45,248, forward strand.
GGAAAGAAAAAGCATAAATAAGCAAATTTTTCTCTAAAATAAGTAAATCCTACGTAAATACTGTCAAGGTCATTTTATTGCAAAACCTTAGAAGTAGTATCATTGACAGCAGCGTAAAGAAAAGAATCGTATTTTGTAAGGACGGATATATACGTCCTGGGCAGTTATAACATACGCATTAAGCAAGACGGATATATACGGTGGTGGCGGTTAAAGGGGTCCTAATCTTTCTTTAATGACCTAACAACAATAACCTAACAGACAAATGCATAATTGCAACCGTGTGATTGGACATTAAAGTCACTAATATTTATTTCCATTGTATCTATATTCTTAGCATATTTGCATACACATTTCTTATCCAACTTCTTTTAGAAACTTTTTTCAGTAA
>BMAV01025779.1:50638-66673 GCA_019973955.1 Trichonephila inaurata madagascariensis
ATGGATCCCGCTTTCTGAACTTTTTTTCCAATGAGATTCCTCTGCCCTCAGTAACACTTCTCTTTTGCAAACACTTAATTATCGATAACAATTCAAAAACAAGCTGTTGAACTTGGGAATCCCCATTCATACCCGTCATTAAGTACTTTTATTCCTTTCCTTTGTTGCTTATGACTTGTGGAATAAGGAATCACTGCATACCCCTTTCCTACAGAAGAAAGATGTTTTTGCTGTGGAGGAACTTTCTGAGAGATACTTACAGAAAGTTGTTCTTCCAGCCAATACTGCAATTGATATCATTTTTAGTAGGTTTGAGTGCTGCGTTGAAACGTTTTTCCCGTTAACTTTGGGGGCAATATCTATTGAGATAGCTGGTCTGGTTGAATTGTGCGTTTGAATCAGTAGTCGAGATTTACTAGGAATGTGACTTTCCATGGAAAGAATTCATAATCGACCAGAAGCATAAGGCTGTGCTATCATCTAGGGTTCAATTCCTGGGTCATCACTGCGGAAGAAAGAATCGCTGCAATACATTCCTGTCTTTTTGTATTTGCATTCTGGAACCTTTCTTTGTATTCAGTTATCTTCAGCTCAACTTTTCCTTTTATTCACCACACGTATGCTTAAATTGTATTTGTATACATTACGATTCTTTCACAAGACAAGATTCTCACATCAAAGAACGCAGTATAACAGTCCCAGAGATTACTTAAGGTATCCTACTACGTTCAGAACGTGATTTTAAAAAAGCGCATAAATGGATAATTTTCATATTTTCATGATATTTCTTGTCACTTAGATTAGAATACATGCATAAAATTGTTTTAAGGACATTTTGACAAAAAAAGTATTTAAATACGATGTTTCGGCAAAAAATAAACTTGGAATAACCTTTATCCAAGATGTTCTCCTTTTGTGAAAAATGCTTCTGTTATAATAATATTTTGCCTGTGTATAGCTCAGACCTCTGTACAGAGGCTCAACTATGATTTTTGAAAAATTCACATTATTTTCAGAGTTACAACCCATAGAAATATAATTATCGGCGTTTTTTTCTTAAAATTTATCCCTTCTGTGTTGTCGTAAAACATGGATAAACCCACTTATAAGTTATATATTTCAAAAATTCTTGTTGATCGTCTGTACAGAGGTCTGAGCTATATACAGGCAAAATATTATTATAATAGAAGCATTTTTCACAAAAAGAAAATATTTTGAAAATGGATTATTCTATGTTCATTTTTTGTCATAATATTGTACTTAAATAATTTTTTTATTGTAATACTATTCTTAAAACAATTTTATATACATTTTTGGATCTAAGTGACATTAAATATCATAAATATTATCCATTTATACGCTTTTGCAAAATCATGGTTCCAAACGGTAGTCGCATACCTTAAGAGAAATGCATTTGAAATTCTGCTACAGATTCGATTTTTAATTAAATTATTCCAATCTCTTTATTATCTTTAAATAAAATATAAGTCTGTTACGGCTTATTTTATTTTTACATGTATGTCAAAAGAAAATTTATTTCCTTTATATTTTTTGGCATATTTATTAAAACACCAAAGCATTTTTTTAACATATTTACAATAGCGCCCAAAACATTTTTTCCTTTTGTAAATTTTGTGATTTGTTATTTTAATGCTTGACATTTGATTTTATCCTGTCATATTCACAATTCAAATATACTCCTCTACATTTCCTTACACATTTTTATAAGGAATTAGTTTATTACAAAGAATAATATATATATAACCTAACATAATAAAATGTTGGTCTTTATACACCAAGCAATATAATTTCCTTTGTTTGTTAGCCTGTCTCATTTTCAGTTAACATTATCTAAATTTCTATCCATAAAATAATGTCATGAAAGACCACGTAAATCTTTATTTTATTTTACTCTAGAAACCAGGTATAAAAATTATCTTTCAATATAAGCAATAATTTACTATATACTCGAATAATCATATATGTGTGCGTTTATCTTTATAATGCATTTTTCAGGTCATATACTAAGTTGTATCTTTTTAGTGGTTAGCGTAATAATTTATATTTATTGAATGACTCTCTCTCTCTTTAGTGAAATCAATGTACAGAATAACGATGATTGCTCAACTATTTCGCACAATTACCAACAATCTCCCCCACTGGGAGTTTTTATATTTCCCCCTTGAGAAGCCTGAATGCGAATCGTTTTACCCACAATGTTTTTCGATCAAATGTTTTTGATTTTTACCTCATATACTCTAAGCATGCATATACTATAATGCATAATACATATTTATCAAAGAACATATTGTATAACATAGTTTAAACTGTCTTCAATTTTCTTTGTTTCGATCAAGTAAAAGTTTGGGTATCAGTATGCAGATATGTTTTGGGCTTTGCTGATCTTGTTTTATAATACTACGTTAGAGAAAATGTATTAAGTTTATTTCTTCACAAATAAAAACTTTGTGCGAGCATGAAATAAGTTCAATTTATTTTATAACTTTTGTTTCAAGAACACTACGTCTCATTAAAAATGCAACACCTAAAAGGAGTGGCAGTAAATTTTGCAAATTTATGGATATGCTCATCTCTTGCTGAGTAATGCAATTTATGTGAAATGCTTAACTCTCCAGAACATGTTGATCAGGGTATATGGGAAGAATAGACAATATCCGTTGTTGATCCTTCGATAGCTCCATTTAAATTAAATTGAGTCAAACTCAACAAAAAACGCGGTGGACTAATTTTTTAACTCTGTTTATTCCAGCGCCTGGTAGCCATGTTGTTTACATTCTCTCTCTTATCGTGGGCACACCCCATGCTCACTTCATTTCATTTCACGGCATTTGCGAAGCGATGTAAACACAAACAAGTGGCAAGGCGCTCAACATACTGCCCGCCTTGACAAATTTTAAGAAAAACTTCAACATACAATAAAACAATTACAAATACGTGATACAGTCTTACCACAAAAAAAAAAACATAGGACACTATGAAAGTACAATACGTTGCTACACACACATATATAAAGGAATACACATAGGAAAATTCTCCATCACTAACAGTTTAGAAAATAATTAATATTTATGATACAAACAATGTTCTCTTAACTTTTCCTTCTCTTTATATTCAGATAGCAAGTACACAAACTCAAATTATTTTACTGTAAATATCAAGCTTCACAAAGCATTATTGAATTAATTCCAAGATTTCACCTGTAAACTACACTAAATACGTATATAAATTCTATAATAGAAAGTTTCTTAACAAATTATGAAAATTCCACTATTTAATGAATATTAAAACAAATATGCATTTGCAACCTTAATAAAAATATCAAGGATAAGGATACATTCTGTATTGTCCAAGTCCAATCCACAAGGATTAAACACTTAATCTCCTGGGATCCTCCCCCACGGGGTCGCTTGCGGGGGGGGGGCCGGCCACAAACATCGTGTTCCGCTGGGCTCCTTCCTCCTTGGTCCTCCATGTACTCCCCCTAGTTGGATTAAGGACCCCGGTCGTTTTCCATTTTCGGATCCGATTTCACGTCACAGCTGTCCAGCGAAGTGTGGGGGTGAAGGAGAGGGGTTTCTCCTTTGTACTTTTCTCTTGAATATAAATCTCCATGAAAGGTCGCTCGCCGTTTAAAATACTCTTTTGATATTTTTGAGAATCGATGTCACTCATTCTAGACTTAAGTCTAACCCTTTTTCTCATTGTTGGTCGCCTTCTCATAACACTAAATCGTTGTATAAAAGGCAGTTTCCGCTCAGGTTTTTCTACTCCTCGCTTCACTTGTGAATAATTATGTTTAAAACACAAATGACATTGCACAAATATAACGTTGCTTGAGCCTTTAAAAGTCGAGTTTTCACACACTATCGGTTTTACTTCAACTGTCATTCTGCCTGATTTTTTGAGTTTTCTCTTAGACAATTTTGACTTTTCTACTTCAATTTCAGACATCTCATCGGCAGAAATTAGCGGTTCACTAGATGAGTTTCTAGGTAAACCCTTTTTTTCCCCAACAGTGACTGGTTCTGCCACAGCATCTGGAACCACACTAAACATGTGAGCTCGTTCACTTTTAAGAGGAAGAACTTCCTCGGTTCCTTGAGATAACTCCATGTCTTCATTAATAGACATTTCAGTGTCACATCCGTTAAGAGAGATCTCGCAATTATTTGCACTATTCCTTAATTTTGCTAATTTTAATTCCGCCTTAACTCTTTTCAATTAAAGGCGTTCTAGCTCTATTTGACTGGTCTGCTTGGATTTTTGGGTTTCACTTTCTTCTAAAACTTGCTCTATCACGGTTTCAAGAATTCATAATCTTCTTTAAACACATCACTCTCCACAATTAACCGTTTTAAATAAACCATTTTTGCATCCCTTGGCACAGTCAGATCTATTTCCTCAGCGGCTAACCTCAGCTCATTCCTCTTTAATTTTACTACTATCGACATTTTGCTCTAACAACTCTTATTCATGACCTTACCACTTATTCAAGAAGATAATACCAAAACTCAAGTGAATCTAAGCTCACCGATACTAAAATTAACTTCAACTTGAGGAATTAATTATTCCACACTCAATATTCAATTAACACTCAAAGAACTAAACCTTCACACACAATATTCAATAACTAAATCTCCACACAATACTCTACTAAATCTCCACCCAATGCTCAATAAACTAAATCTCCACACAATACTAAAAAACTAATTATCACACAATACTCAAAAAAGTAATTATCACGCAATACTCAAAAAACTAATTATCACACAATACTCAATAACTAAATCTCCACACAATACTCATTAATTAAATCTCCACACACAATACTCTCAATAAACTAAATCTCCACACAATATTCAAAAAACTAATTATCACACAATACTCAATAACTAAATCTCCACACAATACTCAAAAACTAAATCTCCATCCAATGCTCAGTAAACTAAATTTCCACACAATACTAAAAAAACTATTTATCACACAATACTCAAAAAACTAATTATGCAATACTCAAAGAACTAATTATCACGCAATACTCAAAAAACTAATTATCACACAATACTCAATAACTAAATCTTCACACACAATACTCATTAATTAAATCTCCACACACAATACTCTCAATAAACTAAATCTCCACACAATACTCAAAAAACTAAATCTCCACACAATACTCAATAACTAAATCTCCACACAATACTCATAGAATTAACTATTCTCATAATACTCATAGAATTAAGTGTTCACAATACTCACAGAGAACTAAATCAAAATACTCATAGAACTAATATTCCCAAAATGCACAAATCACAATACTCATAGAACTCAGTCACAATATTCAATTAATTCACAATACTCAAAGGACTAAGTCACAATACTCAATTAATTCACAATACTCAAAAGACTAAGTCACAATACTCAAAAGACTAAGTCACAATACTCAATTAAATCACAATACTCAAAAGACTAAGTCACAATACTCTCAAAGGACTAAGTCACAATACTCAATTAATTCAAATACTCAAAGTATTAAGTCACAATACTCAATTAAATCACAATACTCAAAGGACTAAGTCACAATACTCAAAGGAATAAGAGTCACAATATTCAATTAATTCACAATACTCAAGAGACTAAATTACATAAACATGAATTAATTGCACAAACTAAAAGTGAATTAATTACTCAGACTCAAAATTAGTTCCTTACTCAAAATTCAAAAACAGGATTTAGCTCTCACCTCAATGCCAGGACTTCTTTTACCAGAGACCATGACCATTACTCGACTCCTCTGAACACTTAATACTATTATCAATAATAGTAATCCTCACAACACTTAAATTTTGCCGATTCCTCCGGCGAGCTAGGACCATATGTTGATCCTTCGAAAGCTCCATTTAAATTAAATTGAGTCAAACTCAACAAAAGAACGCGGTGGACTGTAATTTTTTAACTCTGTTTATTCCAGCGCCTGGTAGCCGTGTTGTTTACATTCTCTCTCTTATCGTGGGCACACCCCATGCTCACTTCATTTCACTTCCCGGCATTTGCGAAGCGATGTAAACACAAACAAGTGGCAAGGCGCTCAACATCCGTGCTGATATTTCTGCCAGGTAAATCGTTACAGAACTGTTTCTTGAGCTAGGCCATGTTGTAGTGTCGTTGGAATTTCAATGATGAAGCTCTAATGGTGCTTTAAAGGTTTACTGAATCACAAACACATAGATTTACTCACACTCACATAAAAAAATACACTTCTTACACGTTTTAGGTAAATAATATCTCTCGAATAGTTGACACTTTAAGAGAAAAGCAAAAACGGTTCGGGATGGCATCCAACTCATCTGCCTTCGCAAATACAAACCCTTTATGCTTAGCTCGCTGGAGGAGATCACAGAATAAACCAAACACTCCACACTTAGCTCACTTGTGGAGCTCGCCAACCTCTCTCTTCGAGGGACAATCACTGAAAATCTCTCTGGTATAGCACTCGCAGAGACGCGGTTCCTCGGATCAGTCTCGTTGCCATCCAGACTTTTAGAATGTGTCTATAGTTCGTTACAATGTAGCACCAAATACCAGGCTGCTTCCAGCAGAGACCATTCAATCATACAAACGATTTTATGAGATTCATGGTGCATGGTAATTGGTTTTCTGTCCATTCGTCCAGTATTAGTTGCCACCCACCTAGACTCGTCTACAGTGCACACAGATTGTGGCAAAATGTTCGCAGCAAGGAAATATGGCATGCTCGAGAATTTGATGTAGCCAGAACGACGTCAGTACACGTAGATGGAGACATCCCCCACAAGCTAATTTTTTCTCCATTGTTCAATAAGTGCAGGCTATCCTTGATGTTCCCATATCGGTCAAAACCATTACACCTGCCCGCATGGTACATATATTTCGAGGTACTCTGAAAAGATTAATAAATTCTTCCCTGGCCATCATTTGTCTTTTATCTCTCACCAGTTGGACATATATTATTGAACACCCCTTACACACCCCGCTACTTCGGCTTTCAGAACTCTCTCAAATGGTTGAAAGAGAATTGGAAAGTTGTACCTCAAGACGTCATTTTTATTCTCATTGATTCTGTACTTGGACAGGTTGCTTCGTGTATTGCTGTCCACGGTGATACATAATCATAAAAATAAACTCTTACCTGATTTGGTGTTCTGATATATGGAGGGGGGGAGTTCATGATGATTTACTTCAGCATGACACTTGTTGCTATTATTGTTGGAGTGTCCATGATGTGTAGATTGATAAGGAAAAAAAGAAGCTTTACTAAATTTCTTTGAAGCTGTCAAAGACAGCTTTATCAGAGAAAATCAAATCTTCCCGACTGATCTTGAAAAGCCTGGCTTGAATTGCTAGGAAGCTGAGGACACGTTGAACATTGGGGCAGTTTAGGCAATGATTTGCATGACACTTTTAAAACAATTAATACGCTTTACAATTTTACAATTATTTATATGCGTTACAGTTTTACAGTTAATTAATACGCTTAATAATTAAGTACATGAAATTAATTGGCAAGAATAACTTAAGTGTATGCGTCGCCCATTATACAATCTATATATTAATACAGAGGGAATAACCATGTAAAGGGGCATTTTACATTTATATGTATGCGTATATATAAATTGTAATATATATAATATAACTTTTGATTCTCATTTACCTCTACATATTTATTTAAATAATTAGAAAAATATATAGCTTTTTATCCATTCTTCTTTCTTTATATATACTCTTTCAAATCTTTTTCTATACTATCTTAAAAACATTAAACATACTTAAATAATTCACGCTGAATGTGGTCTAATAATATAATTTTGGTGAAAAAAAAATATGTATATTTTACATTTTTCGAGTGATTAATTTTATTTTTTATTTTTTTCGAAAAACGATTTTTTAAAACTTTTTATTAATGTTTTAATTGTCCATGATTAAGGTATTCTTCATAAGGCATTTCTACCAAGATGTCTTCTCAAATTAACATTGCGAAACCTTCCTTCAACGCGTCTTTGAATAAAACTAAGAAACACATAAGAGGCAATAACACCTTGCAGATGCATCCTTAATACACAATGAAACTGTCAAATGCCAACAATGGCTAGCAATTACGATAACTTTTCCCATCGTTACACTCAAGTAAACGTCTACGGAACCAATCATTGAGGAGAGAGGAATCCACACACAAACAAAACTTATCTCCTCTGCATGCAACAAAACATGATTTATTTTTTCGTATAGTTATACACTCAGGTATAACAGTATCGATGTTTGGAAAACATTCTTTCTCTGCATAATTTTGCTGTACAACTTTCACCGTGGAAAACAAAACGTCATAAGTGAGACATACTTTGGTTTTCCGAAACAACAATATCGATAAATATTAGAAAACTTTACTTAGTTTTTGTTCGAACAAAAAAGATTGATGATTGCAGCCAATATGTACAAGTAAATATTATATTTATTCTATGCAGATATTGGTGAGCATATGAATAAGCTCTAAGTAACACGACATATAAAGGTTAAAAGTAATAAAAAAAAAATTTCCCTCGAATTTGAGTTAAGCTTACAAAATATGCATTTAAAATTTTTAAGAGGATCATGAAAATTAGTGAAAATATTTACTTTTCAATTTTCATTTGAAAATAAATTATGATCCCTTTATCTTTTACAGCAATTTAAATTATTACCCAATCTAAATTAGAAGTATTTTTTGCAAACCGAACTGTGGTGCTAATATGCATTAATAAAAGGTAGAAGTATTTAGTTTAAATTGCAATTTCTCGAAAGTGTAAATGGCAACACAAAAGAAGTATTTTTTAAAAATTCTACTCATCGCATAACTTCATGTTGAAATTTAGCACACGTTTTAATACTATATAGATAAATAATTTAATGTGTGAGAAACTTTTTTTTTGTGTTACAGAGGTTATTCAAAAAAAAATTAACGGTTAAAGTGCTCATGAATTGTCAACGTTGGAATGTTTTTTACATTTTACTCCACGTAGGAATTTTTTTTTTAAAAAAAAACTACAAATTTTTCTGATAAAAATAATAATAATGTAATAAATTCACATAAAAAATTAGTGATTTTATGATCAGTCAATTTTTAAATGTTTAATAAAGTCCTTTTTAACAGTATGGAAGTGAAAATATAGTTTAAAGTGACATCCTTGAACTGTTTTGTTATTAAGTAAAAGTATGAACATTTTATTAATATGTTCCCAATTTTATATCAATCTACATATAATGTCGGCTGTTTCGTTTGATAAGACTTTTGATAATTTTAAGATGTTTTCGGTAAAAGTATGACACCTAACCCGAGTTCTGAGTTGAAGTTTTTTCGACAGTAAGTACAAATCTCTATTCAAAAATAATATTTATTAAATAGGAGGATTAAACAACTAAAAATGTGATTTATTTGGAATAAGATTCTTAGGATAAAATATAAACTGAAGTTCTCATTAAAACAGTATATTTCGTATGCCTAACCGTGGAATTTGTTTATTTATCTACATTTTTGCTCCTATTGTGCACGGTGACACACTACGATTATATTTCCGTATATTTTAAATTCATTAAATTTGAATTTTTTCCATTTTTAATTTTTAATGTTTTTCCAATCACGTGGAATATTAACTTGGAGAATCACTTTCCTGTATATATCCTTAGATTAATCTGCTAGTATTAATGAATACTCATAATATCCCTATAATCCTTCTCTCACACGAGCTACAACTTTGTCCATTGCGTTTGCAAAAGTACGACAGGCCTTTAATTGATTCTACAAATGTCATCAATACAAAGTATGCATTGAAAATGGTACGAATGAAAGTCTTTTCAAACTCTATCTCGTGATAAATGATCAAAAAAAATAATATCATTTTATCTTTCTCTCTTATATTTTGTTTCTAATATTTTCAAAGAACTTATTTTGGATAATTTACATTTGTGTGTATGACGTTTTCGCGTCACACAGCTGAAAAATTGGTTTCTTTATGTGGATAGTATAACACAGTTCACATCCTCACGTGAACCCCTAAATATTGCGGGGTCTTTTCATCTGACATCATCCCGAGAGCCGATGACCGGTAGAAAAACACCACTCCTTCCACAAACCCGGCTGAAATTTAAGGTGTAGGCAAAAAGATTCCCCACCCCGAGACAGTGTAGAAGACAGTACGTTGGAAAACACCCAGTTCAGTTGTGTTTGCCTCCATCGTCATAAAGGACATTTTCAATAGATTTTAAATTAATTTTATATGAATAACTTCTATTTAAAATGTAAATGCAGTCGGACCTCCATTATTTGGAGGTCGCTAAATCCCGAAAAACGTTATATTGAAAATTCGTTACATAGAGATTCATCTTTCAATTTTCTTTATAAACCACATAAAACAAATTTTAAATTCATAAACACTATATATTAAAAAAAAGTAATTATTCACACCTTTTTGTAAATTAATACATATTTATTTTATATATCTTACTTATAAAAAAAGATAGAAAAGCTGCAAGAAAAGTTTCTTGACGCCTTTATCCACTTCCTGAAGAATTAATTTTTTTTTTCATTGATACTCAAGCACTTACGTTTTGACATTTTCGAGCTACAAGAAACGAATATACTAGTACGACTAATCAATACTACAAATGAAATGATACTAGTTCAAGGACATGAGACTATTGAAAATGAAAGGGGATATCGAAGATGTTTCCATTGAACTGGAATATAGGGGTTAATGGTTGCACTTCTTGGATGAAATGTCCAGAATTTTATCGCTCTCGGCGAGTTAGGCACCTAATAAAACCAGTTCAAGATTTATAATCACCATGAAATATATTAAAAGAGAGATTAACTCAAAATGTCCAGAAATGCTTCAAAATATTGGTATGAAAAAAAATTGAATTACAAGAGAAAAAGTTCGTTCTATAGAAAATGCACTTCGCTATTGGGGTGTTATTTTACAAAGAAATGTTCTTGGTTCCAAGAAAAAGTTCGCTATTTTGAAAAATTGGCAATTTGGAGGTTCGTTATATGGAGGTTCGACTGTCTATTGTAATTAATAGCTGCGACGTTAATAATTGTTTAATTTTTTTAACTCTCCCCCTACCATTAATTCTACCAATAGTCACAGTGTGTATGTTCTATTTTGAAATGTTGACAGTTTAAGCTAATTAAAAGTTCATAAATTTGCACTCTGTAAAAGGATTTTTTCAATGAATGATTTCGACATTGCTTCTGTATGTTGTTTCAGATGACGTTCCACTTACCTGCTGTAGCAGTAGTGCTGGCCCTGGGTGTGGCGATGTTGGTGCGTGGCCACACTGAGCCCTGCCCCTTCAACCCCCTCTGCTCGTGCTCCAATTCCCACCGAGACGTCAGCTGCATCGGCGTCCCCTTCGCTGAGGTCCCCGTCCTACCCTTGGATGATGTCTTCCAGCTCACTCTGCTCAAGGCGGGTGTCGAGGTGCTGCATGACCACTCCTTCCAGGTAAGGGTCCAACAAGTGTCCTTTGCGTTGATTCTTTACACCCTACCTCTTCAAGTTGTGTCGACTTACGGAAACCTTTTAAATGTAAAGTGTTTTCGGGGAACCCCTTTCAACAAAAATCTCCTTGAAACAATATACAGTCGGACCTGTATATAACGAAGTCTCTAAATCCAGGAAAAAAGTTCGTTATATGGAAAATTCATTATATATTGAGGTTCCTCTTTTAATATACTTTATAAACCACATAAAACAAATTTTAAATTCATAAACACTATATATATTAAAAACAGTAATTATCCACACCTTTTTCTAAAATTAATACATGTTTATTTTAAATATATTACCCATAAAAAAGAAAGAAAGAAAAACTGCAAGGAAAACAAGAAAAAAGAATTTCGAACAATTTACTGTATTTTCAATATTAAGAAAATAATTTTATCCTAAAAATAAAGAATATTAAGGACATTTTATAATTTAAAGTATACAAGTAATATTAAACATACATTATTTTACAATTAGAACACGGGACAACTCCACTGAGGGTGAAAGAGGATATCGAAGATATTTCTAGTGAACTGGGCAATGGGAGCGGGGGGCCCTAAAGGTTACACTTCTCGGATGAAACGTCCTGAACTCTAATGCTCTCGGCTAGTTAGGATCTAATAAAACCAGTTCAAGATTTATGTCCACCATAAAGTGTATTAAAAGAGAGAATAAAACTTGAAATGTCCAGAAATACTTTAAAAGTACGGAGGAAAAAAAAGTGAGTCACAAAGAAAAATTTCGTTATATAGAAAACACACTTCGCTATACAGAGGTTATTTTTCGAAGAAAATCGTGAAATGTTCAAGGTTCCAGGAAAAAGTTCGCTGTATAGAAAAATTCGCAATATAGAGGTTCGACTATATTTTAAAATAGTATTTAAAGTAGATCAACATATGTTATAAGTACTTTAAATAAAGTAATTGAAAAATACTGTATATTTTCTTTTATTAAAAAAATTAACAAGGTATAAGTGTAATTTATGCATTAATTCGTGCTCCAGGTGTCCTTATTATTGTATTACTTTTGATAACTGTGGTACGCAAACTATTGAAATCTACGTCTAGTGTGTGTGTGTGTGTGTGTGTGTAGCTATTTGCCGTTGAATTTCATATTCTGCGTTCATTTGCCTCCATATTTTATTTTTGTTGCCACATATATTGAGAAATATTTTTAACTTAAGTACCTTGTTCAGAATGTCATACATATGTTTGTAAATGTGTGAGGAACTTCTACGTATTGTTACGTAGATCCGAGGGTTCGAGGATTTTATGCAAAGCAATCACAAAAAAATGAACAGTTCTTTAAGAGCGATGCGAATTTATTATCGAAAATCCAGTCCTTTAAATACAGGATTCAGCAGCAATATTCACAGAGTACATCTCCGAAGGTCTTTACACCTTCCACAGCAATCAAACACAGTTACCCGTGTTTAAAAATACAAGTAAGTAAAAGATTATTCACAAGCACAGCCGAGCTAATCGCTAATCAAAACAATGTTCATTCCTCACTGCTTTAATCCAGACTGATCGCGTACCGGCGAGTATCTTCATTTATAGGCGCGGCAGAAACTTCCAAAAGTATAACCGCTCGTGTCATTGAACGTGACACTAGTGGAGAGATCCACTACTTTCTAGAAGATTCCAGAGCGTTCCGAACTCGCCAACATGATCGCCAAAGTCACCAAAAATGATGCCAACTTGGCTCTACCGCCAAGATTTCGCCAAGTTCTCATTGAATCGCCATTATAACGTAAGGGTCGGCATTGCTTGTGAGTAGCACAATTTTAACATGAAATAAATATAACATAGAGTAATATAAATGCATTAAACACTCAAATACAAATTATTTACACTATTTACACAAAATTCGTAACAGTATTTTCTACAAATTTAAGAGCTTTTCCTGCTTAAACTTAGATTTAAATGTCGAAATTTGTTCTTTAACCATCATCAGCACACCTTCTGATTTATCCATTCATGCTTGAAGAACGTGACGTACAAAATTTAAGATTTTATTTTATCAATAAATTATTTATTTTTACACTCAGACTGCATCTAAAAATTTGAACTTTTATAAAAAAAATTTTAATATTACTGAAATTTTTTTTTTTTTTTTGGCATTTTGATTAACCCTCTAACGGGCACACAGCTAAAATACATTTTTCTGTGATAAAGTACTTTTGATAAATGTAATGTCCTCATCCTCTATAAACATTATTTAGTCACAAAAATATCTGATCAAGGGTTTTTTCCTGTGTGGTGGCTAGACGTTATAGCCACTGCGCACTTAGGACATATAATTTACTTTTCAGGACATAAATAATGAATCATATTACAATAAACTTTTTATGAAAAATTGACATTTATGTAATAACCATTTCAATAACATATAAATACAAAGTATAAATGTAATTAAATAATAATAGAATGATTGTACAACATAGAATACTTACTAAGAATATATATAGAATGCTTATAGAATATACATTGAAATTGGTATATATCCACATTTTATATTTTATTTAATTTTAGTATAAAAGGTTAGAAATAAAGGAATATTTTTGAGACTTTAAATTATAGTTATTTCACAAATTTGATGAGCTATTTACTGCGGAACTTATAATACGCAACCTTTTTTCCCCAAGCAGAAAAGCTGTAATGAAAAAGTTTCGAACCCGAGAATCTTGTGTCACATATTGTAAACAAAGTTTGCTTATATTTCCAACCCCCAACATTCTTACATGATTCTAAGTGTGGAGAAAAGCGAAAATTTCTAGGTCATTTTTCTGTTCTACATGGGCAGTGGATAGAGAGCACATATAAAAGCTTTCCAAGAACCTAAATAAAACCCTTTTTTTACTTGCAAATTTGCTTAATTCCTTCAGATGAGAGAAAAGTATACTTAAGACATGTCGAAATTTTTTTCAAAGATAGGAAATTTCATTTATAGTAATCAAAATACAATTTGTAGATTTACACCGAGAAACACTGTTTTTAACTACCCATCAGGGGACATGAAATGTAAAAAAAGGTATCGTCCTGCCATCTGTATTGAATTTTATACGTTTTAGCTTCAATTAACTCATATGGATGGACTAAATATCGTTCACCGCTTGGAGAAAATTTTTTTAATATGTGGCTAGACGTATTAACCACTGCCCGCTAAAGGATTAAGCAAATAGGGATCACTTGTGGAACCCCTGTAAGACTTCCGAGGAACCCTAGGGTTCCGTGAAACTCAGGTTGAAGACCTCTGCCCTAGAGCAAAAGATTTTTAAATTATTCTCATTGTATCTGCATATTAAAGTTCAGTGTGTATCTCCATAAAAAGGGAATTTGTATTAAAGATGCGTTTCAAACTTTCTTTTCTAAAATCTGTTATTATTCGTACGAAACGAAAGAAAATGACCGAAAAGCAAAAATAGATTTATGAATAAAATATTTTTAAAAAAAAGATAACCTTATGTCTTAAAACAACTGTAAAATAATTTAATTAGAAAGCAAACAAAAATGTGAAATTTCAAAGTTAGCATTGGAACAATAAACGTATCGGAAATTTTATGTTTGTTAAGTGACTGTGCAATCAAACAACTTTCGAAGAAAGTAATTACTGGTTTTAAAAATATTAATTTTTGAAACAAGTTTAGAAAGAAATAGTTACATAAATATAATAAAGTAACCGGTAATTAAAATAATTCGTAAAATAAATATTACCCGGTTTTTGTAGTTATATTTCCTTTTTATTATTTCTAAAAATAAAACCATCGATTCATGCAGTATTTTTAAATTTTAACAAAATAATCAATTTCATATACGAAAAGAAAAAATAACTATTCAAAATGTATGTACACATCAAGAATCACCAAATTCAACCAGAATATTAAAAATTTTATTACTTCGAAGTATTTTCCAATTTAACTTTTAAAGAGCACTGAGATGTAAAGATTTGAAAGATTTCTATTGTTGCAAAAGTGTACGGCACAGAAAATATATTTCAAAAACTTCAACAATTCAATTTCTGAAGAATCATGTGTTTGCAACCCGATTCTTTATTCCAACAGTGATAACGTTGTGTGTGTGTGTGTGTGTGTGTGTGGACTAATCTACATTATTATTTTACACATCAGTATATTCTATATAGTAGACTACTCTAGTATAAACATCAAAATTATTAGTTTAAGCGTAAACGTTAATGAGTTTTTTGATTGTTAAAATTCTAGAAATCAAATCTTAATTTTTACACTTAGTGAAAAAAAAGTTACAAAAAATGATCTTTTGAAAAACACGATTGAAGGGATCAAAATATAAATATGTTAGAAACAATTTCCTACTCGAGTTGTTTTTCTGAGCAAATTAGAATTATGACATTACTGTGTGAGGGAATCGCCCCTCTCTCTTGCCCCCCCCCCCCCCGCGGGGGGGGGGGTGTGGGTGTCATGGCAATCCTATGTAAA
>BMAV01025779.1:75816-92347 GCA_019973955.1 Trichonephila inaurata madagascariensis
AATATTTTGAAAATGGGTCATTCTACATTCATGTTTTGTCAAAATATTGCACTTAAATAATTTTTTATTGTAATACTATTCTTAAGACAATTTTATATACATTTTTTAATCCAAGTGTCACTAAATATCATAAATATTATTTATTTATACGCTTTTGCAAAATCACAATTCCGAACGTAGTCGGATATCTTAAATCTGTCATGGCTCAAAAAGTCCTCACATTGCATGGTATGGAAATTCGGAGATGTGGGAGGGGGGGATTGCTATATCAGTAGTCATCCTTGTCATTTGACAAAGGTTAAAAATTATGAAATCAGTGATTAATAGCTCTCTTGTTGCTTTATTGTGTAATATTAATACACACTCACTCAAAAAAGTAATTTTTGCTTTTAAAAAAATTAATATGCATGAAAATTATAATGTTGCATATGGTTAATTACTTAACTCAATGGCGTGACATCTCATGAGGGACAAGGCCTACTGTGCCCAACTCAGTACACGTGACCTTGGGTCCTCAGGTGCATGAACTGGTCAGGTGGTCATCATGACGCAAAACCCCCCAGTGTTATGTTCCCAAGCGAACTTGGTATTCATTTTATCGACCCATTGAAGAGATGTAAGACTGAGTCAACCTTGCCCAGCCCGGGGTTTGAACCTCGGACCTGTGGTGTGGAAACGCGATGCACTAACCACTCATCCACTAGGCTTCTCGCATGGTTAATTAAATATGAATAATACTTACCAAATATTTATTATCAGATATTATTTATAAATCAGATATTTGATATTTCAAAACATTTAACAAATTCATTCTGAAATGTATGCAAATTGCGATTGAAACTTTTTTCCCTGTATTTTTTATTAATGAAGTCCTCTCCACACAATTCCTTACAGATTCCTGACCACATTCAAAACAAGCACCTACGTCAGTCTGAGATCCTTCCGGCTGCAAAACTTGTTGACCAAGTCATGCAGTCTGAGGCGAGTTCTGGTAGAAGTCGAGGAAACCAATCTCTCCCATCAACTCCAGTGGACATTTGGCTCCAAACTGCGAGAACTCACCATCACCGGCCGAAACCTTCAGTACGTACTGCCCGACGCCTTCCAAGGTCTCCAGACTCACGAATTGGTCTTACGGATCACTGGCACCAGCATCAACAGGCTGCCCAAAGGTCTACTGAAATACTTGGCAGATATTCGATATCTCACCCTGGACATTCGTGGGAACTTCTTGACCAGCATGGACGAAGAGGTGCTGAGTCCGGCGAGTAAGATCCGGACGGATGGACTCACTACTCAGCACATATCAGGTACTTTTCCTACTAAGGACTTGTTACTTACCTAAGAAGTGTTTCATCTTATTCCTAAAATTGTCTTCAAAACAAAAATAATAAGAACCTTTTTTAATTGTATTACAGTGACGCCTTTGTTGCAAATACCTACTATCAAACTAAAATTGTGGTACTTTTCCGTTAGCTGGGGACAAATGTCGCCATTTGGGAATCAAACGCGAGTCATGTCACCAAGCAAAGCGAATGACAAAACAGTCAACGGAATAAAAGTCCAAAGTTCATCTAAAAGTTCAATTACAAGAAAATATTAATTAATAGTAAGCAAAACAAGTTCAACTATAAACAAATATTAGTTAATAGTAAGCAAAAAATGTTAACTACAAACAAATATTAATTAATAGCAAGAAAAACAAGTTCAGCTATAAGCAAATTTTAATGAATTGTTAGCAAAAGAGTTTCAATCAAACTCAATCTGTATGGTTCGAACCACGTACCATTGCAAATGCTATTCTTCGTGCGGCATGTTGAAAGATTGCACAACTAACGTACTCCGTCACAAAAAGACAGTTTCATTTCATGATTCTAATCGCATGTTGCATTCTTTGCCAATTTACCTTTCTCTTGTAAAAAAAAAAGACTGCATCTTCTTCAGTTCTGGCTAAATCCCAAATTTTCTTCATTTTTTTAAAACAAAAATTAAGATGGAATAAAGAAGGGAAAACGTGCTTTGTTTTGAATTAATTCAGAGAATAGAGCACATGTTTCAAAACGAACATTCCCCTTGTGGTTGTAAGAAATTTGGCAGGATTTTACATAATTTGGCGATTTTTTGCTTGATTCGGCTAACGGATAAATGTCGAAATTATCAACGATTTAGTAATACATTGTAATCATTAAATTGTAAAAAGAACAGCTTTCCGCTTTTTTTCCGTAATTCCCTTTCGATTTGTAGATTAAACCATATACCTGCGGAACAATAGGTACACGTATTGAATATATAACATCAGCAACATATGTCGAAATATTACAATTTATTCAGATACGTTACAAAATACAGTCCTTTATTTCCTGGCTGCTGAGGGATTTATAATTACTTCTTATAAAGATATTTACAGTGACTTTTATCAAAACGAAGGACAAGTGCTGGGATTGTGATGGCGAAATACATTATGTGAATTAAACAAAAAGCTTTAATTTTCTTTCTGTTGCCACTGTTTCCTTACTTGGATCTGATTAATGATCATCAAGTTTACTAAAATCAGTACAAAAACTTTTTACTTCTGCCTTCTCTTTAGGATGTGTCATGAAATATGACATTGTCTCAATATTTGGGGGGAAGAAACTGTTTCGATATGCAAAATGTTTTATGATCCATTCATTTGGGAAAGATTCTTTGATTAATGATATAGGAATTTCCTCTATCTCATCCGATTTCGAACATAATGTTATCTATTTTTCAATTCCTACTATTAGCTCACACCCTCTATACATTTATTTATTTATCTTGGTGGAATTTTCAATCGTTCATAAAATACATTTTAAAGCGCTCCATTGAGCTGAAATTTTATATACATGATTATTTTGGACGACAATACAATAATTTAACTATAATTAATAAAAATTAATTGATTAAAACTAATTATTCAAAGAATTACAAATACAGCCACGTTGGCATCCTTTTTGGCGACATAGAGACCCTTTTGGTGACAACTTTTCAAGTTGTCAAAACTTGTGAAAAGGTTTTTTCCTCACGTTTTAAAGCATTCAGTTCAACTGAAATTTTATAGACACGATTGTTTTGGATGACAATTCGATACTTTAACGATAATTAATAGAAATTAATTACCACTTAATGTTGTGATTCTTTACTATGTATATACATAGTTATATTAATTGTAACTATTTAATAAAAAGTAGCTAAAATAAAATTTTTCTTTGTTGATCTAAGTAGGAATTAACTTAAAAAAAAATTTTTTTTATAATACTTGTTACCTTGGAGTTTCTTCTTCACTTGTAACTCCTAAATTGTCAGCTCTCCCCCTTGTCCCTCTCCCCATGGATTTCCCCTGGGGACCTCAATTCAATCCCTCTTTCTGGGCACAAATTCTTCCAAGCAAACGATAGTGTTTTATAGGAAACTTCTTGCTAGATTTCATCTAAGATAAATGAAATGCATAATAGTGTAAAGTAATTTGTCTATTCCTCTTTCAAAGTTGATTCTGATTTAAAATTCAAAACCGAATTCAATCGACCAAGAATGTAAACTCATACCATTTTACGCTTGGAGGTCGCCTTTTAAACAACACGTTTCACGTTCTAATAAGACGTACTGAAACGGGCTCTCTTTGCGACCTTTACTAATCCTCAAAGAGAAATACTTTTAATAAAGTATCTCATTTGGTAACCTATACTTCAGTAAAGGAACCGTAAAGTATAGACGTAGTAGGATTCAAAGTTTCCCGGGTGAGTGACTGAGTGAATATTAACGTCGCACTGTTCAGCTACACGAGGGCTTTTGGCGACAGACCCCGTCATTTTGAACAATGGTCAAGGGACAAGGATGATACCTGAGCTAGCACACCCTCTCCTAACTACCACACGACACCAAAGGGAAGACGTTTGAGCTCTCGACAGAATTAGCGTGCATTGCTCCCCTACACGGCTCAAAATTTCCGCCTATAGCGTGGGAAATTTTTGCTGTAGAGGGATTACGATAACATTTCTGTGTTACTTCGCTCTTCCTTTCTTCTAAAAGTGGTTTGCTCAGAATCACGCTGTTGGTGGCTAGGCATGGCGTCATATTTTGAGGGAGGGTGCATTTAATAACCAGCGATTGAAAAAACTTGCTTTTGTTTAGTATAGAATAAACATCAAATTTTTATTTCGCTTGGGAAAGAGTGCTCGGAAATTTACGAAATGTTAAAGTATGTGTACGGCAGTGATACCTCATTGCGAATGAAAGCTTTTGAGAGGCGTTGATGTTTTGAAGAAGGTAGGGAAAGTGTCAAAAATGACGAGCGCTCTGGATGACCGCGGACTTTCTGCAACGCTACAAACATCAAAAAGATCTCTTAGATGGTAAATAAGATCAGGCTTCAAACAACAGAGAAAATAGAAGAATCTTTTGGGATATCCGAAACCACATGTCAACGGATACTGACTAAGAATCTTACCATGCATAGGGTGTATCAACATATCGTTCCCCGCATATTAAACGAAGACCAAAAAGCGATTTGAATGGAACTGGCGGAAGACTTAATCTCGGCTGTTCGCAAAGATCCTTCCCTACTTGACAGAATTTTTACTGGGTATGAGAAATGGCATTTTGTGCGAACAGCAATTCAATAGAGCATCGCAACATGGAAATCAATACAATCTCCAAGCAATCAGAAATTCCGCCAAGATCACTCTAAGGGAAAGAGATGATCTTCCATATCCAGGGCATTGTACATCTGGAATTTATCCCTGAAGGAAGTACTGTGAACAAAGAATTCTATGTAGGCAATCTGCGTCATTTGCAGGAGTCGACCCTAGAGGAAAGGCCAAAATTGTGGGCTAAGCAGCCATTAGTGCTTTTGCATGACAACGTTCCTGCGCATCAATCCCTCCCTTATACTGTCTTTCGTTTGAAAACGAAAACAACTCTTTTGCTACAGCCTTCTTACTCCCCTGATCTTTCCCCCTGTGACTTCAAACTTTTTCCTGACCTAGCACGTCGTTTGAAGGGTCGTCGATTTCAATCTGCAGATGAAGTTAAAAGTTCATCACAGGCTGAATTAAAGGACATGGCTAAAAGCGGATTCCAGAAATGCTTCGATGGCCTTTACAAGAGATGGCAAAAGTGTGTTGTTGCTCAAGAACCTTATTTCTAAGGAGGGTGTGTTTTTGTAATTTAATTTGTAATATTTTCAAGTTATAGATTCATTCTGGGAACTTTTGAATTCTACCTCGTAAAATCGAGCTACTACTTAAAGTTAAGTGGAGGAAAATAGAAATCAGACGTGTGGATGTTAGATTAAATTAGAATTGATATTTTGAAATGTTAATGTATCCAGAAAAAGGATGACAAGATTCAAATTCAAGGAATCAAATCGAGTATTTGTATTTAATGTTAACTATCTTTTCTTTTTAACTTGTAGAATAGGCTAAGCCTGACTCGCTCCTCATTCACAACTACTAAAGTTGATATATCAACGGAATGCATACCGAGATGTAAACATACAAACGCACTAATGATATATTTTAGAATTCAATATTTATTTTTCGTTATAAGACTTTAATTATACCTTTATACCTTCTTAGGAGGCGTTCTCTTAGAAGATAATCCCTGGGTGTGTGGGTGCAGTCTGGTTTGGCTTGGTGGCTGGATTCGTCGATGGATGAGAGAGACCTTGCGAGTCCAGATGCTGCACTTCGATGGCTTCCTCTACGCCCAGAACCTTGCTCGGCGAACCGTGTGCACAATGCCCGGAACCAATATCACTGTACCCCTAGTGGACCTCGATCCTTCGGACTTTGGCTGCAAAATGGACGCCGAGAATAGCGCAGCCGCCATATTGCAAGACTTCTGGTTGCTCAAGACTGCCAGTCTGTTGGCGACGCTTTGGTGTTATTCTTACTTTTACGTAGTGAATGTCTTCCAAGTTCACTACGAGCACAGGACATCATAATGTGTGGTCCGGTAGATGTCTAGAACTAGATGAACAATCAATTTTTTTTTTTTTTTGGTTTTCCAAACTGTGATTTGTGGTGATTCAGGACGCAGTTGGATTAATTAGAATTCATCTTACATCGAGCGAAGTTTTTCCGGCCTTGAATTTCCAGAGAGAGAGAGCGATTCCATTTCTCGAAATGTGAACTCTGCTTATACTTTGTTTTTCTTGTCCGCCAACGTTGTATCTGCTATTTCGTAAGAGAATACTAAATGGCAGAAATCTTGTAGTTGTTGGCGAGAAAAAAATTGTTTGTACCAAGAAAAAAAAGCTATTTGAAAAGCTTAGCCAAATATACAATACATGAAGTTTTTTGGTATGTATAGCTACATTTTTTTTTATAATTTGACAGAAGATATTTCTTACTCAGGTTATGATTGATTGATTGAAAGAAAATCGTAAAACAAACGATCAAAAAGAAATTATATGTCAGTTTTTATTACTGTTTTCGAACGATCAAACGATTGTGATATATTTTATCTGAGTTCTTTTTTATCGGAAATATACGATATGGATTTGTGTAAAATGTGTCCTTTATACTTAGATGTAAAAATGTATAAATAAATAATTATAATTTAAATGACAACACGTAATAGAACGGGAGAACATTAAGCAGTTACCAGTTGCGAATACAAAATTCGATGTCAATAACATAAAGAATGAATCAAAAATCAGTACGGTGTTAAGCAAAATAACTTCTGACGGAATAATAATTAAAGTTATACAAAAATTAAAAAACAGACACTTAAAATCATCTCATTGATTCCAAAAAACTCATTGCATATTGTTTTTTAAATCTAAAATTATTAACGTTATGATTCCTTTATCAATTTAAGCTTTTGTTACCCTTATTTTTATGCCCCTTAAATAAGAAAAAATGATGATATGAAATAAACAAATTTTTCATATCTAACTTAAAAATTTATTAATAAGGTTCAGTGATTATATCCTATGATAGGAATAAATTTATCCTCTAAATTATTTGAAATGTTTGAATTCAATTTTTTTTTTCAGTTTTAATTTAATCGATAATTAATAAAGCACAACATATCGTTGCTAATATAAATACTTTTTTGGTCTTCCTTTTGGAAAAAGAACTTATACATTGAAGTAATAAAAGCTATTCATATTAGAGTTTAATAAATCCTTTTTAAACACCTTTTTGTTTAACATTTATTTACAAAACTGGAATTAAAATTCGTACTTCTCTGCCATGCAGAGTAAATAATTTCATCCAAATAATAAAAGCTGCCAAGTTTATTTCTAAAAGTAGGCCATTTGCTTGGAATATGTTATCTAAACAGTTTCTTAATAATATGCAAATATATATGCGTGCTTATTGCCAACAATAAAGTACTTTATATTTTATTCTTTCTAATTTTGTGTGGCTATAACGCTTATTTTCTTTTTTAAAAATGAAAAATGCTTGCGTTAATTTATTCTTCACTTGTAACTGTTCCAAAAGAGCAAAGGTATTCATTACACTTTAAAAAGCAAACAATAATCTAACTGCAAAAATATTTATTCATTAATTTTAGCTGAATTCAAAGTGTTTAAAAAGAATTTCTTTGTCCCTTTATTAACTTGCTTTGCAATACGAATAATATATTCCAATTTCGAAATCATAAATCTTTTCTGAAGAAAAAAAAAATTTTTTTAAAGAAAATGTTATGCTTATAAGCGCTGAAGAACGTAAAATATATTATTTGGAATTTATTATCTGGATGAAAAATAATTTTAATTAAAAATAAGAGTATGTGTTCTTATAATTTGAATCACAATATATTTATAAATGTTATTAAATGTATGTTTTCGAAATCCTACTAAACTATTTTAATTATTCAGTATATAAATCATTGTTTGAATTTCTTTTCTTTTTTTTTCTGTTTTGAGAAAATTATAAAATAATCACTAGGCTTTGTGTTTTCTAACGAAAATACTTAATTTTTTGTTATAAATTATTTTTACCCTTTTATTTTTAAAAACAACAAAATTAATTTTCCATGATTAACATTTTATAAAACTAAATTCCTATAAAACGTATAAATAATCTACATATCAATTCTTAAACTATATCAATATTTTTAGGAGCAAATAATAGCAATTTCTAAATTTTCAAAAAATTTTCTAGCATTAATATAAATATTTACAATACCAAATCCAAAGTGTTACTCATAAAAACGCATATGTTACAAAATTTAACTATAATAACTACATATCGAAGTAGATTTAATAATATCAATTCATATCATGTAAAATTTGCAGGAATGTAATTTATGTGCATTGTTGTCTAGTACATTATAAATTAAAATTAAATTCATTGATTCTATTGTATTGAATAATTAACACCCACGAACCAAATCATATCATTTAAAAAAAAATTGCCACATATCATTCAATAATTCAGTTATGATAAAAATATTGAAAGTATTATATCCTGATTACCTATTAACATGTGAAATTACATTTAATTGTGCTATTAATTGTCAAAAAAAATGATAATAAAATCATTTCACGTTCGTCAATGAAGGTTCAAATTGGTGTATAAATACAAGCTCTTCCATATTCTCGCTTACAGTGCGACATAAATAACCACTGCTGTTCTAATGTTCTCGTACATATTTAGAGAGGTCAATTTGCAGCAGAAATATATATCAAAAGAAAATAAATACCAAAAGAGTGGTCAAAGTAGTCAATAAATATTGATGTTATCTGAGTCTAGCTTTAACCATATTGACTGTGTATAAAATACCATTTTATGTATTGGTCCGGAATTCGGGCATTGCTTATGTATTTGTGATGTTTCAGCTTCAGAATCTATATGAGTATATATGAAATATATGTATATATCTATTGTATGTATAAACAAGTATATTATGTGCAATGTACCATTTAAAGCAGTGAAAAATAAAAAAAAAAATAATGTTGCATGTTAGAAGTGGTGTTGTTTTTTCCTAGAGCTGTGTCTACTGTTAACACATTTCAACATAAAAATTATCACGAGTTTATTTTTTACTGTACAGTTAGTCTTGATATTATTTTTAAGTGGTCGATCATCCCCTTTAAGCACAGAAATATTCCAAGCAATTAACAGACAGTTTCTTTCAGAGTAAATCGTAATTTATTATGCCTCTTGTAATTACAGTAGACTTTCTTCTAACAAGAAACAAATAATTTATACGTTTGAATGTACAATACCACAAATTCAGCAATTCAATCTGTGTTCACAATTTTCCATACGACAAATGAAACGCATAGTCCCCTTCAAATGTTTGACTCCAATGTTATTTCTCTGTATCATCTTAATGCAAAATGGAAGGAACCTTATCAGGGGCGTTAAGAGAAATTTTTTTCATAAAGAGGGGAAAGGGGTTCTCTCATTTCAGCTGATATCTCAAATCTCAGTTGAATAATCTCAATTTTTAGTGTTTTTTTCAAATGGAGAAAATATGTATGAGGAATAGGGCACTGAATATTAATTTTTTTCTGAGAAGGAGGTATACAAATTTTATTTTCTTTGAAAGAATCTGTTTAAAATTTCAGTATACAACTGTCCTTATGGAGATTATAACCCAATCTCTCCCCCGTAGCCATGCCATTTAACCTTATAGAAACTTCTTAACTTTTCTAGCCAAATAAACATCTTATAACTGTATAGACCTTTATAGAGAGATTTATTTTTGCTGTTCAATTTAGCGATATTTGGTGACCAAATTTGTTATCAAGAGAGAGATTACTTCTATTTAGTTAGAATTATCAAAGCGTATTCTCCTCTAGTTTTCAAGCGATCTTTCTGGTCACAATACTCTTTTAGCAAGGAAATAAAGTGCACAATTTCTGTAACAATACTATCTGAAACTTACATTCGGCTGAAAAAGATACATCAATTTTTTTAATTATTCATTTTTAAAACAGATGTCCCTTGAAGAAGATCTTGTGGCAGTAGATCATATTCTTGAAACCTAATTTGTGTTATAATAAGGAAAAAATGTATCTTATATTGGACAGGTTGCCATAATTGAATGAATACCATAAAACTATTTACTCCAATTTATTTGCTCATTAGTTTTAAGATTCTATCTTAAATTAAAAAAAATATCCTCGGTTATCTTCTGCAAAATGATATTCAAGTTTAAGTGCTAGTTGCACTCATAAATACAATGTCCGTATACAGTAGTAACAATGGCCACAGTGAATGAGTATGTCCCTTTTTGTGAGCGTCTGAGATACTTCTGTCTCTGAAGTTTCAGTAAGGAATGATTTTGAATATGGCTTTTTATAAACAGCGGTGAACAACTTTTTTTCTTCATTGGTTATAGCAAAAAAACAACTTCGCCTTTTTTTCCCTTAAAATTCATGTTATGAATGGAAATAACACCTGCACTCATGAAAGATCTGATATTTGTTTCTTTTGTGTGGAAACGATGCATCACAAAATAATTAAGACATACAGTACAGTACAAATTAATTGGGACAAACAAATTTTGTAAGAAAATTGTCCCTTCCTCGAGGATTTTCTGCCTCAAACCGGTTTTAACTGCATTTTCTTACAATACGCGACTGTCCCTGATTAGTCTAAACTGGTTTGATCACGAGATCATGACATGTCAAAAATTTTCCCCTGAGTTCTGCTTGAGGTACTGAAAAAGGTAGTCGCTTGTGTGAATTGTCTCCTTTCTGACTTCTATTTAAAAAATGTATATCACTCCCAGGAAAAGGACTAGAATTGTTACCCTTAGTCAGCATACTTCTATAACTGTGAGGGATACTGCTGCAGCAATTGGAGTTGGAAAATCCAGTGTTTCTAGAATTACTAATCAGCAAATGAATTTTGGGGCAGTGTTCCAAAACGAAAGAGTAAATGTGGACGAAACGTAAGACCACATCTCTAACAGACAAATTTCTCGCACGAAATAGTACAATGCATCCTTACTAATCAAATAGAGATCTTCAGAGAGAATTATTAGCTACTGGTATGAGCGTGGAATCATCGATAATTCGACGAAGGCTTATTGAAGCTGGGAGATCTGGATGAAAACCAATCAAAAACAGGTATTAACACCTGCAATGAATAAAAAACGTTTGGATTGGGCCAGGAAATTACAGTCCTGAACTGCACAAGATTGGAAGAAGGTTGT
Source organism: Trichonephila inaurata madagascariensis (assembly GCA_019973955.1). Taxonomy (NCBI): domain Eukaryota; kingdom Metazoa; phylum Arthropoda; class Arachnida; order Araneae; family Nephilidae; genus Trichonephila; species Trichonephila inaurata. The sequence continues at coordinate 86,959 of BMAV01025779.1, forward strand.
ATTCAGCAACGAAACGCATTTTTTGTGCAAATGTTTCCACCAAGATTTGTCAAGCGATGTGGTGGAGAACCCATTAGGGAACAATATCTTATATTCAAACAATTAAGCACCCTCAGAAACAGATGTTTTGGGGTTATTTTACTTTCGGGGGATCTGGCAGCTTGATACCAGTTGAACAGATGATGAACTCTAAACAATACATTTTTATAATAGACTAATTTCTATATTCACTGGTAGTGTTGATATATTTCAACAAAATCTTGGTCCATACCATACTTCTGAGATAACAACGAATTTTTTCAAAAACAGAAAATGTCGGTTTTGGATGGGCCTACTAATTCTCCTGATGTCCCATCAAAAATTCGTACAGCATTGACGTGTGAGTAAAATGGACTGCTCAACAAAGAAAACAATGATTGATAATGTTATAAAAGATTGGTTTCGTGATGACGAGATCAAATATTTATGTTCTAATTTAGTGGAATCCATTCCAAACCATGAACGGGATCTTATTCAAGCTAGAGGACATATTTTGTATTAGACTGCTATACCTGTACATAGTTAATCCATACTAATAAAACATTTGTAAAAAGTTTTGTGTTTGTTCCAATTAATTTGCACAGTACTGTAACAATCTTTGCTTAATTCTTTTATTCAATCTTGGAGCAAATGATTTCAAAATAAATATTATATGTAATGCGATTTTGTATTTCTATCTCTAAAGAGTGATATTCGGATCTGCTTTCCTGATCTCTTCCACTGAGGTTCCTTTGATTTACGTAGGATTTCAATAACACAGCTTTTGAATTTTTTGTTAATACCTTCTACTACCATTCCTCGGGAATTTTCCTTTCAGCCATCCTTCTGTTTGCAAGACTTAAACTGAAATGTTAATTCTCATTTTTATGCATCAAGATTATTTCTCATATGTTGCTGTTGTTACTCATATCACCTGATCGAAAGTAACATCAGATCAAAGCCCGTGAAATTCATAGCTGTAATGGGCTAGAACTTTACTCCTGTCGCGTTAGTCGTAACTTTGAGCACCAAACAGGTAGCAGTACGATTTTTTTTGGTTTTAATCCAATTTTGAGGGAGACCCTGGGACCTCCCACCTCTCTTCCTTTTCCACCCACCTCATGAGAGGACTTGCGGCTGAATGGTTATTTAGGGTACTCCCCTGCCGCAAAGGCACTATACATTCCAACCATCCATGCATTCTTCGGGATTCGAACCCCGGCCCTACGGCACAGCAGTTATTATCACTGTACCGGATAAGCGGCTCTTACACATATAAAGAATCTTAAAGAAGCTCCAGAGTTTATTCAAATAAAATGAGCATGAGAACTATTTGGTGTTTCTGGAGTTCCGTGTGTGTGTGTGTGTGTAAGATCAAACCTTCTCTTAAGGGGTCTCAGGGGTGTTAAATTTTTCTGGAGGTCTGAAAATATAAACAATTTTCAAACAGGTATAATTCTTTTAAATTTAAATTAAATGATTCGAATCTTTTACACATTATTTATAAAAGAATGGGGCTTCAGAAAAGTATAAAATGTTTAAAATATAATCATAATTTTAAAAATCATAAGCATATGAAAATTCTATGATAAATATTAAGTATTTTTTGCGTTGCGCGCGCTATTTTCTAAAATAGTAGCTTTAATTACTAGCTATAAGTTTAATAATAAAGTTAAATGTATTCTCATTACACTGTAGCTAATTTTATATAAATATAATAATAACTTACATATTTTAATAAATAAAAAATATACATTTTTTAAAAATATTTAAAAAATTGCAATGTTTTACAAATATTTTGAAATACAAAAGACATATAATACTAAAATTAGGCACGGCTTAAAGAGTATGATGCATTTTATAATTCTATAAATTTTTATACATCAGATGCTACTATTTTAGAAAATAGCGTGCGCAACACAAAAAATACTTAATATTTATCATAGAATTTTCATATGCTTATGATTTTTAAAATTATGATTATATTTTAAACCTTTTATACTTTTCTGAAGCCCCATTCTTTTATAAATAATGTGCAAAAGATTCGAATCATTAAATTTAATTTTAAATGAATTATATCTGTTTGAAAATTGTTTATATTTTCAGACCTCTAGAAAAATTTAACACCCCTGAGACCCCTTAAAATTTACGCTCTCCAAATGGGATCCAATCTTTCTCCTACGATCCAGAAGCATGTTAACTGTCCAACTAGGGCAGAATGAAAACGGCATTGAAAAAAATGTTGCTTAAGTGTATTTTTCCACAAAAAAGGAAAAATCATTCTCATATGTCGAATAAAACAAATATAACTTCTTAGAAATTTAATTCCCATTGCAAATAAATTTAGTCTGGATAAAAGTCTAAAAATTATTAATTAATACTTAAAAGTTAAAGCCAAGCTTTTTTTTTTTTTGTTCTTTTTCCAATACCAATCCACTTTATTTGATTCGAGTGTTTAATGTATAAGCAATTCAGAAAGCAATTTGTGGCAAGATTAAGTGGCCACCTCAGCCTAACGGTCAAGGTAATGGACTCGTAGTTGGTGTGTCATGAGTTCGAGTCTTGTACTTAAAAATTCGCTGTGCAGAGGAAGTCGAAGCGTGTTAAATATGTCGAGGCTCATACGTACTTTCATTGGTGTGGTAGGGAAGTTAGGGGAAGAGGTCACAGCTCAGGTGTCGTCTTCGTCGCTTGACCATGGTTTAAAATGACGAGATCCGTTCCCAAACCCTGTGTGTAATTGAATAGTGCGACGTATGTAGATTCACTCACTGTAATAAAATTAAGCATCCAAATAAAATCACTTACGCTGCAGTAAACAATGAAAAATAAAGTAATCAACAAATTTAAAACGCTATTTTTGCCATTCAACCTGAGCTAAAATCAGTTTTTTGCGAGTGAAATTTAACTGCAAATGCTTTGATCGTAAATTTATCACCAAATAAAGGTGTCAATCTCAACAAATCTTGCATTTTTTGCGTTGATTGTGTTTTTTCTTGTTAGATATTACATATATATAAATTCATTGCATATGTAGGAGAAAACACAAAGTGAGTGTGTAGTATTAGTTGTACAGAATTATGAAATAAATTCACCGGGTTTATATATTTTTGTTTATCTATAGAACTTATTATATTGGCGCAAAATAGCCAAATGTAACAGCCCTCAGCTCAAGTGAAATTGAAACTTAATCTTTGCTATTTTATATATGCAGCTTATAATGTCTATAGGTAAAGTGAAAACTAAATATATTTACATTGTGGCTATTATGTGAATGAGAGATGAACTACTGCAACCAATTCAAGTCAAATGTTATTATTTTATTTTCCATGAAGTTTTCGATAGTGAAAGAAAAAGGATAAATTTAAAGTAAGTTTTTATTTCTAATTTTGACAATGTCCCGTTTTAATGTTTGTGTTATGTTTTTAAATGTCAATTGCCTTCATTTCATAACGAAATGATTTACACTTATTGAACTGTTCTTTATTGGCTATTTGTAATAAGTGAATTTAGACTTTACGTAAATATTTTTCTAAAAACCTGTCTGTATAGATGTCTAAGATTATGGGGAAAGTTTCAAGTTCTATTAGATCGTGAACAAAAAAATCCAATGGGGACCATATCAAATTTCTTCACAAAAATGAATTCCCAAACGTAGAGACTTGTGATTAGCAATTGCTGGGTACCACCTACGAAAAGTTCATATTTTGTTAAATTAGAATGTGTGTTGGGTTTATTCATTGTGTGTGTGAAAGTTCATAAATGATTTTGAAACATCAAAGAAATTTTTTCATAGTCTAAAATCGGAACGGAAACTGAGTAATAGAATTGAGAAGATGTTGTTGAGAAAGAAAAAAAAGCTGACCTAGAATTCTACAAGGATTGAGAAAAAAATGGTGGTAGAAGTAGCTTATAATACTTAGAGTTACTAGCTCATGGCTGTTGTATCATGAGTTCGAGCCCTTGAGCCACAGAGTGGTCGTGGTAGCCTAGTGGTCAGGGTATCGGATCGTGGATGGTATGTCAGGAGTTTGAACCCAGTACCACTAAAGACCCTCCGTGCAGGGGAGCGATGTATGTTAATTCTGTCGAGAACTCAAACGTCCTTCCGTTGGTGTGGTAGTTAGGAGAAGGGGATGCCAGCCTAGGTGTCGTCACTTGAACATGGTTCAGAATGACGAGGTCCATCGCCAAAAGCAGTCGTGTAGCTGAACAGTGTATATTAATATTCCCTCACACACTCACTCACTCACTCACTTGAGCCACTGAAGGTCCGTAGTATAGAGGGGCTGTTTCCAGGATCAAAATCCTTCCGTTGGCGCGGTGTGGTAGTTTGGAGAGGGGATACTACTTGAGGTATCGTCCTCGTCACTTGACCGAGGTTCAAAGTAAAGAGGTTCGTTGTCAATAGCCCTCGTGTTGCTTTATAGTGCGACGTTAATACAAATCTCACTCGCTGATCTTTCAAACCGTTGACTCGTTTCGAAGCAATATTTGAAGCAAATAATTAAACATTTACCGTGGATATGAATTAAAATATCCAATTCCGTTTCATTGAAAATAAGATAATATTTTTAGACTATTTAGGTACCTTACTTTAAATGAATACATTACCCTATGGACTCTAATCTAAGTCGCGCTTTATTTCAGTTTTAAAGCTACTAAAAATCGGTTGCGGCCTAAAATTAACTTTTAAAAAAAATGCGTTCGATGGGGCAATTAGTGTAAAATAGTTAAGAATCTGTAATTTATTTTTCCTTTACCACCAAGACATGTGAAGAATTTAGGGTGTGGCTTAGATTACCGTAAATATGGTATTTGTTTAAACCTGCAACTGTTTTTAAAATGTCCTTTTCAATTGTAGTAATAAAAGAAAAAATTTTATAGTCAAATAAAATTTTAAAATATTTGCGCGATACAGTTCATCCGCTTCATATACTCCCTTGAGGAAAATACGTAAACGTATTGTACACAATTTAAACGTAAGAGTCTACAAAAACTAATACACTGGTGTGCAAAACTTAAGCAACAGGTGGGTTTATTGCCATAACTTCACGAAAAATCATCTGAGAGACATGAAATTCTGAAATGAGGGAGAGTATTATGTACGTAAAGGATGACAAAAGCATCGGCGCTGAAAAAGGAATACAACGCATACGGTATGAAATCAAACAAAAACAAGCTTTATTGAACGCATAGTATCGTGACTCATGATTGTCTATCCAACAGGAAAAACAACAAGCAGATGTTCCTTAATATGGTATATGCCCTCCCCTTACTACCATGGTTGCTTTGCACCGTCTCCGCATACTCAGAACCAGCTAGTGCAACATTTCTTGAGGTAGGAGTGCCCATTCCTCAATCAACATCT
>BMAV01025779.1:92747-167134 GCA_019973955.1 Trichonephila inaurata madagascariensis
TGATTTCTTCTAGCCATATTTCACGAACTGACTCACTGGCACTTGCAGAGAATATGGTGAATTGCGTCTCCGTCCTTCATTTCATTCTACTGTTGAGCAGCGCGCGTCGACATCACGCGTTTTGCGTACGCTCACATCGCTTCTGACGTTTTGTTCCTGATATTTGCATACGCATGACGTTTCTACTGACTTACGTGTTCACTGTACTGATCTCCAGACCTCCTTTTCTGCAATTTCATGGCTATCTGCTAAATTTGTACATTGTTGCTTAAGTTTTGCACACCAGTGTATAATCCAAACTCAACAACATATTAAAAAGCTTTATATAAAGAAATATATAATTAGAGCGCACCATCATTCGAAATCGCGGTGTTTTTTTACGGAGTGTTGCCATTTATTCGGTAAAAAATTCTCTCTTCCGCTTTCATCTAATTTTGAACAGAATGTGCATAGAAATAAAAGTATTATTTCTTTAAAAAATAGATAGGATGAATAGTAACATTAAAAATAAATATAAATATCGTTTAATGCATTAAAAAATTGAAATAATTTAATTTTTAAATTTCAAATTAACTTTAAAATTACAAACTTTACAAGGCAAGTTAGAGGTATTTAATTCGACATAAATATTCGCTCTCATATACTTTTGGAATACAATTAAGTTAATTTGAGATAATTAAAAAGAATATAACAAATATTTTTAAAAAATCTTCTATTTTACATTATTTGCAATGTTTTATTATTAAATATTTCATCAAGTTGTAAAAAATAATAGTTAAAATGGACGCTTAAAAAATAATTCACTTAATCAGTTTGAAGGATATTTTTTTGTAATTTTGCTTTGAAATTTTTACAACAATCGGATACAAAGAGAATACAAATTGCATTAAACAGTTCTGAAAGTACAATTTTGTGAGGTATGCATCGATTTTATACAATTCATACATAACGTATTTATTCATTTTTATAAATGAATAATAACAAATTTATCTCAAAAAAGTTTATTTTTCACAATAGAAGGATTGCATTACAACTCTCTTGCAGTTAAAAACATTAAATACAATCTAGACATTCTAATATAAATTTATTTTTACATGAAAATATAAAGTTTGATTGTGTCCATAAATTATTTGAAAAGTTTTAATAGAATTTGAAGTTAGAATATGTTATTCCTTTCACGTATATTGCTTCAAAGTTAAATTTTATGCTATTTCAAACTATGTTTAATGGATTTGTATTTATGCTGAAAAATGCACATGTAATAAAAATTATAATGGTTATTAATAGTTTGAAAGTCATTTTAGAGTTTAATTTATTCAAAATAATTCGTTTCAAATGTATTTTTAAGGATTTTAATTTTCCGAAAAAGAATGTTTTGCTTATATTTCTTTTTTGAAGGTATTATTTTTTTCGTTGTATTACTAAGACGATATTCGAACGTAAAAATATAAAATTCATAAATCAATTTTAAAAATTAATAAGCAGATGGATAATTTGTGCATTTTACAATACATACATCGAAAATATTTACCAAGCATAAATAAACTGTGCAAATTGCTTAAAAGACAAAGAAATCTAATTTTAAAATATTCTTATTTTAGCTCATATTTTAATTTTCAAAAGTGAAGGATAAGAAAATCGAGAAATAAAAAGAATATGATTTTGGTATTCTATTTATCGAAATTATTCTAAATTATAGCAAAGACGAAAAAGCAAAAATCTATTTTAAGAGTAGAATAACTGCAAAGATCGTCTTTTACAAAGTAAAATTAGCCCTCAATTGATCTCTTATGGTATCAAAATGTGTCAGTTTCTTTTCATCATTTGTAAAAACAAGAAAAAATATTATACAGTAGAAAGTCTCTTATCCGAATCCATTGTTACCAGACATCGTTCGGATACGCGATTGTTCTGATAACCGAAAGCTATCCATGCAGTATACTAACCGGACACTATACGAATATTGAAAATCATCCCATGTGGGAAACGTGCTTGAAAAAAGAAGCAAAATAGGTGCAAAATGTCACAATTTTACTTTTATTGTGGAAAATAGCTTATTTTTCACTGTACCATTGTACACCTTCGTTTTTTCGCTGCAAGGTCTCTGATTCTCTTGAGCAGCAGTAGTTCAGTAGGACAGCACTCTGATTGTTGTTTGTACCACTCCATAGCTGTCTCTAACGCAGAAAACGCGTCAGCACTTGATGTACCCTTGCTACTTTCGTTGTTGTTGTCCTCGTCTTCATCCGTTTCATCTTCGACAGGGTCGGATTCTTCTTGCACGGAAGTCACAATCTCGTCATCATTTAGCATTTGGAAATTCACAGTCTTCTGCATCGCATGCCATCTAGGTGTTTCTACATCTTTATCGCATTCTTGAAATCCTAGGATTGATTGGAGAAAGTCGTTATTCACATCCCCGTAGTCGGCACATTGAAGTCTTTTTTTTTTTTTTGCTTTCTTATTCTGGCCACAGCTCCCCCTAAGGGGGCTCAACTTCTTTAGGTGGGTACGGGTGTCACAATCCCGAGGTACCCTCTCTCTCTAGTGATTTTTTCCTTTTCCCAAGGGGTTTACTATCTTTGGTAAACACGGGTGTCACGACCCCGGGGTACCCCAGTGATCCTTCTCTATTTTCGACCCTCCATCTTGTCATCCAATTTCTTCTTTTCCCGTCCAGACCACAGACCTATGAATGTTTGGCGCAGTATAGCCAAAACTGGCTCTTGCGCCATAAAACACCAAACTCAACTCAACTGGCCACAGCTTATTCCATGCATTTTCATATACAGTACATGCAGTTGACAAAAAAAAAAAAAACTGGTCTGAATATTTGACGCTCCGGATAATAAAGGTTCGGATAAACGATGTTCTACTGTAACTTCCATTTTGGCATAATATTTTAAGCTGAAGATATGAAACAGAAAAAAAAACAATTGTAAAAATTGACTACAACAAAAGTGAAAATGTCTTTACTAACGTCAAGCTATGAAGCAACAAGAGGGATATTGGCAACAAATCTCGCAATTTAACTATTTTTTATTTAACTGGTCATTTAACAAGGACGACACCTGAGCTTGCAATCCCTCTCCTAACTTCTACACCACGCCAAAAAGGAATTTTGATCCTTGATATATAGAAAGGGCCCTCTATAGGGCGGAACTTCTGTGATTCCAAGAGTCGAACCCACAGCTTGACAAAGCCTCCCACGAGTTCATGACCACTACGAGAAGAGGAATTTCAGGAATTGGGTCGTCTCTTCAAGAAAATTGTTTTCTATTTTCTGAATTCAACAATTTACGAGCACTAAATACCTCAATACAATTTAATCAAATTTATTTTAATAAACATAAAATATTTTTAAATATTTGCTCTATTAAAAAATATTTATATCAATATTTAATGATTTTTTAATGTCTCAATGCTGAGAATGAATAAGAACTTGATATACTCTTTTAATCCTTTTTTAAATTTTTTTCCATATACTTTTAGCCGTCCATCCGCTATAGTAGTTAGGGCTGCGTTAGCCCAGTGGTCAAGGTATCGGATCATGGCAGGCATGTCATGAGTTCAAGCTCAGTAACACTAAAGACCCTCCGTGTAGGGGAGCGATGCGCGTTAAATCTTTCGAGATCTCAAACGTCCTCCCGTTGGTGTGGTATTTAGGAGAGAGGGTGCCGGCCTAGGTGTCATCCTCGTCACTTGACTATGGTTCAAAATTACAAGGTCCGTCGCCAAAAGCCCTTGTGTGCGTTAATATTCACTCATTCCTTTGCCGTTGGGCCTGGGTTCGAATCCAGGAGAAGACATAGTATATGTACGAGTATAGTGCCTTTGCGGCATGGGGGTATTCTAAATAGCCATCGAGCCGCAAGTCCTCTCGTGAAATTGGTGGATGGCGAAGAGAGAAGGGAGGCCCCCGACAACCCCTAGGCTGCTCTCCCTCAAAATTCGGGTGTAACTGAGCCAAACCGTAGTCATTTGTATGGTGCTCAAAGCTACGGCTAACGACAACCATACATCAGGCCCTTAGCCTCGATGAATTTTGCTGGTCTTGATCTGACACTGTCAGATAAGAGGCATTAGAAACAACAATAACATACTTTTTAATATCGCCAACATTTTTATAACTACGAAAATAAACAAATTATTAGGAAATTCAGGACGTAAAATTTTAAAATTATTCAGAATATTTTTAAAAAATTGAAATTATAATAGTTTACAAGCAGATTACATTCGCAATAACTTAAAACCTCAAAAAGTAGTTCTTAAAAAACAAATTTGAAAAGTGGACGGTTTCCTAAAAAATCGGAGTACAAAAACGAGCTGCATTACGCGTTCTAATTCTTTCTTAAATGTTACACACATACGGAAGTTTTTTTTTTTTCCATTCCTGTAGCCTTTACAGTAAAAAATACTATTGATTTTGTCACAAACATGAAATTCGCCAAAATTCATAATATTTTATTATTTATTTTAATATATTTGTGTTTGATTATAAATAATTTAATATAGTGCTAAATTATACACATAGACGAAAAGATAAGTGGATTACTTTTAAAAGCTTTTTGTATGATTACGGTCATTTAAATTTATTATTTTACTTAATAATAATAATTTATAATTTTTATTTAATATTAGTACTACTGAAAAAATATACATTAATCCTAATTGCATATTTTTTTTCTTAATTTCAATCCAGTCTCATAATATAGGTCACTGATTTTCAACCCTTTTTTTTGCTACGACACACTTTTAACAATTTCAAAATTTAGCGGCACACTAACAATAAAATAAGTTTAACAGAATTTTACTTATCTTTTACACATGTATCCACAGGAATAAGTTAAATACACCACGAATACCCGAAATTTATTTCTGTAAAACAGTCGAATAATTCAGTTCTCAATTTTATTTTTTTCTCAGAGTATAATTAATAATTTTAAAAAAGTTTGGCGGCACACTTCAAGAATTTGGTGGCATACAAAAGTGGTTGATGGCACAATGGTTGAGAATCACTGATATAGGCAAATAAAGGAAAAATATGGTTCCGGAAACTTTATTTATATCTCTATAATCTTAACCCTGAGATTGAGAATTTCCGAATGTATTATAGAGAGGTGAATGTATAACTTTGCCCTATACTGTCTTGCAATTTTCTTGTTTATTACTTTACTTTCTGTTAGATTTATAATATATTTTTTATATATATATTACATTTGCTTAGTGGGATAACCAAAAATTTTCCCACAAACTCATTAATACCCCTCACAAAAGAGAAACAGGAACAATAACACTTTATCATTCCCCAAAACCCAATTGGAAAAGGAAGCATTTACGTGTAACACAGCTTCAACTTCTTTCTCTTCGTTTCTGCAAACAAATTCTACAAAATGCCATTTGCAAATTTCTCCCCACATCTAAGCGACAGGTAAAAATGCCAAAAAAATGGGGAGAGAGAGAGAAAGAAAACGCACTCTCGTAAAATCAAACGAGCCTCATAAAACACTAAAAACGCGTACATTTCTAAGTAAAATATCCGTCTGTACCTTAACACCTCATCCTGGAGGCAGCCACGTCCCGTGTAACCATAGCAACGCCGTTCCTGAGCTCTTGCTGATGAAACACTTTTCTCACAAATGATGCTTATTTAAATGATCAAAAGATCCGGCGAGTAGCATGTGTGCTTTCATGAAGCGATAGGCATCTATCCACAGGTACTGGCAGGCGCAATGGCTGGCCAATAGCCATTATGGGATGGGTTTGTGCCACCAATGATGTTCCGTTAGACATGGGAACAAGCACTGTGCTCATTCCATTTCGGAATACCATTAGTAAATGTGTTTGATGAGAACAGAATAGCAAATGTTCCTTTGGAATTGCGCAACTTTTCAGTTCAGAATTATTAGAGGAAGAGAATTTTCCACCGCGTGATAATCCTGTAATCTCACCTATTGGAATACTGGGGGTATATTCTTAATGGCAAAAATTCAGAATACTCGTAAAAAATATCTCACATTTGGTGTCTGATAAAGTTTTATGTATTTTTGAAATTTTAATTAGAAATGGCGACGTTTGGTGAAATGATATCTTTATTGGTTGTGCAGAGCATAGCGAGCATCACACATAAAAAACAATTTCTTTTTTCTGATCCACTTGATTATAATTTTATCGAATTCAAAAAATAAGTAAAAAGAAGCAATTTTATGGTTTCAAATTCTAAAATGTCTAATTTTTGTTGGAATGTCCAGAAAATCAGAAAGAAGCCTTTATTTTAGTTTTATATGCGCAAAATATTTTTGAAAAGTAGTCATAGCTTTAGAATGAATGAATGAATATTAACTTCGCACTGTTCAGCTACACGAGGGCTTTTGGCGACGGACCACGTAATTTTGAACCATGGTCAAGTGACGTGGACGACACCTGAGCTGGCACCCCCTCTCATAACTACCTCACCAACCCTGGGAGAACGTTTGAGCTCTCGACTGATTTAACGTACATTGCTCCCCTACACTGCGGGTCTTTAGTGGTACTGGGCTCGAAATCGTGACAAGGCCAGCCACGATCCGATACCTTGACCACTCAGTTACCGCGACCGTCATAGCTTTAGAAGAGTGGTGTTAAACTCGCTACCCAGCCTATATATCGGCACACAATAATGTATAATCTTTGGGGAGAAAAAACTGAAAAAGGAAAATTTAATGCACTTCCCGACATGCAACATATACAAATTAAATTTAGATGATACTGCATCGTATCGAAAAGACGCAGAACAAATTTCAAATTTCGGAACTGAATTTGAAACAAAATTTTAATTAGCTGGATGACACATTTTGTTTGTTTTCTTCTCAATCAATATAGATTCAGACCCCAGCTATATGCAAATGAAGAGGATTGAGATTCAGTGATACTTGAATCTGAAGGCAAAATTCTTTGAAATGAATTTTACAAGTATTCATCCGACACGTTTGAAAATACTCTTAAATTCACAAATGAAATTATTTCCATGTTTGAAAAGTACTTATCTGTGCAAGCCCTTATTTTCAAGAATCAAAGTAAATATTTCTCGAGCTAGAAATAGTGTTAATATAACGCTCTCCTTGGGTCAGTTTTGAAAGTAATCACTGCAAAAAATTTCTCCCGAAATAGGAAAAAAAGTGGCAGAGAAGAGATGTCAAGTGCCAGGGTGCAAGCATTAACTTTTTGTTGTTCTTTTATGTATGTTTATTATAATGTATTATTTGAAATAAACCTAAGTTTCTACAAATACTGATTTTTATTCATTTATTTATTTTGCAGTCTACTTTAAGTAAACATTACCACTAAAGACCCGCCGTGTAGGGCAGCGATGCACGTTAAATCTGTCGAGAGCTGAAACGTCCTCCCGTTGCTGTGGTGTGGTAGTTAGGAGACGGGGGTGCCAGCTCAGGTGTCGTCCACGTCACTTGACTATGGTTCAAAATTACGTGGAGCGTCGCCAAAAGCCCTTGTGTAGCTGAACAGTGCGACGTTAATATTCAATCAACCACTTTAAGTTGTTATAAATTTCCAAGCTTTTCCAATTTTTTTTTTGTACAAATGCATTTAAGTTTCCCCTCGAGATTTAATATGTAAAATGATGTAAGTCTTAGTCACACACACACACACACTTATCTAATCTTAAAACTAATTACTTTTATATTGTATCTATCTACGTTTGGAACAGAGATTTTTCAAAAGTAGCAAATGGGAATAATTTTGTTCCTATTTAGTGTTACTTCAATTAGAATGTATATAGAGTTTTTATGAATATTATATTACAGAATATAAAGATTATATAAATCCAATTTTTGAACAAAATATGACATTTTCGAAACATTCTCCTTTAATGGAAAATCTTCTATAATATTTTGCCTGCATGTAACTAAAATGTTTGTACAATGACTGAACTAGGATTTTTGAAATACATATATAATTTAGAAGGGGATTTTTATTTACATATTGTAATACTTCAGAAGAGAAATTTTTATAACAAATACCAGTTATTTCAATTAATAGTAAGACTGAAAATAATTGGGATCTTTCAAAACTTCTAGTTCAGACTCTGTTTTAGAACAATAATAAATACAAAAGTTTTGTTGTAGAAGCATTTTCCATAAAAGGAGAATGGTTTTAAAATATTAACTTCAATTGTTGCCAGTTAATTATTTTTTACTGTTATAATGTTCTTAAAACAGATTTGTATATCTGTATTCTCTAAATCAAATGATATTAAATATCAAAAAATATACATTTATACTCTTTTGTGAAATTCCTGTTCCGATCGTGGTCACACAATAACCATAAACTAATCATTAATAAATTAGTAAAAAAAATAATTCAAACTTTGTCCTGCATTTTTTATTTTCTTTTGATAAAACACCTCCAATGCTTTATCGTGAAAATAATGAAATATTTAAAGGAACTATCGAAATATATTAAAAATATAAGTTTGATTGTTATACACGACAGTTAAATGCTCAAATTATTATTATAGCTCATACAAGCAAAAAATTTAATTGCTAAGAGCATTTCCAATACAAAAAGTTTAATTTCAGAAAAAATTTGCTTAAACGATGGAAATATTTTGAAATGAATCCTTTGTCCAAAACAATTTGTCTCATTTGATTAATTATCACTTAAAGTTTTCGTTTTTTAAAAAGTTTTTAAGCATTTTTTTTACATATTATATTTTTATGCAATTTATCTATTTAAAAAAATCACAACTTCAAAACTTTTAATTATCCTGCACAACAAGCACTCTTGCAATCCCAATCGTATTTATCTTTACACTAGAAAAGTTAGGTTATTATATATGTTTGTTTTTTAGACTGAAGCCGAATTATTATTGAAAAAAGAAAATTATTTTCAATATTTTACTATCCTCATTTTATAGTAATACATTCAAAAAAGGATGCAGCTAGGAAAAGCTTTACAATGTCACGCGCATATACTCACAAAATATTTTTTTTAAAAATCAAACAGAGCAAAATAAAGCATATTATATTTTAAATAGAAATCGCATTAATTTTTTTATAGAGAAAAAACATAATATCCATTTTAAAAATATTTTTTTAAGAAAAAGATGACAATTTAAATTTAAACCAGCTGTGTGTGTAGAACTATCATTCCTTTGAATGCTTTTGCCCCGAATTTAACCGTAATTATTTATCTTTTCCACCAAATTAGATTTAAATACTTGTCATAAACACTTCTTTGTGTGCACGATATTCAAAATATTTCATTTTTTTATTTGTTTTAATGAGTGATACGTATTTAATACATCTATTTTAATTTCATTAAAAAATCAATCTAAAAGCAAAATAACTTAAAATTTCTCATCAGTTTTTATTTCTACTTAAATATACCAATCTATAAAGTATTCTAAATGCATTTTAAAAATGATTAAATATTCATTCACCTCTAACCATTCGATTTCAGAAAATTTTGCTTTGATTTGTACTAAGAATTTTGCTTATATATTTTGAATATAAATATTTATGGAAACAATCTTCCGATTAGAGAGATTTTTTTTCGTAAATTTATCACATTTGTTAAAGAACGAATCAGCTGGAATACATATTTAATATTTCCTTAAATTTTTTGCGGTGGGGAAACTAAAAATATGTGATGAAATTATGTAAAAACAATATCTTGCTCAATGTATATCTTAAATAAAAACTAATCCATACTTATTTCTTCCAATGTATCGGTAAATTCTTTTACGATTTTTCCCAAGCTATTCGGTTATGGGTAGGGGGAATAACACTCATCCCTTACGGTTGTATACTTAAGCGGATTTGCTGTTCAACATTAGCTCTTTAGTAAAGCGCTATTCTTTGGAACATAAAAAAATATAAAGTATTAAAAAGATTTTATTTTTCAACAGAACACATTTAAATTTTCCATATTTGATCAAACTTAATCCTTTTGCATCTTCAGAAGAAAGAAACGGGGTAAAAAAGGAGTTTTCCGGGACAAAACGAGAAAATACACGGAAAACTTAATGTCCCGTTAATCTTCAAAATACTGCTTTCTTCTCGCAAAACCACGTCAGCAAAACGGAAGTATGTTACCTACCCCCTTACCTGAGAAGATATTAAATTATTTATCAGATTCTGAAGTATAGAAAAATAAATTTTGCATACCTTCGGCACTCTTTAATACTTTCAAATACATAATTCTTTTTACTTCTTTTAGAACTTTCAGCGCATGGATTCCATCTGGAATAAATGTATTGCTTTTTTATTGCAGCTTCTCAATACCATTAACTGAATCTAGAAATACATGTTTTACGTAAAACTTTAATATGCAAGTTTGCAAATGATTTCAAAATATGCGAGATCAGTTTTCGCTAAAGCGTAATCTTCTTACTCACTCTAAAAGGATTTTGAATTTTTGTATCTAAGTATCATTATATATATATTTCTGATTTTTTGTTATCAATATTATTTATGTTCTTTCAATTTCTTTTTCTCAGTGAAATATTATCCGCGTTTTACTAAACATCTTTAGGAGACGGCTGCTTTTGGAAGAATCGGTTCCACAGAAAGGAATATTCTGTTATGCAGCTTGTCTCTCTCTCTTTTCACAATTCCTACTATTAGCTCACACTCTCTCTATATTTATTTATTTTGGTTGGAATTTTCAATCGTTAATAAAATACATTTTAAAGTACTCCATTGAGCTGAAATTTAATATACATGATTATTTTGGATGACAATACAGTAATTCAGTTATAATTAATAAAAATAAATGGATTAAAACTAATTATTTAAAGAATTACAAATACAGCCACCCTGGCAACTTAGCGACCCTTTTGGCGACTTGTGTCAAAACTTGAAAAGGTTATTTTTTTCCCTCACGTTTTAAAGCATTCAGTTGAACTGAAATTTTATACACACGATTGTTTTGGATGACAATACGATACTTTAATGATAGTTAATAAAAATCAATCACCACTTATAATATTGTGATTCTGTCTTGTGTATATACATATTTATATATTAATTGTAACTATTTAATAAAAAGTAGATAAAATAAAATTTTTCTTTGTTGATCTAAGTAGGAATTGACTGAAATTTTTTTATTTGTATTACTTGTTTTTTTGTTAATGCTTGGCAACATCTGAGACGTTTTAAGAGGCTGCGATAGCCCATTGTTCAATGTATTGGATCATGGCAGTCATGTCATGAGTTCGAGCCCAGTAACACTAAAAACCCTTCATGTAAGGGAGCGATGCACGTTAAATCTATCGAGAACTCGCACGTCCTCCCGTTGGTGTGGTGTGGTAGTTAGGAGAGGGGGTGCCAGATCAGGTGTCGTCCTAGTCACTTGATCATGGTTCAAAACTACAAGGTCCACCTCCAAAGGCTTTCGTGTAGCTGAGCGGTGCGACGGTAATATTCACTTACTTACTTGCTGAAGCATTTTAAGACGTGGACCAACTGGGTTCGAGCCCAGTGCCTCCACATCAGCAGAGGGAAGGGCGGCCTTTCAACCAAATCATCAAAGTAACTATTCCGCTAAAGACAACCCGCAATGTAAAGAATGCCGATGCACGTTAAGTTCGCTGAGGCTCAATGTTCTCCCGTTGGTGTGGTAGTTAGGAGAGGGGATGTCAGCTCAGGTATCCTCCTCGTCACTTGACCACGATTCAAAATTACAAGGCCCCAGCGTTGCTTTTTTGTGCGATGTTAATCCGGTATTCCTCGCGCGAAAAACGAACGAAGGATATCTAATACCCAACGATGTTTATATTCTGCTTTTTCTCATGAAATTTGCATACAAAGGTGAAAATGGAAGAAAAGTAGGAAATACAATGTATTTATTACACATTTCCCGTGTAAATTTAAGTTTTTCTGTGCTTTTTATTAGGGCATTCAGTACATTGTTTATACACTCCTTTAGTGCTCATCGCGAGTAAGTGTACAGTTTTCACTGGATTTTTTTTATTTTTTTTTATTTCGTTGAAGCATTGCTTTCTGGTTTTTACATTCTTTACATTCTTCTGTAAATTGAATTTCAAAACACTTCAGAAATCAGTGTCTGGTTCGATGTTTAGTAGGTGATTTCTGAGTACTTAACAAAATAATTTGCGCATTTATTGTCGCAACGTTGAACAACACAAAAAATATTATCTTAGGCTAACAATTACATTTTCTAGCCATTGAATAGGATGTGGTTATTTTATCGAGGACGATAATTGCTCCCTCAGTTAAATTATCCGGAGAGATTTCAGTTGATGCATAATATACTTGCTATTATACTCTTCATCATTCGATTCTTCCTCACCATCCCCGCAAAGAGACTTTCTTCATCCGAAAATACTGTTGTACATTATCTATTAAATTTTTTAAATATCACATTTCTTCATCACAACTACAATAATGCGCCATTGCATAAGAAAGATTTTAAAGCGTGCTCGTGCATTTATAACTGTAACGGCGATTCACGCTCAAGGTATGACACACCCGAAGTGGCGGTATGCAAGAATATATATTTAGAATTATCCTATAAGCTAAGGCCCCTCGAAGGATATGACCTTAAAATCAGCTACACGAGAAACTATTCATTTTCCAAAAAAGGTTTGATGCAGTCTTCAAAAGTGTTAGACGGTGGGTATGACATACCCTACGCGAGAAGTGCCGGGTTAATATAAATCTCCCTTACTCACAACACTCTAAAAACATAAGTTAAAGATTATTGTGGGCGGTTGCAGTTAAATGAAACTTAAAGCTTGAAAGTCCTCAGGGGATGTAGTGGGTTAGTCAGGAAAGTAAATTACCAGCTCAAGTGTTGTCCTCGTTTCTGGATCATAAATAAAAACAAAAGGTTTCGTCATAAATAACCTTTATGTTCTTGTGACATTTATAAATAATTTCCGAAGTTTTTCTGCAACTTAGGCCTATTGCCATGCACCATCATTACTCATTTGGTCGAAACGTGACAGACGATGAAATGTTTTGTGCCTAGGCTTGTGAGACTGTGAGTCACGTACATTTATTTGTTACGTGTTACATTTTGTTCAAGTATCTGGCAACGTTTCCTATATACTGTCTCCTTGAAAAAGTCACAGTAAGGAGCCTACTTTTGTATAGGGCCTTAAAATTACTTAAAATGTCTCTGGACATTACCATATATCATCGAACAATAGTAGCAAAGTAATGTGCTATTCACCTGCTTAGCAGTATGTGTGTGTGTGTGGCTAAGAATGTTAGGATAAAAGAAAATATTTTATACCACCCTCATCAATGAAAGAAATTCTTGTCATTCACATGAATGGGTTTTAACAAACCATGTGTTGTTTAGAGATACTTTAGGTGTGGAAGAGCACCTTCGTTGATTTTTGAACCAAGCCTGTCGCGCGTTTAAGACGTTAAATATTTCGGTTAAAATATCAACCACCCATTTTGAGCTATTTAAGATACATGCTCAAAAAACGAATACTTTAAAGTTCATAATTGTTTCTGTCCTTATACTCGCATGTGTAAGTAGGAAAAGAAATTTTAATAAATTTATATATAATGATTAAGACCCAGTTGTTAAACCAAGTGACTCAAAACGGCATAAATCGTTCTTTTAATTTTTATGTGTGAAATTTAGTCCCACCTGATTTTCTAAGTAAATTTGAATTTTTGTATTTTTACTCCAATTTCGTTGTATTTGTGATGTTTAAAATTAATTTTTGAGAGTTAGTTCATGTGAAAAAATGCAATATAACTGCACCATAAATATATAAGAAAGAAATATTTAATTGTGGGAGTTATAATTTTTTTTTAATTTTAAGAAAATATCATCTCTTGCGTCTGAAAGATTCTGCATTATTATTTTTAAAATATGTTAAAATTAAGGAGTATTTTGTTTGTATTTGTGTTTTTTTAAAAAATTTAGCAACACTAAAATCCTTAATTTTAGCAAATAATAATAAAATAAAATCTTTAATAAAGAAATTTAATCCCAAGAAACTGAAAACTAATAAGAAATTAGAGTACTAACGTATTATACAGTCGACCTATTGTCGCCAAGTGTCACGATATACAGCCGATAGTGGAAAGCCTCAAACGTGCGTGTTCGAACTTAATAATAACAATGACAGCATTTGAAGTCATTTTTTTTGGACTGGAGACTTCTTTTAATTTGGAGAAATTTGTAGACAGTGTAACACGTAAGCACCAATCTTTTTTAAACTTCATATTAATTTTTTTTAGCCTTAAAAAGCATACAGTGCCATGATAGTGTCTTCATATAAGAACTGAAAAGTTAATCTGTTTTTAAAAATTCCTGTAGAGAATTTCGTTTATGTAAGCCCATGATATCATTTTAAACATTTATAAGAAACAGTCAGTAAGTTTTTCCGTAAAATTAGTAATAAAACACAACACGTAATTATCGCCTTTGAAATATCTTCACCGAATAATTGTTTGTGTGAAACTATTACTAAACATAAATAGTTAGCCTTTATTTCGAGATACATTTATAAAGTCACATAAATTTTGTAAGTATTATATTAAGTTAGTATAAGGCTGTTATCCTCTTTAAGATATCTATTTAATATCATGTAATGCTTTTTATGCAGAATAAGTAATAACGTTTTCAGAATACTTTGTAATTTCAATTTTGTATGAATCAAAATGAAGCAAATGGAGGGCTGTGTTAAAATTTTCGATAAATCTATAAATTTCTTAAATCCATTGAGTGTATCTTCTGTAAGTATATTGCAGAATGTGATATATGGCCTCGTTTAAAAGTAATCTATGATAAGTACCTTTAAATCATTAAATAACAATTTGACACTTCAAAACAAGAAAAACCCTTTAGGCCTATAATTTTAGAAAAAAGTTTTCTTTCCACTCACCATCTCAAAGATTAAAGTTCAAACTCGTTGAAACATCGATGCGCCAAGAAAAAAAAATATGTAAAAAGAAATAAAAAAAAAAGGAAGAAAAAAATACAGGAAGCAAAGAAAGAGTCATTAGAACCAGGACTTGACTGTCAATACCAATCGCAATTTGCAATTCAAAGTGAGCGAACAAACTTTTTAGAACATAAAGCACTTAAGACTCCTTACTTTACCATAAACCATACGCTTATCGCGACCAAATTTGATGAAAAAGAACAAGAGTAGAAAAAAGAAAGAGAAAAGAAAAGACCAAACAAAAAGAAACAAGAGCAAAACTGATAAGACAAAATCCTCTCTTTTCAACTTTGACTTTGCCAAGCTTAGAATCTTCTGGCGAAGGCTAAAGCCACGTTATAATCAAAGGTGACTTTGAAGCGGGGGAGGGGGTGTTGAAAAAGGGAAAAGCACAACCCTCCAGCCATCCTTTGATAAAAGATATTTTTACACTTTTGTTATCGTGCGTTAAACGCGGTTTTAGTGCCGTTTTAAAACTGGTCATAGAAAATTTCCCCTCACTGGAGTGTTTGAATTGCGAGTGGTTCTTTTGGCGAGCTGGCTTAATTACGCCTGCTCAACCGCCCCTGTATACAGTAGCGCTAGTTAAATTTTATGTCTTGTTGTGTTTCTGCAGAGGCGTGTTTTAATTTTTATTTATTTTCTCACCAGAGGTACAAGGAAGTAATTAAGTTTTATCGTAGAAATTGTTTTTCGAAAGCTCTTAATGTTAGTTAGAAGGCGAAATAGATAGTGTTGATTCTGAGACCGGAAGTTTTGGTATCAGAAACCTTTGTAAGATTTTCTTTTATAATTTTATAGCAGATTGGCGAAAAATATTCCTTGTTCTACAGTCCACGTGATGATCGGGAATATCTGAGAGTGGGAAAACTTTTAGGTGCTATGAAATCAAAATGACTATAGATATAATCAGGTAGAAATAAAACAGGATTAATACCTTCTATCATTAATTTTTGCACATTTTGTGCTTAGACAAACAAGGTGCTTATAGAGCTTTCAAACTGAGAAGGGAACTAAACAGAATGAAAAAAAAAGATTGCATTTAAATTCTGAAAACAAAAATATTTAAAAAATGACATTAAATGTAACAAATATTTTAATGAATGCCTTTTTTAACCATAAATGCTTTCAACAGACACCAATATTTATACATCTCTGCTATTATGCGTTTTTAAGTTTGCCTTTTCTTATTCTTGTCATCACGATTCCTTCACTTTACAACTTTACAGAAGCTTGTACATTTTCTTCAAAGCTATATACATCATATGAATATCTGCCATCTCTGACATCGTACATTCTTGTGAATACTATTATGAATTTCAGAAAGATAAGACACCCAATGGTGCTGTAAGATATCATCAATTTATTTAAACAGTGTCCTCTGTAACTTAATCGCGGATGTGAACACGAATCTGTGTCTTATCAAAACAAGAATTCGAACCAGTGCAGGTATATCCATTGGGTGTTTGGGGTGGGCACGCAGTATCCCGAGGCCAGGAAAGGCCCAGATACGCTGGACATAACCAGATCCTAGAGCCTCTCCTTGGATCCAACAATGCCAATCTTCTGCACCCAAGGCCCGAAATGAAGGCCCTGATTCAAACCACAGAATTCGTATTATTAAGACTATGTGCACTAATCTCAAGTGTCCGATGGCTTTGCCTCCTGCAAGTGGAAAACAGTAATGACAGTTGTAAAAATGTCTAATAACTGGCTGAGAGGGAATTCCACTACAATTTAGTTACCTCTGGCACACATGACGAAGATCAGATCGACCCTTATTACGGCACTTCAAATCAGTGCCTCAACTCTACTGCCCTAATGATGCCTAGGTTATCAACAGCAGGCCACCGAAGGTATAATCCGGAAATTGAACACTAAATGGCAACACATCCTCGCCTTAAACAACTGGTTGAACAAATATACCTACACAAATGTATCTACCTCAAAAGGCCTAAGATACTTCCTTTATGCATCGCAATTAGGGGTATAAAAACGGGTATGGCGCATGCGCTAAATAGATCTATCTTCTCAGCCCCAGAATGCCAAGGTGCACTAACGAAAACCTCTCAAACGATGTTCAATGTGACAGCGGATTGCAGTAATGGCTGAAAAATAATCCTTTCTAAATATCGTTAAGAAAGTCCCGAGGAAACAATTCCTATAATATGAAAGGGTATACTAAAAATATCTTCTCTTTCAAGTCGAAATCAGCATTGAAAATAATAAAAGCATATAGTAAGGGTTCCGAAAGGAAATTTCTTTTGAGGCTCAATTGTCGAGAAAATGCACGATGAAAATAATGTGGAACCGTAGATAGGTAGTTCACAAACCAAAATTGCTCAACAGCATCATCCCCAACCACACATATAATTAACAACAAATGTTATTCAAAATTTATACTTTTTTCATTTATCTGGTGCAGTTTTTGCTTTATAACTTCTGCTGCTTTCAATAAGTATTACGTTCGGTGGCGTCACTGGCCTTCTGTACCCAAAGTTGCGGTGTCGACCCCGGCCCAAATCGATGGATTTTTATGATGCAGAAAATCGACAGCGGCCATGTCATATGATTATATGACATGTAAAAGATCCCTAGGGGGTACTCTAGGCAAAATTAAATCCTAGTACTGGTTCACATCATTGCAGCTCAGGTGCCTTCCTCTAAGGAGGAAACTAGGCGTCAAAATTACATGTGGTGATTGGTATCCAACAATATGGCGCCGCACTAAAAAAAGGTACCTGCTTTCGGGGATGTACTAGGTAGTTAGATGAACTCTGTAATAACTGTTCATAATCTGCCATTAGAAATAAATAATTAAAAAAAATAAAAAAAAACGTCCGGTTTAGTGGCAAACATAAGGGAAAAGTTGAGGGGGGGGGCTCCTCAGACTCCGCTCCGGAACCTCTGAAGGCCCTAGACTTTTTTTCAATTAATTATAATCCTATATATATAGTACGTAAAATTCAATAAAGTATTTGTTATTCATTATTAATTTTATTAATTAATGCTGATTAGTTATTCAATCATTAATTTTGTACTGTTTTTTGTTGCTGAAAATCGGCAAAATCAAAGGAATATGTTGGGAGGCGTATTGGAGGGGTGAACTTCCGACCCTGGACCCACTGCCCTTGGAAAAATTCCTGTGTGTGCCACTGATTCGGTTGCATGATATTTGACTTTCTCCAAATTATTCTTCTCTTTACGATTCAAATTTTGTTTAAAAGTCATAATACCTCAAAATATTACATATATTTGTTATAAATTAAATAGAATCATAAATGGTCTTTAGATTACACTGATAATTTTAACTATCAATATAATCTAACATAATGATTTTTAGTGTCTTTTCCAAAGGTAAATTTTTCTGCACACAAAGTTCAATTTTTTTTGCTCCATTGAGAATCCTTTATAACTTAAAAACTCGACAACTCTAGATTATCTCAACAATATCTACGAGGGAAAGACAAAAAGTAAAGGAACTTTTGCAATTTCTCTTTCCAAGGTTTAACAAGAGCGCTGGAATCCAGCGCTGAAGGAGGGCTAGTCGGCAAAACTTCTATACCACGTATCACTCGTCTTTCCACGTAGTCGTTGTAGTGTAGCACAGCGTTCAGCATTGTTCATCTGCACCAAGAAAGGAAGAAGGAGGGAATTGTTTCGCTTTTTGTTTGAGGAAGGTGTGATACTTGCGTTGGACTCTAGTCATCCCTAACATGAACTGACCTCAATCCTATCGCGCGAGAAAATATTGTGGCACAATTTGAAAACTATTGTTCCGAATGAGGTGCCCATGAAATAAAATGGAAGTAATTGAGGATATAATTATTTCTTGTCATCATGCGATAACGAAGGAAGAGCTTAAAAGTATTTTCAGCTCAATAAAACATCGATGTGAAGCTGTAATAAAAGCAAAGGCTACCCCACTAAGCACTGATGACTCATTGCTATCATCAGTGTCTAAAGAATATCGATATAGTTATTGCATTATAACTTTTTTGCATTACAAATATTTGAATTTTGTTTTTCATATTGAATTTAATATTAAACTTTTTCTTAAAATTATATGAAAGACTTTGCATTTTGTGCAACGTAACATTTTCTATAAGCATACAAACTTAAGAAACATAATTTTAAAAAGTGTCCACACAACTCTGGTCACCACTGTATACGTTCCATCCCTATACCCTCAACTCTTTGCACATTATCCTTAGCGGTTGGCATCGATGGAGTGCCCGATCTTTCATCATCTCACAAAGAAGTTCTTCCCTGTTTGAAGCACGCTATCCACACACACACACACATTCGTAGATGTTGCTTCACGATCAACAGATGCCACCCTATTGCGCTTCCAAGCGACGCATAATTTCCGCCGATTTCACGCCGTACTCAAACAAAAAGGGAATCACTGTCCTCCATTCATCTTGGGTGTACATCGACAACAGAGCTGCCACGATGAACAGTGTAACGTTTTCCCATCACACAGCTGTTTTTGTGAATAGCATAATTACGTTCCTATGTACACATCCATTCTTAAAATATTGCGGGTCTTGTCTTTGGTCATCATCCCGACAACCTTTGACACAGTGAGAACCTCCTACTCCACCCACGGACCAGATGTAACTCGAGTATAAAGAGGCCAACTGCTACCATTCCGAAACCCTAGATAGGACAGAGAGAGAAGGCGGTTTTGAAAACTTCTCAGAGAATAGATGCAATCTCCTCCCTCACAAACAACAAAATTTCAACTCTAATGAACTAAGCAATCCTTTTAATGACTTCAAGGTATGTACTGTAATTAATAGTTTGGACGTAAATAAAATATAAATATTTAAATTAATAAATATCTCACGCTACCATTATTTATCTCAAACGTTTCAACGGTCAGCTACATTCCGACGATTTCGAGGGAAGATGAGGGACACGTCTTATAGAAGTGCCAAACAAAGTGCCAACTGTTGCCAAACATTGGAAAGAGAAATTGCAAAAGTCACTTTACTTTTTGACTTTACCTTGTGATATGGTCGATCTTTGTCGACCATATCGTTGTGGTTCAGCGAAAGTTAGAGGTGTGGGATTCTCGAAATGAAGAGACATTTTAGAATTCTTAATATGACTTTTATTAAGAGTTTAACTTAAATTACTTATATATTGAACAAACTTATATTAAGTGAGAATAAACCAAAACACGTAGACGTAGTTAACACAGATCGCTCAAATGGATCAGTTATCTAAATAATTATATTATCCACCTACTCTCAATCCTAATAATATTTCAAATTCGGAAAATAATCTTCCTACTTTGAATTTCTGCAACGACTCAATAAACTTCAGATATTCAGTTAGGCTCGAATGCAATAGTATGCACCTTGTAGTATTGGCTAGATGTCCGTGATTCTTGGTTAGGCCGCCAAATTACACTTCTACCTTTTTCAAACTGAACTTTCTCTAAATAGCCATTAATCTTGGCCGTCAAAGAACACAGAGGTTATGTTAGAGAAAGGACGCGTGAGCCGTCACAACCCCTTCCAAGAAGCAAAACGTGATTTATTCGAGGGTCTACCTGACCCTTAAGAAATTACGTGCCTAAATTTTTATTTCTTAATGTCCTCACTTTCTAAGTTTTATTTAAATATTAACTTTGAATCCTCATTTTAACTCTTAATTTCCAATATTTAACTTAAACTTAATGTTTCATTATTCATCTTAAAAATTAAATTTAATATTCCTCCTTAATTTGAACTCTTGACAGACACAATAAATTTTACTCAATTAACTAGACCAACATTAACAGTTTTGCATTTTAATCATGGTATATTCTCATTTTTACATATGTGGGTATACCTCATCTGAGCGGGAGACCGGAGAAAAAACCATCCTTGACTTGGATGGAAAAAAAACGAGGTCCGCGCATACCCCTTAACTAACTTAACTCTACTTAAATATTATTTAATATTTACTTAAACTACTATATAATTTTATTTTCCTTTGTTGTACCATCCATTTGATATTACAAAGAGGCTTGGAGACTGGGGTTTCTTCTCCAAGTTGAGGATAAATTGGAATTCAGGGTCTGTCACCCTGAAATAAAAACTCTTTAAGTTACTTGGCAAAATCTATATTCACATAATACCAGTATGTTTCACAATTTTTATGCCTTATATATCATTTTTAAATTACAACAAACTTTCATGTACACCCCGCATCTGGTTCCGTCAAACTCCCAATGAGTCACGCAGTGCCGTTAATGTTATTGTTAGTAGCCTGACTAAGCCCTGCCTCCCTGAACCACAGATGCACATTAATACGGAACAATACAACAACATGTATATACACACTATACAATTACAAACATTTTTCAATAAATCATTAAAACAAATAACCAAAGGAATTGTCGCATCTCACGAAGTCATACATCGAAGTAAACAAATGCATGATTACAATTGTTTTCTCCATCAATTGAGAAAAAAAATTTTACAAGTCAAAGGTTCAAAAAAAATATACACTCATTGTAGTGTCAACTTTTGCTTGGATTATAATTTTAAACACCGCCCGCGAGACTTCCTTCTTTGCAATAATTCTTCCAACCACTTGTTGAAAAGAACATAAAAATGAAACAATACAACCTGATTTTTATGGTTTGTCTCCTACTAGGACTTCCATTGATAAGGTGCTATTACTGTTCGCTCCTCTTCTCATTCCTCGGGTGCTCTTTGATCCCGTATGTTGCCTGATGTAGGGTCTGTAATTTTCTCTTCGGCTCTTCCTAGCTTGACTTGATTTTACTCCATTGGCCGGTCGGGACTCCTGATCCTTTTTCTTGCGTGGTCTCAAGTTGTAGTTCTCTCTATCTTGAACCACTTCCTTTCGGTTCTTCTTCCTACTTATAGAAATATTATCTGATGACAAAGGTCTTTTATTTATTTTATTGGGTCCGCATTTCTGCCACTTTCTCTGTGGTCCACTTGATCCCGATCCATACGACCGTTTAATTTCTTTATCTGGGCGCTTTCTTTTAGTTCTTGTCTTATTACTGGAAAAAGAGCTAGGTAGTGATCTGATAAGTGATCCGCGCTTATCGGCCCTATCCGTGTGTTTCTCACCTTGATTTGACTTAAGATTTATCCCTTTTTCCTCTAACTAACGCTTTACCTTAGACCCTTTCTTCTTACCATATTGTGACTCATTTGATCTTCGATGTACGTTTTCCAAACTACTCGTTTCTCGACGTGAACTAATACTATTCGAGCGACCTGTTCCTAACTCAATCTCGTCACATTTCCTATGACGATATATTCTTACTTGATCAACATTGACGGTTAACCTTTTTCGTGACCTCCATATTACAATATTATTATTATTTCTTACTTCTAACACTCTATACGGACCTTTAAATTTTTGTCTGAATTTCGCGCATATCTTATTCGCTGCTGAACTTAAAGGGTGTGTCTCTAATAAGACCCAGTCATCAACCTTAATTTGTACATCCCGCCTGCGTCTATTATAATATTTTTCCCATCTTTCATGTTTAGTTTTGGTTTTTAGTCTAAATTCATCAAACAATTTCTCAATATTTCTTACTGCAAATTCAGTTCCGTCCGAAACCATTACTAATTTTTGAAATGGGGTAATCAACTTTCGACCCAAAAATAATTCCGCAGTATTTTTCCCGTCGTTTCATTCACTGCTGTACGAATAGCGTAAGCAAACTCACGTAAGAATTGGTCTCAAGTATCGTGTTAATCATTTACATAATTTGCAATCATTTGCACTAGATCGCGATTTACTCGTTCTGTTCTATTTGCCTGAGGTCTATATGTAACAGTCTTCACATGCCTTATGCCTAATCTTTCACTTAAATGTTCAAAAATTTCAGATATAAATTGGGGACCGTTATCACTTATTAATTTTATTGGAGCTCCAAAACGCGATATAAAATTATCAAAAAAAGTATCCGCTATTATACGAGCCGAAGCCTTTTTAAGAGGTATAATTTCAGCCCATTTGCTGAAATGATCGGTAATTACTAAAACATATCGATTACATCTCACTCTCGATGCAGGATACGGACCTAACAAATCTAACGTAACTACCTCATTTGGATAATTTGATACTATCGGATTTAATCGACCAGCTGGTAACGCGTTTTTATAGTTATTAACTTGGCACATATGGCATGTAAAGACATATTGATCAATAAATTTTCTCATATACGGTAAATAACAAACGTCCCCCGAATTTTATGATAAGTTTTAAATCTGCCAAAATGACCTGCGATTGGCTTGTCATGGAATTCGTGTAAGATGTCATTTCTTAAAGATTTTGGAATGTATACACGCATTTCACCTAAAGATGCTGCGTGTTTCGCATAAAACAACAAGCCTTCAATTAGATGGAAATCGCGGGACCAATTCTCACATATCGTCGCATTAACAGAGTTATCTTCCGGGTTTTCTAAATATCTATAGATATGACCTGTTTCTGGGTCATTCTTTTGCTCTGTTATTAACTGTTCTCGCGACCTAAGTACTAGATCTCTGATTATTGCACAATTAACTTTTTCTCCCATTATACTTTCGACCGGGTTTTTGGATACAACATTAGCCACAATATTTAACTTCGTTTCTGACACATCAACGCGCAAATTCCCTTCATCTACCTTATTATCTTCAACCTGCGAAGCCTGAATCGCCAAAGCTTTCCGATTTCTCCACTCCGTTGTCCCATAGCGCTTTCAAAAATGTGTTATTTAATAAAATAGGAACATCGGGAAGTTCCACGGGTGATATACATATCGGAGAGAAAGTTTAATTGTGGTATATCCACTGCCGATTTCTTTTGATTATTTTGAACTTCATTAACTTTCAAAACATTCAATCGTCCCCTTTGCATCCTATCGCCTCGACTGAAATTCTCACTCGAACCCCTATTTCTGCGGTCCCCTCTTTTAAAATTATCATTTCGATCTTCTTTTCGAAATTGGTATCCCCTTTCGTTGAATCTCCGATCATCATTCTGAAATCTATTCCTACTCTCGAAACACTTATTACTTTGACGGCCTTTCTCATAAGTACCTCTAGAATCATTTCTGCCATTATTTGGTCTACGCCCAACTTCAAAATTTCTCCAGTTTCTACGATTATCATCAAAATTAGACATCCTATGCGCGTTTTGACTCCGTCTTTTCACATTATCACTATTCTGTGAAACCCGTTTTAATTTGTAAGAATACCTCTCTTCAAATTTAGATAAGATTTCTAAAAGTTGTACCGTGTTCTGTGGATTTTGGACCTCCACATAGTCCTGGACTTGTGGTTCGAGTCTAAAAAAATGTGATCAACCAAATCCGCTTGCGTCATCCTTAGTTCTAAATTCTTATTTATTTTTAGCAAATCGTAAACAAAATCTGTTGGCTCCTGATTTCTTCCCTGCTGGGACGTGAAAAACCTCGCTTCTAGCTCTTTCTTTTTTTTTTTTATGGCGGGGAAAGCTTTCGCTAATTCTGCTTTTAGCTGCGCGAAATCCGTGGCGGTATCCTGCACTAACACTGATCCGAATATCTGATACCAATCTTGAGCCCTTCCCCAGAGATGACCTTTCAAATAAGCACATGCTAAATCACTAGGTATTTCCAGTAATTTTATTTGATTGTCTATGGCCTCGAGAAATTCAGTCAAGTTCTCGGACCCGGAAAAGCACATTTCTGGTAAAATACCAAACCCGCTTGAATTTCCTAACTCAGAGTCATATAAATTAAAACGGTTCGGGCGCCATTGTGATATGGTCGATCTTTGTCGACCATATCGTTGTAGGTCAGCGTAAGTTAGAGGTGTGGGATTCTCGAAATGTGAAGAGACATTTTAGAATTCTTAATATGACTTTTATTAAGAGTTTAACTTAAATTACTTATATATTGAACAAACTTATATTAAGTGAGAATAAACCAAAACACGTAGCCGTAGTTAACACAGATCGCGCAATTGGATCAGTTATCTAAATAATTATATTATCCACCTACTCTCAATCTTAATAATATTTCGAATTCGGAAAATATTCTTCCTACCTTGAATTTCCGCAACGGCTCAATCAACTTCAGATATTCAGTTAGGCTCGAGTGCAATAGTATTCATCTTGTAGTATTGGCTAGATGTCCATGATTCTTGGGTAGGCCGCCAAATTACACTTCTACCTTTTTCAAACTGAACTTTCTCTAAATTGCCATTAATCTTGGCCGTCAAAGAACACAGAGGTTATGTTAGAGAAAGGACGCGTGAGCCGTCACACCCTGGTATATACTTTTGATACACATATAACAGACGTATGATATTCATAGGCAATACTCATAATAATAGACTACATTTATTAGAATAGTTTGAAATTCAGCAATAAAAATATTTTGAATAATCATTTGCGTAATAATTGTTATGTTAAAAGGTTAATGTTGCAATTCAAAGCTATATATGTCTTTTGTTTTATGTTAAAATATGGGATTAAAGACCTAAAATAATTTTTTTTAATTTTTTAACTCGCAAGCAAAAATTTAAAAAACACGCAAGGGAAAAAAAGTTATTCTAGTAAAAAATTTACTATCATTCAGAATCGTAGAGCAGAAAATGCATTGCTTGTCTTTCAAAACGTTTCATACAAGCATTGGTTGTTAAAAATATTTTCTAAAATTGTTTTGCGAGTTTCATGGTTTACGTGTAAAGCATTCTGAAGTCTGAAATATCGTAACATCGAAAAATTCAGCCATTCAAGACCTAATTATTTCTGATCGATATTTACTACACATTTTTAGATTAAAAATAATTCACAGTGATCAAAATTAATGAGGCAGTTTAAGTTTTTGGAAAGCTTCTTCAGGGAAAACCTCCTCAACACAGTCTGGAATATATATATACTCACCTACTAAATAAACATTCTCAAAATTTTAAATATTTAAGTTCATATTAAGTTATATATATAAAAGAAAAGCATCCCTATTAAATGGAGTTATTTCTTTGAAATTGCAAAAGGTTGCAATTTAAACAACGAATTTTTATATATATCGAGCTGTACAAAATTTTAAAATTTTTAAGCAGAACTTCCCTAATGATAAATATTACAAGTAGCTTTCATAGGCACTAGACTACCCCGTTTCTCCAGTTTATTCAATTTGGTGAGGCGCTGAAAGTCAAGAAAAATAGAAAACCTAAATTTTAAAGGTGCCAATTTAATGGTGCGCTTGAGCAGTGTCGTCGTGAAGATAGGTCGCAGGATTTTGCAGAATGAATTAATTAAGTCCAGCACGGGGCTCTTCATAATTACTCGCTGTTATTGACTGCCGAGCACAAAAGCCTACACACACCATTAACTCTCTTTCTCTCTCAACTAACAAATCATATATGCAAATCAGAGCACTGCCACATTTGGCCAATCATCGCCATTTGGGAAGAATTCGTTAAAAAAATTTATTTTATCATTTATATTCAAGAAATTAAGTTGCTATTTTTCTGGAACAACTTAGATTCCTCTAACAAGCATTCCATAGCTCCTAAAAAAGTCCTAATGCATTTTTACTTCAATTATTTTTCTTGGTTGGGTACTTTTAACCATTGCATTGTAAAAATACGCGAGAGTTATTGGCGATGGACCTCAGGATTTTGAACTATTATCAAGTGATGGGGACGAGATCTGAGCTGGACTCCACACTCTAAGAACTTCATAACGGTTATTCTACCGATAGTGGCAGTGGTAGCCTAGTGGTTCCGGTCAAGGCTATGGTCGTGGGACTGATGTGCTGTGGGTTCGAGTCCTGGTGCCACTGAAGACCCTCCGTGTAGAGGTAGCTAATGCACGTTAAATCTGTCAAATCTCAAAGTTCTGTCGTCTGTGTGGTCTGGTAATTTGTAGAGGGAGATGCCAGCTCAGGTGCCTTCCTCATTACTTGACTCAGAATTATGAGGTTCGTTTCTAAAAGCCTCGTGTTGATTTATTTTTCCCAATGGAGCTGCATCTTTTGCAAATACGGCAAGTTCCCAAATGTGAGAGCCATTCAGTCTCTAGTTGGTGGCACCATCCAGTGGTGGCCTTGTTACCAAATTTGGACGCTTGAATTAATTTTTAATTCAATGTCTTGACCAATGCTAATATTGCAGTGTTTTAATTTTGCTGAGAGTACCAGAGATACTCAAGGGATCTTATACATACCACATAATTATATGGCATGTATGCCTACGATTTTCGCATACAGAATACATATCGATTCCGGGTGGGGTCGAACCCACAACTTTGATCTTACGAAGTGTGTCCCCTCTACCTCTACGTCACAGGTGCCGACTCGTACGTTTTATAGTGCGAGGTGAATAAACTTTCATTTCCCGACCGAAAGAAGTTGTAATTCGTGTTCAAATCCTTTTGCATATTGAAAGCGTACATATTTTTTTAAGTAATACTAATCAGTACATATTTTTTTAAGTAATACTATTTGCTTATTTAAACGAGCGAAATGTCCATTAAAATAAAAGAGGCAACATTGTGGAGTATCACATTTTGTCGCGTTGAAAACCAAAATTCGCGTTCAGGTTGAATGGATGCAAAATTTGTAGCGTCTCTCAGGCTTTAATTAGATTTGTTTAAATTGAGAATTTTTTGCTTACAAACATATATATATGGAATGAAATTTGAATAAAAATGTACTAATTCTAGAACAAAGAATCTACTTTTGTTTGCTATGGAAATCTTAGAATAATACCGAGGAACATACGAAGGGGTTAATTTTGTTAACATCCCAACTCGAAGACTGCCTTTGACGAATTCTCCGAACTTCCACATCACACTATGAATGAATTTTAAATTTCACCTCCATTTAATGAAAAATAGACTTATTGTTTCATGCAACACTAGGTGGCAGCAGCCGAGTCATCATGGTCAGATTTATTATTGTCAAGTAGTAGGTACCTCTAAAAATGCCGTATTGAATGCGTAACTCTTGTTAAATATATCGTGTGGCTTGGTGTGAATATTTGGAGAGTGGGGTGGCAACTCGGGTACCTTCATCGTCTCTTGACTATTGTTCGAATTATAAGATCTGTTGCTGTGTTGTTGCTCATCTCCATGTCTAGCCAAGCAAGACCAAGTCCATGATCTCATTCACTCTTAAAAAGTCCAGCACCATTAAAGGAGCTTCATACAGATTTTGTTTAGAAAGCCCCAGGCAGTTAAGAATATATATATATGTGCTGGAGATGCCTGGCAGGCAGAACACCTAACACGTCGAAAAAACTTTGTTTCCATCCTTAAAAGTCAAAGTTCGGAGGTGGCCACTCCGGAAACGAGTTAGAATAGTTTGTTCTTGACTGCTATATTGAAGGGAAAGAGAACAACCAGGGCGTTTAGCCTCATACCAATTATGAGCAGAAGGAACAGTTGCTTGCTTGTTGTTGATGCATGTGGAGTGTAGTTCTGAATAGGTCAGAGTGGCCGAATTCATAGTGGCTTGAGCTGCGCCATTTTTTGCTAGGGCGTCAGCAATCTCATTGCCCGCGATATTAACGTGCGAAGGAACCCATTGTAGATGGATCTCTCGAGAAAATGAAATACGTGTTAGTTTATCCAAGATAGCCACTCCTGTGTTATTACCCACCTTGTGCCAGTTAGAAAGATGTTGGATGGCACTACGACTGTCAGATAATATCCAGATGCTGTTCGAGCCAGGTATTGAGAGTTTCTCTTTAAGGCCTGTATCCATATAGCAATGAGTTCACTGCAAAAAACATGAATTATAAGATCTAATGCCTGTAGTCATTGTGTTGTATATGTTGCAATACATCATCTAACAATCAATAAGAACTTAAAATAATATTAGGTGCACAAGAGTTTTCACTCCGGGTTCCTGAGGCTCCTAGAAAATCTGCTGTAGTTCATTTTAGCTTTTTTGTCAGGGTATGACTCTCTGAGATCTCATCTCTACAGAATTGGTATCGCCCACTCACCGAACTATACTCTGTGTGATTCTGGTCAGCCTATGACCTCTGAATATTTGTTCCCTGTACTAATTAGTCATAATTCTATTTACGAAAAATATTGGAGAGCACGTGCATTAATGGCATAGGTGCTATTGTAGTTTGTGGCATTTGTAAAATAAATAAATAATACTTTACACCCATTTACAAAATTGTGATCACAAACATGTTTTTCTACATAATTCTAAATGGTCTCCAGTTAAACTGATAGAATTTGTATTTTATATATTTTGAAGAACGCGTATAGTACAATATCAACCTTCGGTTTAGGAAAAGAATTTATTAAGATTGTTAAATTTTTGCAGAACTACTGGATTTACACCATTTTGGCTCTTTTGCCTGAAGTTTCATGAATGTTTTATTAAAACAAATCAGTTTGTGCCCAGCGCGATACTCAACCTGCGGCCCACCGAGCATTTTTAAATGACCCGGTCATGGTTCATTGCTGTGAGAAATTTACTTATTTAAGAACATTGTATTAAATATTTGGTGGAAAATTATTTGGTAAGAAATCAAATACATCGAATTTGCTTTTTACTGTCGGTGTCGTAAGGGTAACGATTAATATTCTTTTTCTATTTGGAACGGTTACGGTTAGTGATAAAAGACAACAGTGGAGTAGCGACCATTTTATGGGTGGAACTAATTTTTAACTATCTTTCATATCTTGCAAGCGAAAAATATTCGAAAAAAAAATTGTTTCAAGACAATAGGGAGGTTGACTATTTTGTAGTGAAAAACAAACATGTATCAGTAATTGTTTCATTTGTCACGAAAGTGCTGTATTTAAAAAATACCAATACGGAGGAATCACATTCAATGACACTTTTCCTCGAAGATCTCTTTAAAGAGGGGATAAACAGGCTTTCTTGAATAATCTTTGCAACAGCAACACAAAGTGTTTTATCAGTGGTAATATCACAACGGTAATAAAGGCATCCTGTGAAGTTTGTTACATTATTGGTAATCATATGATACCGTTTACTGATGCAGAAATTGTGAAGGAGTGTTTATTAAATGCTTCTAATTTAGTGTTAGCAAAAAAAAAAAAAAATATATATATATAAAAAATAATAGTTATGAAATACAAAATAAGAGTTATAATAATTTGATCAAAATTTTCCTCATTTTAATTTTCCAATGTTATCTTGGTCTTAAAGCATGTCTCCCTCCCCTCCCCCATTTATCCTCATATTGTGACCCGCGTGAAATAAATAACATATGTATGCGGCCCAGCAGAAAAAAAGGTTGAGCACCGCTGAGTTAGACTGTTTGCAGCGTGAATGATTTCTCATAATCGTTTAGATGATTCCTTGAGGTGGGGAGCCGTGGGAAGACTTGAAGCTAGCAAATCTCAGGTGGAGGTGTCTCGAAGGTTACAAGTGGCACAGAAAGGGGTCTCCCAGTTGTGAAATCAATTCCAAATCCAAATAAGAGGTACAGTCCCCAGGAAGATCGGCCAAGACCGCCGCAGAGCAATTTCATGTACACAGGATTTCTATCTAGTATTAAGCTCACAACGACACAGTCGGAACACATGTACTCATCTTGCTCGTGACTTTGCTGCTGTGTCTTGGAGAAGAATTTACAAGCAAACAATCTACAGACGACCAGCAGAGACTGGCCTTTATGCTTCTCGTTCAATCTTGGGTGTCCTTTTAACAACAGAAAAGATCGGTTATTGTGGAGCCCAAAACGTCAGTTGTGGATACCATAAGAATGGGGTGGTATTCTTTTCAGTGATGAGTCAAGATTCACCAGAAAAAATTATTCTTGTCGAGTCTTCACTTGGATAGAATATGGAGCTCGCATTCATCTTTCTTACGTAACAGAAATCTGCAGATTTGTTGACAACGGAATCCTTGTGAGGGAGGGCATAATGTTGGGCAGCCGTACACCATTGTAGGTCTTCGATGTCTGTCAACTAAAAGTGCTGTAGAGATGAAGTCCTTGAAGCCTATGTGTCATTGTTCTGGGTGCTACGGACCCGGATTGCATTTTTGTGTACTATAATGTGTGCCCACACAGAGCTCGTATTGCTGAAGAATTTCATAAAAAATGTGTTTACCGTATGGATTGGCCCTCGAGGTCTCCGAATCACAATCCTTTTAATCATGTTTGGGATGGTCTAGGAAGAGCTATTCCTCAGTGTAACTCCCTCCCATGTCCCCATAGGAGTTACAAGTCATGCTTTCTAAACAATGGGCTTTGTTGCAACAAACATTTGTTGACACCCTTATAAGCAATAGGACAGCTTGTTGTTAGACTTATATACCGGTGCTTGGTGGTCACATTATATATTAGACAGACTTTTCCAGAGTTAGATGCTTTATCTTTGATTCATGATTTCACTTTTTCTTATATAAGACCTTGTATCTTAATTTAAAATTAAAATCTTTTCTATATTGTTATGTTTATGTTCTGTCTCACACTGTAATTCGTATCTGTGCCAAATTTCATGGCAACACAATAAATAGTTGAGCAGTTTTCACAGATTTTATGTTTGTGATCGTAATTTTGGACTTGAGAGTACTTAGAACAAGTGAAAATGTGTATTATATGGTGGGTTTTCACTATAGAGCAGGGATGGCGAACCAGTGGCACGCATGTCATTGATGACACGGAGCAAAATATTTTTGGCACGCCAGTGATCAAAATGGTTTGCATTTTATATCAAAATTTCCAAGTTCACTTTGGAGTATTACGAACACAAACGCGAGTGATGGACCGTGGGAAGCACACTCCTTTGCTATTGTCTTGCCTTAGCTGCGTCGTAGACTATAATTACTTAAGATATTTACGCATAGCACAGTCCATTTCATTGACACAACGTTATTTTAAATTTTCTCTGTCTTATATTTACGACTTTTAACTCTTATTTAACATGGATAGTTCAGCAAAAGAACAAAAAGTGCAAGATAGTGAATATAACAGAGAATTTCAAATTGGGTGGACCGAAAAACATGGCATTATTTGTAAAAACGACAAAGCGGTGGGTGTTTTACATTCTCAAATAGTGGTGCGCAGAACACATCGTTCGTAAAACGTTATTTTGAAACAAATCGCAAACCCTCTTGTCAAAAAAGTGAACCACATCAAAAATAATTAATTGCTTAGAAACCGTTTGGCAGATGACTCAAATTCAGCATGTATATTCTACAAAAAAATAAGTACATCTTACAATCCTAATATAAAAGTTATTTGTCATTCATTTAGTGGCAACAAAAATTACACTTATGTTACTTTAAATTGAATTACACGTATAACTAAAACATTTATTACTATACAGTGCAAAAAGTATTTTTTCACAGTAAATAGAGTTTTGTGTTGTTAATTCTTAGTTTTATTATTTTCGCAATAATTATAAGTCGAAATTATTTATCGGCACGTCTATACCTCATTAATCACTTTTTTAGAAAAAAATGGCGCATTGATTCCCAAAGGTTCGCCATCCTTGCTATACATCTTCGACTGTCTTTGATTATAAACAGCTAGTCTGTTTTAAATTTTTAGGTAATATTTTTCTCATTAGTTATACAATAGTATATATTTTCTGTATAATTCAAAGAAATATATATATATATACAGTAAATGAACAGAATCTTTACTGCAAAAAAAAATTGTTGAATATAAAAAAGTTATCAGAAATATGTCACGACAACAAGTATATTTTGTTTCACTTTTTAAGATTCGTAAATTCCCCACAGTCTGCATTATCTATGTTTCATAATAAATTTACTTTTCTTCCCTTACTCCTTATTTTCGAAATAAAAAAGATTACTTTTTCCTCCTAATTTTTCTCTTCAAATACACCTTTCAGTCTTCTAACTTCATTATTGGTTTTAAAAACGTAGGGACTCAGAAAACGCTAATTATACACATTTCTTTTCAATGTACTCAGACAGTGAGTAAAGAGAAAATTATACATGTTGGTATGCATCGGGGAAAAAAGATAGTATTTCAATAAAGATTAACTAAAATAAGTACGCATTAACTATTTCCATAATTAGTATTAAGCATATTTAACATGACAATTTTCTAAAAGGGAATGCTTTTTTTTACAATTGGTTTGAAAGATAATAAAGTTTTAAAAAGAACGATTGTATTAAATAGAGAAAATGATGGCTTAGCTTGAGAAAATGAGAGATATATGCTTATATAACTAATTATATTTTAATTTTTTAATTTGTGCAAAAAAATGTTGAAACTGAAAATTATGAAACCTTATTTTTTTCAAAATATTGTGTATTTATTAATCTTTACGTCGAATCTCTTAGTCTTCCTCGTTAAAATTCAAAACATTTTCTAAAAGGTACCATTCAGATTCAGTTCGACAGGAATAAGAACTTTTGTTAGAATTCAAAAATATTTATTTCTCTATACAGAGAAAATATATTAAAGAATTTTTTAGTGTGAATAATTTAAATTTTTAAATAGTTAAGAGTTCAATATTCTAAAGTGAGTGAGTGTTTATTAACGTCGCCTTATTCATCTACACGAAGGCTTTTGGTGGTGGACCTCATCATTTTGAACCACGGTCAAGTAACGAGGACGACACCTGAGTTGGAGTCTTCTCTCCTAGCTTCGATACCACACCAACGGGAGGATGTTTGAGCTTTCGACAGATTTAACGAGAACCGCTCTCTTACAAAGTGGGTCTTCAGCTGTACTAGACTCGAACTCATGACATTCCAACCACGAGTCGGTCACCTTGACCATTAGGCTATGCGGCCACTC
The DNA here is from genome assembly GCA_019973955.1 of Trichonephila inaurata madagascariensis. Taxonomy (NCBI): domain Eukaryota; kingdom Metazoa; phylum Arthropoda; class Arachnida; order Araneae; family Nephilidae; genus Trichonephila; species Trichonephila inaurata. The sequence continues at coordinate 126,423 of BMAV01025779.1, forward strand.
CATATTCTTAAGTAAACTAATATCAAAGGAAAACTGCGAATTTTCAGATACAATTTTTGGAAAAGGGTAATTCGATACTTTTTTGAAAATTTAAATGTTAGTTTTTTTTAATAATTTGATTAATTTTTTTCCATAGAGTAATGTAAACTTCTTTTTCACTTTGAAGTGCATCAGGTCTGGTATAAAATTGATAGAATTTTTTTTCTTTATTTCTTTTCTATAATTAAAAGACGTTTTTCAAGAATACTGTAACGTAGTGACTAGCGTTTTAGTCACACAGCAAGACATTAAGAGAATTTACTTTATTCAAATTCTACGTCAATGAATTTTCAATTCAATCACACAGTATAAGGTAATTAGTCCCTTGTTTGCACGTAAGGATAGCAAAATACAGTCCCGTGTTGAATCAGCTTCACGGATATCTAACCGTAGTGCAACCGTCGGGTAGTAGTTTTCTCTGAAAGGAGTTGGCTCTCCGCATCACAAGATCATCCAGATGACTCCGCTCCTTCTCACCATCACGATCCGGCCAACACATGAAGAGCGTGTTTTTTTTCTTTCCGCTTCTTTCTCTCAGTTCTCGTCTCGATCCAATCTCTGTACCCTCTCACTAAAAAAATGACACTTTTAAACTCCAGGGGTGGGTCCATTACACGCCCCTCTTCACTTATCATTGGCAGGCCACAAAAGTCTGCACACGACCATCGGACTTATCAGTGTCCTATTCGTGAGGAACTCACAGTAACACTCTCTGGCCCTTCTGAAATGTACTGGTGCCAGATTTCTCGTCCGACATCTGGACACTTGTCCATCACGCTGCTGTTGTTTTCTTGAAATTCTCCTGTCATCTGCCTAGACGTCAGTGTTCTCAGTTATAGATGGGCTTCGTCAATTGTCACCCGGTGGGGAACTCCTATGTCCATTATTGCGGATCCGAGGCCAAACAATAGACAATGACCCCAAGGCCACGTGCACTGTCTCTGAGCTACCTGCTCTAAGCTATAAAACTTGACATGAATGGAAGGTGGGGTCGTACCAAGCGCAGTCGTTATAATACCAATTGTGCAGTTATTTTTATTTAATATTTTATGAGGTATGTTTGGGAAACTCATCATTTCTGCCTTATGGCAACAACTCAAAGCATTGCTTTCTATCAAGGGTGGATAACTTGATTTGGCCCGCGGGTCACATTGTGAGAGCGGAGGGCCAAACCTTTTCTTAAAATGATTGCATTAGTTATCAAAAATAATAAAAATGTTAAATGAAATAGTGGCATGTTATTCAATTTATTTATTGTGCTTATTTCATTTTGTTAAGCAATTTAATAACACATTTAATTTTGGAATTTGTTTAATGTGACAAATGTACCGAAGAGAATTTTTCAACATTTCTTTTAAATCAGAAGTAAGATTGCTTGTTGAACTTCTCATCACAGCTTACAAGTTCATGTCTGCCAGCTTTCATGTATATTTACCCTTAGTGATCTTTGTGCAAGAAAAACTTAGCTCACAAGCACATGTCATCTCTAATATAAAGAAGAATTTTCCCACAAATTTCTCTAGGAAAGGAAATTTTTCAGCTGACAAAGATTTGTAAAAACCGGGGCATCATTTGTATAAGTCAAGCATTAAACAATCTCTTCACACTGTGATTGTACTACAAGTCAATAAGTTCAAGCTCCAGATGGTGTAGCATTATCAGAAGTAATGGGATATCAAAAGAAATTGAATTTAGGCTCAATTTTCTTAGAATCTTTCTTGATTTTCTCTTCTTCTTCCCAAACTCTGCAGTTGATCTCTTAGCAGAAACGCAGCTATTTTGTTTTTTCTACAGTGAAAAAAAAACCGGATATTTGGTCACTCATGGGTAAGAAATCTCGGTTTAAAGTGGATTTTCTGACTGTTTTGGCTGGCCGCTAGTTGCCCACCCCGACTATGTACGAAACAATAACGTTGTCTAAATACCTGAAACAACGAGAAAAATAATTATTTGCTTACAATTAGCAATTATTATTTTCCATATATATATTTATTTTTCAAAGATTCAGAGATTAATTCAAGAAGAAGAGTTGCTTAATAATTATTTTTATACAATATATTTTTGGAATTCCTTTCGAACTCACAAGATTGATTCAAACCATGGCTGCCGTATACAAGTAGTTTGAACTCATGACCAACGTCATTTCTGCTTACTAGGCTTGAATCCTGGTGTCAGTAAAACCCAAACGTAAAGGGGCTGATGCAACTTATGTGTCTCAAAGTACTTACGTTGCTATGGTGTAAAAGTTTGGAGAGTAGGGTAATAGCTAAGGTGTCGTTCTTCTCGCTTGATCGTGGTTTACTATTTCCAGATCTGCTGTTTGTTATTCTCGTGTAGTTTCAAAGTGCAAAGTTAATAGATGGTTGACTTAAAATCACTGCTAAATACAAGCAAGGAACAATATGCTCATTTATCGATTTAAAAGAACTGATTTTAACTGTTTTATTCATCCCCGAAGAAAATAAGGGATGTATTGATAAAAAAATATACGTGATTCTTTTAAGCTGATTCTATTCAGACTCACTTGCAGCTCAAAGGCAACGATAGCCTAGTGGTCAAGGCAACGGACTCGTAGCTGACGTGTCATGAGTTCGAGCCTAGTACCGCTGAAGACCTGCCGTGTAGGGGTGTGATGCATGTTTAATCTGTAGAGAGCTTAAACGTCCTTCCGTCGGTGTGGTGTGGTAGTTAGGAAAAGGGGGTGCCAGCTCAAGTGTCGTCCTCGTCACTTGACCATGGTTCAAAATTCCGAGTTCCATCGCCAAACGCCCTTGAGTAACTGAACAATGCGACTTTAATATTCACTCACTCACTCGGCGAAGAATTCGTCCACATTCATCACGTTCTCAGAGACTACAACATTTTCTACGGCTGAACGCAACTTGTCGCTGGAACATTCCCCACTGTCTGTGCAATGGTTCCCTGGGATGAGACGACAGTTGCAGTTGCAACATCTGTTATTTCTTTTTCTGACACTTATTTACGTCTCTTACCTGACCCAATTGTCAGTGACTCGGTCTCTTCGAGCTTCGTAATCCTTCCTTTCAAAGCATCAAGAGATAAAGGTCTCTTACGTAGCTTCTGTTGTGTTCTGAGCTCATTAGGTGATCTGAATGGTTAAAATATTACACAGATTTACCAATAATGGGCATTCTTGTAATGTGAGTCACATATTCACTTGATTTGACTCGCTTCAACTGATGATCTTCTTCGGAGCTATCTACATGTTTTTATAACTCAAATGACTGGCGTGGTTATCACATATGAAATCAAACTTGGTTTTATGCTGATTCTCAGTTTGGTTAGCTACAGCATCGCCGTAAATGCTCCTATAGGTGATTTTTAAAAAATGAATTTTTTTTTTTTTTAGAATTTTATTTTTGTTTATACCAAGTTGGGAGCCTTCATGATTGTTAGATGGAGCTTCAAGGGGCTCCGAATAGTGTGTCAGTTTTAAAAAATCTCCCTGTAGGTATAACAATAAATTAAACTCAGTGGCGCAACAGTCTATGAGGACCAATGACTAAAATGTGCCCGTCTCAGTATACGTGACCATTTTAAGCTAAAGTGCATGAGCAGATGTCCCGATCACAGGTGGTCAGGTCAAAGGTTTAATCCCCAAGCAAGCTTGGTAATAATTTATCTCGACCCACTGAAAAGATGAAAGGCTGAGTAGACTTTGACCATCCCGCAGATAGATCCCCGGATCTGAGGTGTGGAAGCGCGATACGCTACCACTCGGCTATTGGGCTTCATGCATAATAATAGTAAATATATGCAATGCAGTTTCAAATGAACTTATCTTTAAAAAAATTCGGTTTAATTAGTTTGTAATAAAAGCACATTTTCACAAGTTTTAAAACCAAAACAATATATATACATCCTTTTTAGATGCTAGCTTAAATAATTAAGAGCATGAAAGGAGCAGAAAATATATAAATATATTTTTTGTCAAGGTTTATTTCTTGATGTTTATAATTTAAAAAAAATAACTGAGTCAATATTAGCAAAGTTTAATTTTTAAAAAAAATTATACATTCAAATGAATTAGCAATTGGATATTAGAGCAGACTTAAAATATGTCACATAATCATAATTGCCTTTTGTATATCAGTGATAGAATGAATATTTTTAATAGTGAATTATGGTAAGATATATAAATTGTGATCTAAAGCTTGAAAAATAATTAGAAAGAATTCAGCTATCCCTTTCCACCATAATGGTTATTTTTTAAGCAATTTGTTCTCCTTATTCTCAAAATATTAATAGAAATATTCTTTTTAGATATAAGCAACATGCATAAAATTCATAACATTTTTTCCCATTTCAAAATACATAAGCATAAATATCCTTTTGTAATTGAATATTCTTAAATATAGGATAAAAAAATTACTACCTATATATATATATATATATATATATAACCTGAATATTTCAGAGCGATCTCTTAAAGGTTAAATTGAATATCCAATGACTTTTTAAAACAACAAACATAAAAAATATTTTTAGAATATATTTAAAATATTTTTAGAATTTTTAGAATAACCTTTTTACAAAATTTTCTCCTTTTGTGAAAAATGCTTCTATTATAATAATATTTTGCCTGTATATTTCTCAGACCTCTGTACAAAGGCTCAAATAGGATTTTTGAAAAATTCACATCATTTTCAGAGTTACAACCCATTGAAATATAATTATCGGCGTTTTCTTCTTAAAATTTCTCCCCTCTGTTGTCGTAAAACATGGATAAAAATCCACTTCTAAGATATATTTCAAAAATTATATATATTAATTATCTGACTTCATCTGCTGGTGTTATTACATTTTCGCGTCACACATCTGAAAAATTGGCTTCTTTCTGGGGATAGGATAACCACGTGCATTCCTAAATATCTGTCATCGCCCAGAAATCGATGGCCGTGCACAGAAACAGCTGAATTCGACACCTGACAGAGTATATTTCGAGGAGTAAGAAAGAAACCGTCCCCTCCCAAGACCCTAGAGTGGAGAGGAGTCCGTTGAAAACCCCGGTCGTTTGGCCTTACAAATATCCTATTCTGAACTCTAATGAAATAACCATTGACCATAACCATATATTGTAATCAATAGCTGTGACGTAAAAAAACCAATTATTTTATTTCTTAACTCTCACGCTACTATTAATCTTCTCAAACGTCACATTGTATAAAGAGTAGAGAGGGAAATTAAAGGTGCATCTCTGTGAAATCCACATTTAAAATGAAGGTCACTTCATATGTCATCTTAATGATTTAGAGACGGACTGACCCGGCATACAGCAACCGCTGCTACACCACAGATTGGCTTTAGAAATGAATAGAAGCAGTCCGGATTGCTGTTCTCCAACAAGACATCAAACCCCCTTTCATTTAACACTGTGTCATGTTACAACAGTTGTTACCAGTAGTGGCGACATCATTCAACACTGATTTCAATGTCTTCCTCACCAAGCGGAAGGCGGTAATTTCCATCATTTCATTTTTATTCAGCTTATATCAGGTTGTTTCTGTATAACTAAATGACCTCTAACTTAGCTTTAAAGATAAAACGGAAATCAAGCTTATCTTGAGGTAAACAGAGTAATTTAACAGAAAAACGATGTGAAATATACAAGTTTCAACTTGTCGCAGTCCGTTGACCGTGGCTGTGAGAGGATTCAAGTAAGAAACATAGTCTACTTTTTATTCAGCCTTTGGTGCTTAACAGAATTTATGAGAATGAACTCTGATAACTCAAATAGCTTCAACTTATTAATCTTTTTAGATATATAGAAGCACTTATCTTATTTATTCTCTTGAACGCCCTTGATGCCAACTTGCTAAATCGGAGCGGTAAGGTGAGCGACTTCCACCTTTTCGATGAATCCTTTTTTTTGGAATTAATATTACATAGTGCGATCACCGGTGTTACTCGCGCTATGTTTTATGCTTAAGTTCACAACTTTCAACCACCCTCTCGCCTATTCCATGACTGGCACTTAAATAGAAGTTTGCAATTGCATAAAATCAAGTGCTCTCTACGGAAAGCGGTTTTTAACTAAAAACACAGTTAAAAAGAGTATTTTCCCCAAGAGGATAAAAAGAAGCCCGAATAGAACCCGTTACAGACTGAATAATTTAAGAAGGTGTTCATTACTCAAGGTCATCGTGCTCCAAACAAATTTCGAGAATTAAGGTGATTGGCGGCTATCTGTCTTTGTAAAGTAAATCACGATACCATAATATACTAAAAATAAATATATGGGTCCCTTCAACACTTAGAATATTTGAGTAGGAAATAGAGAATCTATAATGAATCTAGATTGAGTCTAGATTTCCACAATTTCAAATCTAGGCGTGAGCCTGTTGGAACATCTGAAATGAGTAGGAAAAAAATCCTTGACAAACGGAAAAAACAAAAATAAAACTATCTCACTTGTATTAATCGTCATTTCTTTTAACATATATTTTTCTTAAAATGATGACCAACTCTTTGTCTATAGCTTTTAATTAATATCTAATGAAAACTATTAATTTATTTTTAAAAATTGAAAGATGATTACATCATATATTACTTGTCATTTTTGTTATGTGAAGTACATTTATAATGTTGAATTTTGAAATAAATATTTAAAGTAGCAATCACACTTAGGACCATCATCTTTTTTTAACATTCATTCTAAAAATAAATACACTACCGGGCAAAATATTTTGTTTTTCCTTTATATTATTATCATTCCTGAATTTAATTTATCCTTTCATTTATTTTCATGTAGGGGGCGGCGCAACTATTTTTTAAAATTATTTTTCAAACTCGTAGGATAAGTAATCGTTTCAATCCCATAAGAATCATCATCATTCATTTCACCGTAGTTCAGGGCACAATTTTCGATAAAAACCATTTTATGTTTAGGAAATAAAAAAAAATTATACTTATATTTTCTGGTTTATTTAATACCGCGAAATAATTTTTCTTGCCATGTTTCCGGTAGGAATATTCAAACTTTTCGCAAATAAATATAATGTGTAAAGCTTTATTTATTCATATTTATAGTAAGTTACAAAAATATTTCACACAGATTTTTAAGATTGAAATATTTAAGTATTGTTCTAATTTGCATATTTTTAATTGGAGGTTTGATTTTATTTTTATTAGTATTACACCCTAAAGCAACTAGAGGCTTCTATGCAACGGATCTCGTACTTTTGAATCTCGGTCAAGGGACGAGGATGATATCTCGGCTGGTCTCCCAAATTTCCTTTCTATTCATCCACTCGAGCTCAAATAATTTGTAAAACTTGTAGTGGATGACACTTGATGCAAATACAGTTTTTCAAATATTAATTAATTAATATTTTTTAATTTTAAATTTATTCTGAGTTATTTCTGAAGAAGTTAAATGAATCTGCAACAGATGGCACCAGTAAGTTTTACTTACAAAGTAGGAATTGACTTATTTTTTTTATATTATCTGTTCACGTCCTACCATTGTCACCCAGCCACTATGGTGGATATGACCCTCGGCTTGTAACCGAGTGAGTTCGTGTTCGAATCCCTAATAAGACATGGGTGTATTTTCTTCTGGAAAAGAAGTCGGGCTTTCGCCTGTAAGGGATTCCGTCTCGAATGGAAAGCATAGCGAACCCTTTCAGTTATACAATACTAACAAAAGAATATAGACATTTAATACAAATGATGATCTCAGCATATGTTTATGTTCTTCCACTTGTATTTCATATATATCCCAGGATAAAAACACACGAGAGTACAACAATAATTCCTAATATTAATTCACTGTCTCCCAATTTATATTTAATTATTTATGTAGATACCTGGTTCAAATTTTTAATCGTGAATAAAAGACTTTTTATTTATCCATTTAAGTTCAAATACATTTTTTAAATTTGTAGTGGATGACATTTGATACAATACAATTTTTTCAAATATAAATTCATTAATTAAAATTTATTTTTTAATTTTAAATTTATTCTGCTTTATTTCTGAAGAAGTTAGATTTATCTTCAACAGATGGCGCCAGTAAGTTTTTCTTACAAAGTTTTTTTATATATATAGACTGCTGGCCACCGAAAATGCAACACCAAGAAAGACAAGAGATAGCACAACAAAATTTATTTTGTAGATAACATGTTGAGCAAGTATCAAATGATTAAATTTATAGACTTCTGTGAAGTGTGGTTCCTGCCAGAATCAGTAGCCAGAGTAGCCGCCATTGTTGGAGATCACGCTGCCACACGCCTCGGCATTAATTTACAGAGACTTTGGATGTGTTCTGGGGGTACAGCAGACCAAGTACGTTCCACACGTTACCAAAGTTGATCTGGTGTGGCAGCTGGGGGTGTAATCTGTGTCAATCGTTGAGCAATCATGGACCACATGTTTTCTACCTGTGAAAGATTCGGAGAGCGAGCCGGCCAGGGAAGCAATTCAATCTGGGGATTTACGAAGAACCTTTGAACAATGCGGGCCTCGTGCGGTCACGCATTATCCTGTTGAAATATGGTTGTGGCCAAGCCCAGAAGGTAAGGAAGGTCAACTGGCTCCAACACCTCGGAGATGTAGCGCTGGCTGTTTAAAGTACCGGCAATGCCTACTAGAGGAGTGCGAGAGTGATATCCAATAATACCCCATACCATAATACCCGGTGCAGGACCAGTGTGGCGATGCATAACGCAGCTGTTCAACATCCTCTCTCCACGGTGTCTCCAGATTCGAATCCGACCATCGTGGTGTTGCAGAAATATGCGTAACTCGTCAGCAAAAACAACTTCATTCCATTCTGCCACCCACATCCTTCTTTCATCGCACCATTGGTGGCGGAGACGTCTGTGGTTCTGCGTCAAGGGTAGACCAATCAATGGACGTCTTGAGGACAGACCACTCTGCTGTTAACGGCGTCGAATGGTACGCGCAGACACTGAATGATGCTTTACAGACTCAATGTGCTGTGCTATGGTTCATTATGTGACTGAGCGATCCGTCACTGCCATGCGCACAATTTGCCTGTCCTCACGTGAAGTGGTGCACTGAGGTAGATACGATCTACCAGGTCGGTCCGTCGTACCCTCCTGCATCCAATGGTCATATATCCGCATTACAGTTGTTTGATTTTGTCGAACACGACTACCGATTTCCCTGAAAGATAATCCACAATCTCGATAGGTCACTATCCTTCCTCTGTCGAACTCGGATACTTGATCAAAAGCAGATCGCTGTTTTCTACGAGACATAACTGATCGTTTTCTGAAAAAAACACAAGAAAAACACAATTGCCGAACTTGAAATCGTCGAAATCTCCAAGCTTTAAATAGTGCTTTGAGGTGGGGCCACAGGCGCTCGTGACGTGTGTCTGCGCTGAATTTCTAATCATTTGCATATCTCACCTCTTCTAATGCATGTTTTAAATTTCAAGTTATTTCCATGCTTCCTTCAGGGTGTTGCATTTACGGTGGCCATCAGTGTAACTTGTTCAATGCATAGTAAAATTAAGATTATTTAAAGTTACAGAAAATAAACAACATTTAAATTACTTATTTTTTTAATTATTAACTTATTTTTTAAAAAGTATAAAATGCATGAATTAAGGTATCCAACTACGTTCGGAACCGTGATTTTTAAAAAGGCGCATAAGTGGACAATTTTCATGATATTTAGTGTCACTTAGATTAGAATACATGTATAAAATTGTTTTAAGGACATTTTGACAAAAAAAACTTATTTAAATACAATATTTTGGCAAAAAATTCTTAGAATAATCTTTTTTCAAAATGTTCTCCTTTTATAAAAAATGCTTTTAAAATAATAATATTTCACATACACACTTGTATTAAGTAAAGACTTCTCCAGAGAGTCTGAACTATGAATTTTGAAAAATTCATATTGTTTTCAGAGTTACAACCAATTGAAATAATTATTGGTGTTTTTTTTCTTAAAATTTCTCATCTCTGTTGTCGTTAAACATGGATAAACCCACTTCTAAGTTATATTGTTCACACGTTATAGTTGATCCTCTGTACAGAGATCTGAGCAGGCAGAGAGATACAGGCAAAATATAATTATTATCGAAGTATTTTTCATAAAAGGAGAATATTTTGAAAATTCCTCATTCTATGTTCATTTTTTGTAAAAATATTCTACTTAAATAATTTTTTATTGTAACAATATTCTTAAAACAATTTTATATACATTTTCTAATCTAAGTGACACTAAATATCACAAATATTTTCCATTTATACGCTTTTGCAAAATCAGGGTTCCGTACGTAGTCGGATACCTTAAAACACAGGCTCTTTTTTTGACATTGAAAAGGATTAAAAAGTGAATATTAAAGAAAAATCTATGCAGAGAAAGAAACTATATACACCGCTAGACATCAAAAAGTTATGCAGCTCCACTTCTTTCATCGCCAACTCTTGAGGCAACCCTGATTTTCGGTCTCTATTACAACTCTGCAGTCGCCGATAATACATAAACTCGATTGCCAACGATTTGGAGTTACCGAAAACGCCATTACTTAGACGACACGCGGACACACCAGGGCTTAACTTGGGGCGGTCCCTTTCCATTGCCCTCCGCAGAATAATACTCCCATCGTTAAATACCCTGAGTATTTCCTCTTATCGCGGCCATTCTTGTTGGATCGTTTGTCTCCCCCTGCTAAAAGGACCGGGGTGGAGAGGGTGTGGAATAAGGTGAGATAGACCCTTGTAGCAAATTTCCAGCCCCAGAATTTGGAGAATTTCCCCGACAGAATGGCAGCGATTTGGGATCGCGAAAGACCGAAATCTGTCACCAGATCCGAGATTGAATTTGGAATTGTAACACGGGGCCTCAATCAGCATGGAGGGGTGGAATACCTTTAACTCGTAACGACTGGACGTGATGAAGGCCTAATTTGCTTTCTTTAATTGCTTCGTCTGCTGAGACGTGGCTTTAATGGAATGTGTTGATAGAAGATAGGATTCTCTCCCTTCTAATAAGCAAAGTCGATTGTAGTCGATTGTTGTTTATTTTATATTCTTGATATTAGATAGAAATATTTTAATATGGTAAATGTTCATGCGTTAAAGTTTGTGAGAAATGTTAATAAATTACTGAGATATTAAAACTTTTCTTTTTATAATGTATATTTAAATAGCTCCTTACGGTTTGAAACACTTGATATACTGTATTTATTAATTATAATATTCGTATTTTTAAAAGTAAAATGAAATCAATTTGTCGTGTTGTTTTAGAGTAACACATTATCAGTAAAGGGATGAAATTTATATAAAGTGGAACATTATATATATTCTGTAAAAAAATACTCAAAACACTTTTTTAAATGCAAAAATTTTTAAATTATTAAAATAATCCAGAAACTCATGTTTGATTGGTTTTATTTATTTAATATAATGCTTAATTTAAAAATATTTTGGTTTTGAAACATTTTAAGAAATTTCACCCATGTGATGAGATAAAAAAATCGATTTTTTTTTCCTTTCATAAATGGCTTCCTTAACAGGCCTAGAATACGGTGGTAAAGTAATTTTTTAAAATTCGAAGTGGTTATAAAGATACAGCAGTTATATAGAAGAGGCAGCTGTTCGGAGCGCTGAGCGAAGGCCGGGCTTAATGTGTACCGTTGGCTTGATACTAGAGATACGCTTCTATACAAATATACGTTCATACAGGTATAGACAAGTTTGTACAGGTTTAAGAGGAAATATCTATTTTTATTGAATATTTTGTCAAACTTGTTTTAGTCTTGGTTTAGCTTCGAAGAGCAAACAGCTACAAATTATTTATTTCCACAATGGGTGATCGAAAAGGAAGTGCGACTAGAAATGTTCATCCTGGTCGTAATAAAAAGCGAAAGTTTAGTGGAAACCGTTTTACCACACGAGAAAACTAAACAGCATGAACACATGGAGGTTCCCATCGCTCTAAGTTTCCCGTATTGCAATTTGGAGTTCGTTTCTGTATTTTCTGCTTTTTCTGAAACTGTAATATGTAAGACCTGTAAAAGTGATTTACCTTTCTCGCAGAGACGCAAAACAATAACGAATCTATGAATTCGTTGATTTGGACTTAAGTTCAGTGCTTCTCAAACTTTCAATACTTGCGACCCAATCTTCAATCATAATTTTCATCGCGCCCTCCTCCATAATATAACAATGCATTGATTTCAAAAATAACGTACTAAAAGCTACATGCTAAAGCTACAATATGACTTTAATTATAAACCGTACAAATTATTAAGATAAGTATTAAATTTTGTGTATAATTTTATATATGACAAGCCCATGGGAGTCACAGTAATTATTAATTTTGTTCTAAAATTAGTATTGATAAATTAATTATCTAATACATTATGCAGTGCAGATGCCTTTATAAGTATATTATATCAATGTAAATGTGTATTTTACTTTCTTATTATGTCAGAATGTATTTTGTTTTGCTTCCTTACAGTATATTTGCAATTTTTTAAATATTTTATTTTCATCTTTTTGATATGCTCGCGCCCCCTCCCCCTTGTAAGGTTATCACGCCCCCCAAGGGAGGCGCGCCCCACAGTTTGAGAAACACTGCTTTAGTTCCAAAGCATCTACATTCTAGCCCCAAGATCGTTGAAATTGAAACATACTTATCTGTCATTATCTTTAACGAAGGTTTTGTAGGAGTATTAAAAGTAAGGAAGACTATGGGAGGCCCCGTTGGCTACTTTTGTACAGAAATGATATGAAACGCGCATCTCGCGCTCAGAGCGGCGCACGAGGGATGTCCTTAAACAAGAAAGAGCTGAACAATCTGCTTTGAAAGAATTCCAAGAGGAAGAGGAGGGAGTATTTTAATGACCAAGCACATCGCTGATTAAAGATAAGTTAAGAATTTCATAGTTTTAGCCAAACTTTAAAAGCGTTTTTCTTAAAACATTGTTTTCCACACTTTCCACTATCATATCTCAAAAACGGCTTGACCGAATGTTTTCAAGTTCATAGGGTAGATTCAAAACATACAGACGCACAACATGGACTACGATCATTCCAAAATTCTCAATATTTCTATTTTTTATTGCAAAAACATAACAAAAAAAGACATGAAATTCAAAACTTTTTCTTCAGAGGTCTACCAAAAATCCAATTTTTTGGTATTTTTAATTGAATATAGTCCATTCTGTGCATTTAAACTTACAGATTAAAACGCTGTTAATTTTTTTTATTTCAGATAAGCCAATCAGTCAGAATCGTGGAGGAAGTGAGCGTCCATTTTTTCGAGTGGGTGTGTTCAGAGCGCTATAACTCACATTATATTGTATATTTTTGGCTAAAAATTTGTATACATATAAATCAATGACAAAAAAAAGTAACATTCCATCATTTTACTGGTCGTCAAAAACATTTCCTAAAAATGCTTAAAAAACAGGCCGTCACATGGGTAAAGCCCCTTAAGAGAGATTTTAATAAGTATTTATTCCATAAATACTAGACTAGGGAAAGTATATTGAATTTAAGTATAACAATGAAATTATTAATAGTAATGTGATAACAGTAATAATTTAAATAATAATAGTAATAATGATGAAAACAAATTTGGGGTGACGCCTTCTGATCTGGTGAAATTGGGCGATAATGTAAAAAATGTGTACCCCCGAATATTGAATCATTGTCCAGTCACAAGGTCTTGATACAGGATTCTTCTAACGACTCCTCCCCACGAGGATTTTGAAATGTCAAGAATGGGTCATGTGGCTGGTAATTTAAAAAAGAAGTTTGACAACACAATATTTTTTTACACACAATTTATTAATATTTTACTAAACGAGATTCCTATGCCAATTTTTAAAAACCAAAGTATTTATTTCCACGAAACAAACGTGGCCACGTACATGGCCTCGTGATCCCGAACTCGTGGATGGCTGTTTTGTGGGGAGGGGGTTCCAGACCTGGAGCCACTGGGAACCGATGTACATCAAATCTGTCAAAACTCAGTCATCCCGTTGACGTATTGCGGTAGTTTGGAGAGGGTGACGACACGTCAAATGTTGTCCTTGTCACTTGACCGAGGTTCAAAGTTACGAGGTCCGTGGCATCGGCTCGTAAACGTATGTTTGTTACCCCTCTTTTTCTATCCCGACACCCAGAGGCGAATAGATTCACCAGATTGCATTTTCTACTCAGTGATCTATAGAATATATATGTTTACCCATCCCCTGTTTTGAAGGGTGTCCATTCTTTCGTTCCCTCTTACATGTTGCCATGATACACTTGTCTGAAAAGGAGTGTCGGCTTTTGTAAGGTAGAAATTCCAAGGAGTGCATTCTTCATGTCAAAGTGACAGGTTGATTTATAGATCCTCCATATTGTTTACAAGGTGTGGAAACTTAGAAGACCTCAGTCCTGACAGACTTCTGTCCCGAAGCAACAATGGCGTTTGGGACCGAGACAGAGGGTGCCAGGAGCAGACCCGTGTTCCTCTCCAATCAGAAATTTTTGGGGCATGGAAGAGGCCCACTTAGAGGGTTTAATGAGATGGTTCGGAAGGTAACTAGGGACTTCTGCGATAAAAGGGAGAGAGCTGCGGTAGGCTGCGTGGCAGCGATCTGGACTTGAAATTTTCTCCAGCGAAAGGCTGCGGGGCAGCGAAGGATATATACCATAATAATAGTGAAAATGTCTACTCGGGTTTATAAGCAAAATAATATTTTACCGAAGTTGTGTGATCCCTCGCGTTACCCAGGAATTAAGCACAGTTGGGGGCACGACACTACAACGCCAAATCAAAGCGAGGATTTTGAGTCTTCATAGATTTAACGTGTATCAACCCCTTTACACGGCAGGTTTTTCGAGTTAACAAGACTCAAATGAGTTAATTTAAAATCCTCTTATTTCCCATTTACAATAACTATGTGGCGAAACAGTTTGAATCCACACCTTTTAAATGGTAACTTTCATCAAACCCTCGAGACCTCACAGTCAGTCATTCTCGCAGTATCGAAATGCGGGCGAGTAATTGCTTCGAAAGCGAAAACTCATCTTCCAAGCAAGAAGAAAAGGAGAAAAATATCTGCCCGTATCATCCGAGCTAAGAAAATCTCGCCAACTTCGCATTAAATCCTGTTCTTTGACGCGGTGTTATGTGAATAGGAAGTACAAAAGCACAACAGTTAAGTCGCCGGCAAAAGAAAGAGAAAAAAAAGATCAGGTGCTAGAGAGTAAAGAACAGTACAGGAAAAAAAACTTACATACGGAGCGGAAAATTTTCTCACCAGAATACGTGCTACATCCGTAACTAGTAGGTACAATGGCTCCCTGGAGCCCAGTTTGTCTTACTTGGCGACGTTAGCACTAGCCTTGGCTAGTTTAGCAACTGAATGAATATACAGTTTCGCAACTAAAATCTTTTGGAAATGGGAAGATCCCATTAGTATATTTGATTTTTCTAAATAAAATTTTTTGAGTGAGTTATATTTTTAAAATTTTGTCCTAATCACAAATTATTCATATTTATAGAGGTATTTATTAGTTCTATATCCGAACAATCACAGTATCAAATACTATATTTTAAATGAAAAGTATATCCCTTGCCTCTGATTTTGCATTAATGAGTAATTCATATATATTCCTACCATTATTATTTAAAGTATGACACGAAATTTTGTTAAAACCTACAATAACTATCATAATCTTTTTATAATTTTCTTAATTTTTAACATTTCGAAATATACCAGGTGTCATTTAAAAAATGTGTTTCATTAAAAATTGAATTGCAATAAATTAAGATTAACTCACAATAAGTACCGAAGATGTTAAAAACGTATTTTATTTCGTAAGCTGTTTTTTAGTTAATCTCAATAATAATTATAGCAAGAAATTACGAAGCATAATAATCTTATAACTAAAAAAAGAAGAAAAAGGAAAATTAATATTTTTTTCATTACTGTTGACAAGAAATATTGTATAAGCATATTAAGTTTTACGCATGTAATTCACGATAATGGCGACTTCCCATCTACAAAATGGTCAATTTCGTTATTTATTGGAAGTTAATTATAATGAAGGTTTTTCAGCCTCCTTATGTCTTGTCTGTCACAAGGCCCGCTAACCACTGTTAATTAACTCAGTTGTTTTAAACTAACTCTCAGATAACACATCTGAGACATAGCAACCACTCTGTATACACACGCCAACGTGAGTATTAAAGCTCCACTAAAATATCGTTCGTCATGTAAAGATAAAACCTAGTTACAGCGCCCATGAACTCCTGTTAATCGAATACTTCTACAGTTGGGTGATTCCTCCTCAAAAACATCTACTAATCATATTTAACACGCGCGCGCGCGCGCGTGTTTAATTTAGAAACAGTCACGAAATCATCCCCTAAGGTAGCACCCACTCTCCCACCCACGCCAACACCTAAGAGAACACTAATATACTGAACGGCTCCACACACACCATTTATGGAAGGATGAGTAAACGTCAATTACTAGTGCTATGCTATATTAACGAGACTTCAGATTAGCATGGCATTGATATGGGAGGGAAGTTTCGACTTCGTAATTCAATATTTTGAGGTATATTTGCCAACAGTTGGTAGATAATGTTCCGGAAGAAAAACTCGAAATCCTAACTGACGATCTTGATCAAGATTAATTAAATGTTTTGGATTAAATAAAGCAAGGCTATCTTATAAATGAAAATTTTACGTAAATTTTTAGCCTAAACTAATATGGTTGAGAAGCAACAAGAGATTGGCGAAAGACCTCGTAATTTTAAACTTTGATCAAGGAATGAGGACAGCACTTCAGTTGGTACTCCTTGCCAAACAAAGGATTTTGAATACCTACTGAGGCTGATGTGCATTTATTCACATAACACTTTTTGATTCTTAGGACTTGAGTGTCATTTGGCGGTAACATTGAAAAAGTATCATGATTAGTAGACAATTGAGACCATCTCGACTGTTCCAGAGTCTGAGGTTACCGCAAGGCAGCAAAATTGTATTACTGAACACTTTCATAGAACTTTTTCTCGTAAGTTACTCGAAATGCATGTTTTATTTTTACTTTGACGGCTATTATATATTTCAGATCGTTCCAGAATTATTGGCCTAAAACGAAGCATGAAAGAAAACACGAGTCACTAAGAAAGAAATGGATTTTATTCACCAAAGTAGCCGCCATCAACAGAAATAACTTCATCCAACGAGCCTACATATTTTGTTTGAAAAAATACTATTATGTGGCAGAAATCGACGATACATAAGTCTAAGAAACCACGAACCCCCTGACTCAAAGCGTCCTGGTTTTTTCCCCTCATAAACATTTGATAATCGAAACATTTGATAATCGGTCAGAACCAGGTCTAGAGAATCTCATATCCCAACTGCTGGGTCTTTTGCCGGCTACCAACTGATATATGGGGTTTATCATACAATAGTGGGGGATCTATTCTATTGACCACTGCTGGTCGTTTTTTGCGAAGTTTCCTGTGGTATTCATCCATTTGACGACGGTACACTTCTATATTGATCGTCTGAACTTTTGGGAGTAATTCATAATGAACCCCGGTCTTGTCAGTCCTCCAAACGAGCATTTTCTGCAAATCTGTTTCACAGGTTTGCCTTCATGCAGACATTGTGTTTTGCACTTGCGATTATCGTCCAACACCCATTGTTCGTACACGGTCAGGAAAAGGCTCTTTAACTTCGTGTTCCTGTCGAGATTTACAGGTCTCCATCGTAGACTTTGCTTCCCCGTAGGGCATGTGGTACTTATGTTACTAGCTTTTTCAACATGCCCATTGCTGCCAAATGTCTGGAGATTGTCTGTGGTGCTGCAGAAAGTTCATCTCCTAGTTCATGTTAATCAGGCCTCGACCCTCTGCCGTAGATGATTCACATCACCCTGCACTGGAAGATCGATTCCAAGTTTATGGTTAATCTCCATATCACCGCACGAAACAGTCTACGGATTGTCCCTTCACTTGTCTTGCACGCACCTCGTGCTTTGTTGACGTTGGCTACTGTTGCAGCTTCCAAATGTCCAAGCCGGAACTCTCACGATTCGCACGTCGCGTTGCTCCATCACGTTCTTAAATGTCTCCAGCGCCCCGACTGGTATTTATACAGTGTGTGAAATTTTCCACTTCACGTTGTAGGGATGGTTGGTGGTGCATCACTACGATCTGTAGAAGTTGCTAATATCAATTGCAGCCAATAATTAGGGAACAACCTATTAATTTGCTTAATGAAGTAAGTCTAAGCGCTGAGTATACGTACACTTTTTCATATTTTTTATATTTTCACACATCAGGGTCACAATTAAGAATGTATGCCACCAAACTATGAAATATTCCACTTTTGTCAGAACTATTATTCTTTGAAGAATGATGACAGCAACACATGCGACCTCGCGTTACCGCAATGGTGGATAATTGATGTGTCTTTTCGTGATTAATCCCAACACAGTGCAATGGAAAATTTAAGGCGGAATTAACAGTTTGATTAGGAGGAGGAACTTCCAATCGCAATAGCCGAGGGGTCAGAGTCTCAAACTCAAGAACGTGATAAACGGCGTTGACTGTGATTTAAATTACGAGGCCCGTTCTTAGAAAGTGACATTAACAAACAAACAAGTCAAACCTATGTAATTGTTTTCAAAAGATAGGAGGTTTTATATTTTTTTTCAATTCACATATTTATTTCTTAATAGATCAAGATAACATCAGAATTCTTTTGAAAGATCTTAATCTGACCTCAGTAAATTCAGTGAGAATATTATACTGTAGCAGGCAAGCATGCTTGGCAAACAGTGGTGTAACGTACACCACCGCAATCGCAGGGGGCCGGATTCTAGGGAGACTCAAGTCTATGTTATGTTATGGTTTTGCAATCTTTCTAAGGCCCAAAACCTGACTTTGCAGGGTGGCCCTAATATTCTCCATTACGCCACTGGTTGCAAAGCTTATAATGGTTAGAGAAAAGTGGTGGCAGATATACCCTTTTATTTGATAGGATTGAAAGTTGAAGTTTGATTAAAAATTCTAGGAAATCTTAGAATTTTGCATACCTAAAAACTTTTATTTTATAACTGTTTATTGTAAATCTATTATTATTTTTGAAAGACTCTAAAAACGGCTACATTTTTACTTTTACAATTGTAATAAGTTTCCCTTTATAGAATTGATAAATATTTTTTTAATATTAAAAAGAACAAAAAAAAACTTTCTTAACCATTCTACATCATTGTTTATTTCATTCCCTCTTATTAAATATGGATAACATTTTGGTGCCATTCCAGTAAAACTAAATATTGCAAAAACAAAGATAATAGCAAAAAAATAGTTGCAACAAGACTATCCTAAATTATTAAATAAAAGTGCAATAGTAAAATTAGAAATGATCTATGTAATAGAAATTTACAAATATAGCTAAACAATATTTGAATCTCTGTATTTATCATATTTAATAATTAGAATTTATTCGAATCGCACCTCTTGTAAAATCTGTATTCTCTAAACAAGACCTGAGTCTCCACAACAAAAAATAACAATAAATATATATATATATATAAATAAGGTTGTGCCAAACTTTTTCTAACCAACTTGGCGAAGAAAAGAGCTCACCAAAGATTGGCGTGGCAACCTGGACAAGTCTTAACGCTTGAATCAACGCCAATGTAAAATCTTCTCATGATTCAAAAGACTTACCTTGTTAGTTATACATGTTAAAAGAAATCAGCCCTCTGGCCGCTTCTTTATTTTAAAGGAAAGCCGGAAGGTTAAGCGAAAAAGACGAGAGGCGAAAAAAGAGTAAAAGATGGAAACGGATAGCAGAAGAGAAAAAGGAGAAACAAGTGCCATATTCCTCCTTTTTTTCTCCTTTTTACTAAATCTTTTTACAAGACCTCAATTCTCTTGTCTTAGAGTAATAAATGATGTCAAATATAATATTATTAATAATAATAAATGCAAAAAAAAAACGCTGTTTTCAATGTAATATATTTATAGTTCCCTTCTTAAATCTCGGTATTTACATTTCCTTGGCGATGTGAATAAAGATCACCTGGCGACATAGAAATGCACAATTCTTTTTGGGAAATGGCAACAGTAGCCAGGGCTGTTGAATATGCAGTGACATAAAAAAATCTCTTTTAATACAATAGTTGTGCATTCTTTCCAAAGAGTAATGAAAAAAGGGGGAAATTCTATCGAATACTTTACTTTTTTTAAGAAAAAATATTTACATTTTGAATCTGAAAATACATATTATCGCGAGTGTAAGACGTTATCTTCACTTTTGCTGTATTCTTATTTTGTTTAAAATAGCTGTTTCAGTTCCGAAAAATAATCATTGGAAGTAAGCCGTATTTACTTAATAAATTCATAAACATAACATAATCGCGTTTTATGATGTAAGAGCTCTGTATAAATTAACATTTTTTTTTCTTATTGTTGGGATTATATTTTCTTTTTCCGTTAAAAGAAAGAAAAAGAGAATTTTTTTAAGCATAAATTTACCATCGTCTTTTAGTTTTTTTTTTTTTTTTTTTAAATAATAATAAAAGAAACAAAACGTGTTCTTCGTGTCTATGTTTAGAATAGGTTTTGCATAGAAATAAGGAAGGTTTTTCAATGTTTTCTTATCTTTTAATGTATGTGCATTAAACATGGGAGGGAGGAAATTCTCGAAAGATATTCTTAAATTCCGTTTTTTTTTTATTTCTCAAACATTAAGTCTTCTTTTAGCAATATTAAAAGATTCTTTTAGCAATATTAAAAGATTTATTGTTTGCTTATACTATATGTGCTTTTAGGAAGAAAAACCAGCGTTACATTATAGGTATACATAATTGACAAACAAGTTTTTCTGAAAACTTGTTCAAATTCGAAGATATTTTGACGAAGTTTATAGCGAAGTTGGTCATGGATTCGTATTATAAGTAAAAAATCTATTTGCTTAAAGTAGGCTTTCTTGAGAATAAAGAATATCTGACTGATTTTTTTTTTCAAAAATGCTCTATTTTTATCTGGCAGCAAAGCAAAAAGGTTTTTTCTTGAGATAACATGTTTAGAACTGTAGAAACTACTTTTTTGCGACATATTTAATAAAATCATTAAAAAAGTATTCTCAATTGCAAAAAATACATTTTTTGTGATATTGTTTAAAGTTTTATTTGGTCATTGTCCTTGTGCAACGGAATAAATTGTAAGCCAATAGTTAATATAGATAAATATTAATAATTATAACATAAAATTATGTTTTTACTATATTGCTATTTAAACTTTGTCTTCAAAAGACAGAATAGTAGGTACCGTAAAATCAGGTGTATAACGAGCATCTAAACTTTCAAGATGCATTTTTTAATTCTTAGTTATATTAGTCGTGTAACGCACATCCCCTTTTTTACGAAAAATTTTTGAAATGTAAGTGTGGCAAAGATCTTATGTTTTAAAATCATTTATTCGAGGTATAATCCTAGGCTTTTGAAAAAATAGTATGCTTCTAGAACTACAACACATATATAAAAGTTCATAAGCATATCATTTATTTTTAAGAAATAGTATTTTGATATATGTAGATATCTGATTTTTTTTTTATGCTCATCACTTTTTCTTTTATTTTTAAAGCTGTCGTTTTTATATCCAGCGTATAACGCGTACCTCTTAATTTTGATTTTATTTTTCAATTCCTACACTATTATATATAGCTCACACTCTTTATATATTTATTTATTTATCTTCGTGGAATTTTCAATCGTTAATAAAATACATTTTAAAGCACGCCATTGAGCTAAAATTTTATATACATGATTATTTTCGATGGCAATACAGTATAATTTAATTATAAATAATAAATAGTGATTAAAACTAAATATTTAAAGAACTACAAATACAGCCACGTTAAGTATCATTTTTGGCGACTTAGCGACCATTTTGGTGACTTCTGTCAAAACTTGTGAAAAGGTTTTTTTCTCACATTTTAACGCACTCATTTGAGCTGAAGTTTTCTATACACAATTGTTTTGGGTAAAAGTACGATAATTTAATTATAATTAATTGACTGAAACAAATTATTTAAAGAATTACAGATACAGCCACGTTGGTTTCATTTTTATCGACTTCGGTCAAATCTTTATAAAAGATTTTTTATCTGACGTTTTAAAGCATTCAGTTGAACTGAACTTTTATATGCACAATTGTTTTGGATGACAATACGATACTTTAATGATAATGAATAAAAATTAATGACCACTTAATGTTGTGACTCTATCCTATGTATATACATATTTATAGTAATTGTAACTATTTAATAAAAAGTAGCTAAAATAAAATTTTTCTTTGTTGATCTAAGTAAGCATTGACTTAAGGAAATTTTTTTATATTACTTGTTTGTGTTAAAAGGGCGCATTATACGCCAGATTTTACGGCAATATTATTAATGAAACTAGATTTTTGAAATCATGATACTTTGCGACTTAACAAATCATCAACGCCTGTAATGCTTGAGTTCTGTTCCTGGTTTTGAGATTAAGACATTTAATAGTTTATTGATTCATGTTTACTCCAATTACTGATATTTTACGTATTTGTTTTGGCTTTTCTCATTTACCAGATTTTCTAGAATGTTTTACTATTTAAAAATGAGCCTTTTTACAGAAATGAAATCCAGGTTATACAATCTCGCTTGAAAGAATTTACAAATGACGATATAAATTATATTCCACAATGAATATTAGTAAATTTATTAAAAAATGATTTTCGTCATTTCAAAAATTGATAGAATTTTCCGCTAACCAACCACATAAAACATCAGTTAAAAGATGCACAAATAGTGTTAGCTTTTAAAATATTTTGCGAATAAATTTTTCATTGTTGAGATATCTTTTGGTAAATGAATTTGATATTTTCTTATCAGTTGTCAGTTCTAATCATTTTATTTTAAAAATACCTTTTTTTAATTATATGAATCGTCTGCTATATTTATATGATAACTGCTTACGTAACCGATTTGTAATGTATAATTTGTGCAAAGGAAAATTTCTATAGTTCGAAAATTACGTTTTTTCATAGTTCGTAGTATGATTGTTTTAAAAGCATCACATGCTGCTGTAGTATTTATAAAATGTTTTAATTCAGGTTGTTGAATTTTTTTTTATCTTAAGATGTTCATGGAATATTGAGATCAGCTACTTCACAGTTGCTCATATGATCTAAAGATTTTTTTATTTTAATGGGAATTAGTTTCAACACTTGATTGGTTTTCTTTTCTAATCAACTTAAAGCAATATTTTAAAATAGATATTTGATATTATATATATCGCATTTAATATATACGACGCTTTAAAAGATATTGCCATCAAAATATTTTTAATTCTAAAACAAAAAATCTCAAAAATAGGTTTATATATTATATTGTTTGGTTTAGAATTTAAAGCACAATTTTTAAGAAAAGATAAAACGCTTTGATTTGAACTTTTTTGTAAATAAATAGCGATCAGTAAACTGGAGATTTATTCTCAAACATTGTATTAGCAGGTAAAAAAATCATTCCCCTTTTGTACTACATAAAAATATATTTTTAAAATTAAAGTTCAAAATAACAGTAACTGAAACGTTCATGTATGTTTTCTAATTAGTATAATAGAATCCAAGCAAAAATGATTGAAATACATTTTTTTTTTTCAGATCCATGCAGAAATATTTATATCGAGGTTGATTTCAATAGGCCTAATTTGGAATCAGTATTTGAAATAGTCTGAATGTTTTTTTCTGTGATGAGATTAATTGATCTCAGTCAACTCGCGTTTGGGCCTCTACATCTAATATTTTATTCTATTCAAATGTCTCCTTGCGGCGCGGTTATCTGAAACACTTTATTTACAAGACTACAGAGAAGAAGACTTTTAAATACATCAATCTATTCCAAGGTTAGTCAATTCCAGATGTTTTTCTATAGCATTCGTAAGATACTTGATATCTTTGAATGTATTGATAACCGTTTTATCCTAGATTATGAATGTATTGCATTATTAACTCATATTAGAAGTGGAGGAAAGAAATCACTCTTAATTAGTGATGGAATAAGAAAAGAATCTAGTGGGATAAACTCATGTGACAATGGCGTCGCGTGATAAATGCAATCCCGTTTTTTCAGCCAATAAGTTCATATGCTTCCTTGTTGCCCACTTTTGTTTTAAAAAAAAATTTTTATTTTAAAAAGTACAAATTTTTAAAATGCACTTTATTTAAAACTACACGAAAACTGTAAGATTTTTTTTATTTTGAAAAACATTTTGAAGAATCTTAGTAACTGAACATATTCACCCAATTATTAAATTTGAAATTGTATCGAAATTTTATAAGTTGAAAACAACAATTAAAAGCCTGATATCAGATCTGAATTCCACTGAGAATACGTGATTTCATTTACCATGTGACCATTTGTAATTTATCCCACCTAGTTATTTATAATATTTTGTTTTTGTGCATTCTTATGCTTATGCCTATGATTCAATTTCAAATTCCTTTTTTACAACCTACATGCAAAAAGGCTAGGTTATATAACATAGGTGGAAACAAAAACGAAATTAGGTTCATCGTCGGATTTTTTCCTATTAAATTTATTCAATGAAAATAAATCTTTAAGTTATTGTGATACATCATTATGAACCAGTAAATTAGGATATTCAAACCCTTTGTTAAATATTTTCTGAAACTAGGGGTCCTTAACCCGTGGCCGTGGACCATGAATAGCCCGCTGAAGGCCTTTTAGTGCCCCCTTTGAATCTGAGACAATTTCAGGAAAAATGACGTTGTCTGCTTTTTGTCGTAAGAAACACCATTTTTCTGTTATTCTTGATATTTAAAACATTTTATTGACATGCTCAATATCCATTTGAGACAAAAATTTTCTTAAAGGGACAAATTTTTCAAAAATTTCATTGTATTTTACAATTTTATACATAGTACTTGTGTCTTTAACAGGTTTGTAAAATATTTTAATTTGACTTCCATTTAATGTTTTTTAAACTGATATATATATACGTCTGTAATACCATCTCTTCCCTTGGAATCAGTTGTAGTCTTGTAAAATAAACCTCCCTTTATGATTTAAATTTCCTGACTACATTACTTTTTTGACAGTCGTGTGACCCGTGGATCATTGTGAATTTATTGATTTGGTCCTAAAGTGCGCGAAAGACCCTTACGTTAAGGCTGTCTTCGGTAAAAGTACGAGAGCTTGAACTAAACACGAAACACATTTTCAGACAGAAAAATGCCTCAATTTCCATGAAAATTTCCAACATTCTAACACATACCTCTGTTAACAATATAGTGTTTTTTAAAAGTTCAAAATATTTCATGAAAACTTTCTTTTTTGTTTTAATACGTGAAGGCATATACCATTTAACATTACAGTATAGGAGAAAAAATCACGAAACAAATTTTATACCTGAAGAAATCCATCAACTCGGTTAAAAATGGGATATATGATCAATAATGCTGCTCTCTAAAGGATAGTGAAGCTATAATATCATATTAATTTTCAATTTCTTTTATACCTAAAAAAATGTTCCGAATTCGGGTCATATTCTTTAACATTAACCGAAGACAGCCTCCAACCATCTTTATTTTGCTCAATTAATTCAAAGTACTCTCCTGCAGTAAAAATTAAAACAATCTTTTGGAAATGAAATGTTTTTAAAATAGATAAGAGTTAAGTTACTGCTATTTTTACTCTATTCTCAAGGAAGAAATGGATATATTGAATATAATTCTCAACCATGCTTTAGAGACAGAAAAATATCTTATATCACAAATATTAAAATTTTAGATAAATATAATTGTTTATCGCGGTTACTTACCTTTCAAAACTTACAAATATCAAAAATATAAGTAATAGACATTAAAAAAATGGTGCTGAAAATAGATACTCATAACAAGCAGTAAGACTTTAACAAGCATGTCATCTACTTAGCAAATATTATCAATAAGAGGTTACTAAATTTCAAAATCTGATTACTTGATCAACACAATTAATTCATGAATCCACTAATGTATTAAATGTATTCATGCGTGACTTTAGTGTACCCGAGATTTTACTTTAGAAACAACCATTAACGAAAAGCAACTCCTACTCAAGAAATACCCTTAACGCCCACACACACACAAATTCTGGTATCATACCTTTTAAGTTTTCTTTATCCTCACAGACATAAACTATTACTTTAATAATTGCACATTGTACTATAATTACGTTTTCGAGCAGTTATTGGAATCGTGAGATCAAAGAAATTTAAAATAAGACTATCTTTAGTTGTTGTTTTTTGTCATTAATAATGCATAGTTTCCAGGTGGAAGCAAATTAGTATTGACAACGCGCTTTACGGTATTATGAATAAAAATTTATCCCTATTGGTACCTTAAGTTCTGATACAAATATAAAGAAGTTAAAATAAAAAGAAACTTTGTTTTGAAATTTAAAATTAAATCTATTAAAGTTTTAATTTTTTTTTTTTTTTACCTTTAAATTTAACATTAAGCACTTTTTATTCGAACAGATCTCCTTTCAGCTTCACACAGCCTTAAACCTCTAGGGTCAATCATCTATGGAGGCCACGCCACCTACATGGAAATTTCCATCGGAACGTTAACCCCATAAGCCGTCAATTTTTTGCCCAAAATGTTCCAAAAAAGGGCACATTTTTTTATTTTCTATAACTAGGCATAACACTTAACAGAATGCGAAAATGGAAGAATTTTATTTCAATTTTCAATATTAAAGTTTCCGCACTATTTTTTATTTTAGAATTGTGAAACACAAACCCCCCTAAATGTTTGCTTTTTTTCAATTCCAACTATTAGTTCACTCTCTCCCAATATAATATATATATATATATATATATATTGTTCAAATTTTCGACCGCTAATAAAAAAACTTTTTATTCTCTTCCACTGAAGTTCAAACTTGTAGTGGATGACACTTGATTCTAATACAGTTTTTTATCATTAACTAAATTTTGTTTTTTTAATTTTAAATTTATTGTACGTTATTTCTGACGAAGTTAAAACTAGGACCAACGGATGGGGCCAGTAAGTTTTTCTAAAAAAATTTTTTTTGGCTTCAAATATATTTTTTAAACTGGTAGTGGATGACACTTGATGTTAATACAGTTTTTTCAAATATTAATTCATTTATTAAACTTAGATAACTAAAA
The DNA here is from genome assembly GCA_019973955.1 of Trichonephila inaurata madagascariensis. Lineage (NCBI taxonomy): Eukaryota > Metazoa > Arthropoda > Arachnida > Araneae > Nephilidae > Trichonephila > Trichonephila inaurata. The sequence continues at coordinate 153,676 of BMAV01025779.1, forward strand.
TTAAAATTTTCATTGTTGACCTAAGTAGGAATTGTCTTAAATTTCTCTCATACATACAAAGAAATTTCCTGTTCGTACTCCTTTTTTAAACACGGTGGAGCAGTGCGTGTGTGTAGAGGAAATATTTCTTTAATTTATTTTTGTAACAGATTTAAATATTAACTAGTATATATATCTTTAATAGAGATATATTAATATCTACAACAAATTAAATAACTTGACAATTATTTCATCTTTTCTAAGACCTCCTTTCTTCAACTCATCCCATTCGAAAATTTCGGCCTATTTCTACTAAGATAAAATGATTCGTTTCTATATCACAGATATACAGTCGGACCTCCTTATTGCGAATTTTTCGATGTAGCGAACTTTTTCTAAAAACCAAGAGCATTTCACGGTTTTCTTCGTAAAATAACCTCCTAATAGCGAAGTGCTTTTTCTGTATAACGAACTTTTTCTCTTATGATTCATTTTTTTCTCCCTGTTTTTAAAGTATTTTTGGACATTTATAGTTATTCTTTCTTTTAATTCCTTTGAGGGTGGACATAAATTTTAGACTGGCTTTATTAGGTACCTAGCTCGCCGAGAGCAATAAAAGTCTGGCCGTTTCATACAAGAAGTGGAATCTTCCAGTTCACTGGAAACATCTTCGATATGCCCTTTCACTCTGTGTGATGTCCCCGTGTCCTTGAATTAGTCTCCGTTCATTTGTAGTGTTGATCCGTCGTGCTGGGTCACTTCGTTTCTTGTAGCTGGAAAATGTCAAAACGTAAGTGCTTGAGCATCAAAGAAAGATACTTAATTCTTCAGGAAATGGATAAAGGCTTCAAGAAACTATCCTTGCAGTTTTTCTTTCTTTCTTTTCTTTCATTTCGATAGGTAAGATAAATATTATTAATTTATAAAAAGGTGTGTGTTAATGATTACTTTTTTTAATATATAGTGTTTATGAATTTAAAATTTGTTTTATGTGGTTTGTAAAGAAAATTGAAGGATGAACCTCTATATAACGAATTTTCCAAAAACGAACTTTTTTTTCGGGATTTAGCGACTTTGTTATATAGAGGTTCGACTGTATTTTCGTATCTTGTTTTTTTTTCAAGGTCACTTAATATTGAATTACATCTTTTAAATGATGAAGCAATCACAAGTTCTGAGCAAATCTCCAAGAATTAGCAGAGTAAATATAAAATCGGTATTCTTCAGGCTCCCAAAACCAATCAAAAGCCAACCCTTCACTCCCTTATCAAAAGCAGGCACATGCATAACATTCTGTGCATTTAATACATCCCCATACAGAAATTCAGTCACCATCGTGCCTTATTTGCATTAGCCAAATACGAAAATCCTTCTAGCAAAAGGGTTCTTGGGTTAGTCTTTATCGGAAGTTTCGATATCATCCGCTAGGTGTCTCCTGTATGCGAAAACGCTCATTCCCCCATCTGGGAGATTCCATTCCTGAAAAATTTCGGTAAGAGATCTCTATCGCGGGGAAGCTCTTTAAATTTGAATTTGCGTTAAAAACATTTCCACGATGAATGTGCTTTTCGTGAGACAGTCTTTGGTGTTATAAAATAGGTAGAACGAGTAAAACCTGAAATAGTGTATACGCACAACGGTTATTGTTAGTAGAGGTTATACAGTAATGGTGCTTAGTGCTCTTGCCTTGTATTCAAAAAGGGGATGATTCATAGAAAATACGAGGGCTGTGTTCAATAAGTAATAAGACTAAAATTATAAAAAAAAAAAGGGATACCTTTAATCGTCATTATTTATATGGTATTTTTCAAAATAACTTCTTCGGCACGTAATGCATTTATCCCAACGTTCTGTCCACTTCTTAAAAACATTTAAAAGTCAGTTTTGTGAGAGCTTTATCAAAATCGCCTCCGCAGTTTTAACACATGCTTTGTTGTTTGCAAAACGTTTGCTTCGTAATGGTTTCTTAAGTTGAGGAAACAGCCATAAATCTCTTGGAGTTTTATCAGGACTGTATGGAGGGTGTGGTAAAATTTCTATGTTGTTCTGCTGCGAAACATCCAGTACGCAGAGAGCAACATGTGGTCATGGTGTAATAGGAAGCCATTTCGGAGCAATGGATGTTTCCTTTTAACGTGCTGTATCATTGTTTGCAGGACATTCGCGTAGTACCGAGTTCGACAGCGTATTGTTACACAATACCTTCATAATCAAAAACAAATTACGGTCGTAACTCCTTATAAGCCAATTTCACAGTTTTTGCTTTCTTGGGAGTTGGTGAAGACGGATGCTTCGTTCGCTGCTCTGTTGTCTTATGGTTGCATCAGTGATACAACCAAACTTTGTCTGCTGTGATGAAGCATTTTAAGATATTGTCGCCTTCTTGTTTCAGTTTTTAATCATATCATATCATATCATATCAAAGATCTCCGATGCTGATTTTTGCTTCCATTTCGACAACTGGCTGCGGGTCGTAGGCGCCCGCAAACACGCTTCAGTCCGAACACGTGATACTCAAGAACATGAGTCTGTATACGCCATCTATCGGTAGTTTTTGTTAATACAGACAGCAAACTTTTCTTATGCCACAGAAAATAATATTCTGATGAGTGGTTTCGCGGCAGTAAAATTAGTCTTATTACTTATCAATTAGTCTTATTTATATTTGTACATGAATGATTCACTTTGCTTTGAAAAAACAGCTTATTAATAATTCCTCCACAAGTTTCGAAGCGATATAGTAAAAATGCTAAGATACAGCAACTGAAATACTGAATACAGCAAAAAAAAGAATATTTGAAAGAAGGCAAAAACAATTCGAGTTTTATTTACGTACTTTACATGTGGTCTATGTGGGAAACCTCGGTTACATAGCTTACATCAATGTTGTATCCTAGCTTCTTCCACACTCTACTCAGCATAGTAGCATCAATGTTATTGAACCTAAAACTTAGTATTTATCTCATGTCAATTCAAAAAATCTTTAGATAAAAGAAAACTACTTTACTGAGCAGAATATTCAGTACAGATAATTTTCTGTGTTAATGTTTGGCTTAGAAATGCAGTAGCTACTTTATGTAATCCTTTATTTTTCAAGCACAAAGATCTTGCTTTTCTAAATTATATTACTTAAGATAAGCAAATAAGGATATAAATTGTTAAATTATTCATGAAAAAGAATATTTCAACAAAGTAAATCATTAAGTATTGTAGCAAATTTGCGGGTTGGGCAGACGACGACTCCAACTATTAGAATAATAATAAATTTGTTTAAAAAAAAAAAATCGACGAGGACAAACAAATGTTTACACGAAGACAAATCGACATATATGCACAAAAAATATTTTAACATTATTTACAACAGAGGAAAACGCGCGTTATGAGAACAAATTTTACAACACTCCAGTAACAGCTCTCTAGACTAGTTCCATTAGCAGCTACTCGAGAAGATAAAGTGTCTTTTATGGCAGTCAAAGCACAAGACTGAATTCTGATCTCAACTACTATCTTTGTCGACCTTTGTCTCAAAAATCCCTTATATAGTCTCATGGAAATTTCTAGAAGGGCCGATCCAAGCGACTTCTCGATGGTTTCTTGGTGGCTGTATATTTTCGCTAACTTTGTCACCAAGGGCTATAAAGTTAAGAATCTAGTAACTTTGGTCACATCATCTTGGGGTTGCCATAATATTAGTTTTCAAGTTTCCTTCGAGAAGCGAGCTTTGCCTGTGTAACAGTTTTCCCATAAGGAGAGCTGCACCGCGGGGAAAACTACACACATGGTTCGTTTCAATATTTTTCTGAAGCAATCGACATATTTTCTACAATTTTTATACAATTCAATTGCGTAGTTATTAACTCAATACACTACCACAAAGAAAAAGAATTGTGAATTTCCTTCAAAAATTTTTAAAAAGAACAAATGTCATTGCTTGAAATATGTGGTGGTTAAAAATAAAGAAAGAAAAAATTCTTTCTTTCTTTATGCTATGTATTAGCATATTATGAGAAAAGCTTTTATGCTTTATAAAATAAATTCTGAAGAAAAGAAAAAAAAATGCCATTTCACATATATAAAGATCGATAAGCCAATTTTTTCTCTCACAAAAAAAAATCAATTTTTTTTATATTAGACTATTTTAGGACTTCTGTTTTACTCATTTGAATTGTACAATGTTATACTTGAAAAAATTTTCTTGTGTTTCTATATATATATATTAGTCTGTAAAAGTTGTTCGTGAATTTTTCAAAAACTATAGAACTGTTTTTGAGGAAAATTTGTAAGCAAAACAAACTGAAAAAAACAAGTATTTCCAACACTATTTAGTGTAATGATAGTTTTTCTCCTCTTTCTGAAGACTTACGATTATATTCTTAGAGCTTTTGAGAACAATACCACGAAAACAATGTATGCTTGATGAAAAGCAATTTTGTGACTATAAATTCCAAAGCGAAGGTTGTAAGAGGACTCAATATGTAACTGGAAATGTGATATTATATATCTTTATGGGTTTTTTTAAGAAATTTACTTTACATGTACACTCATGGACAAAAAAATTAGCGCACCAAGAAGGAGTCGTCAAAATGAAACGAAATTTTACATGCGTAATGACGACTTTGATATAATTAAATGATTAAAAAATCAAAGAAAAGGATCCTTTATTTCAGCAAAAAAGGCAAAAGAACGGAGGATTTTATACCCTGTTGAACCCCCTCTAGCGCGAATGCACGATGCGATACGATCGGGCATTGAGGCATACAAGTTCTGTATGACGTCTTGAGACATTTCGTTCCATATTTGCTGTAACCTTGCCTCCAGTTCGTTCAAACTCGTGAGATGCCCAACTCGCCGTCCCAAATGATTCCAGATATGCTCGATTGGAGACAAATCTGGGGATCGGGCAGGCCAAGGAAGGGTAGTAACAATGCGGTGACAGTCTTGTGACACCCTTGCCGTTTGAGGCCGAGCATTGTCTTGTTGAAAAATGGCTCTTGAGAACCGTTGCATGATGCTTGCAAGATGTCATGGACATACCGATGGGCTTTCATGGTGCCACGGATCAATACTAGGGGTGTTCGTATATTGTAGGCAAAGGCACCCCATACCATCATACCAGATGTGGGAGCGGTGTGTCTCTGTAAAGCAAAGGCTAGATTAAGGCGTTTACCACGGGGTCTCCACACACGAACACGATTGTCATCACTGCTGAGATTGAATCTGGATTCGTCGTTAAAGACAACCTGGTTCCATTCCGCTGCAGTCCAGTTTCCTCGTGCGCGGCACCACTCCAAACGAAGGCGTTGATCGGTGGGAGTCAAGGGCAGCACACGTAATGGGCACCGCGATCCCAAAGGTCCTTCAGCCAGGCGCCTTCGTATGGTTCGAGAAGACATAGGAGCCCCTAGTGAAGGTGCTACCTATGCCTGGATGGCGGCCGATGAAGCAGTTGGATGTACGCGCGCATTTCTTATGATGTGGCGGTCTTCTCGACGACTGGTCTGTCACTGGCGTCCTGAGACTGGTCTTCGTGTTAATGATACCTCTTGGACCCATTGGTCCCAACACCTCCTCACAACGCAATCACAGTGGCCTAATTGACGAGCTACTCGCCTTGCTGACCACCCAGCTTCCATCATGCCGATGATTCTCCTCCTCTCAAACTGCGACAGCTGCTCATATTGTCTTCGAAAACGGCGTAATGTCATGTCTACCTCAGTTCTGCTTTGTAAACTATTCAGCACACTCAAACAATCTTTGGTTACCTGCTTTATACTCCACGGAGAACGACGTTATACGCCCTGTATCTGCTATCCATCATGCGCAATCACGCTGTGTTTCTAATAATTTGCATATCTCCCCGTCATGTACCTTCATTCCAAGTTTCGTTACGATCTCACAATTATTTCTTAATGCGTTAATTTTTTTTTCCTTGAGTGTATATAATGCTAATTTAAAACAAAAAATGGATAGATTAAATATCCTAAAGATAAGAGGAAGTTTGAATTCTGAAATAGAGTATCAAGAACAAAAGGCCGATCTATGAAGAAAAGTCACTTAAGCAAATTGGAATAATGTTATATTTCTTAAGTCGTCACCGACTTTGTGCAGTGAAGTAGGATTAAGCTTACCTCCAGGGATCTTAACCTTTCGTTTCAGCAGAAAATCTAGACATATTATTACTGCAGAAGCTTTTTTCATAAAAGTAGAATGTTTTGAAACTAAATAATTTTTATCATTTTTTGCCAAAACCTTGCATTTAAACTATATTTTTCAGTAATAGTATTCTTAAAACAATTTTATGCGTATGTTCAAATGTAAGTAATTCCAGGTGTGTATCCATGAGTTGCGAAGGGTCAGAAAGGAGACAGTTAGAGAGATAGAAAAAACAATGTTGAATGAGTGAAATGGATGCAAATTCTGTTAAAAAATCACCCTTGACGTTTGGACAGGCGTCTCATTGCTGACGAACTCCGTCTGCGAAGAACGATGTGGGTTGATCAAGGAACCAGTTCAGAACTGCAGCAATCACGCCATCGTCCAACTGAAATCGCTGACCGTCAACATCACATTTCCGGTAGGGATGGCGATATGAGATCGATTAATCGAAAAATTTATTTCTTGGGTCAAAAAAATCGATTTTTTAAATCAATATGTAGCACTGAATCGATTCATTGAATCGATATTTCATCCTAGAAAATCGACATTCGATTTTTTTTTCTGTTTTGGTAAAAACCATAAAATTATTTAAAATTACTTCAATGTACTACCATTAAAACCCGTAATATTAAGGTGTTGGTGGTTAAAGGGTTAATTACACAAAAACTCACGAGATGCCTGTGTGCTTAGTTTCCCTCGCCTCTCTTTAATAAATAAAAAAAGCTACGTTTGTAATCTTTGACTTTTTGTCTTTGTTGATATTGCGTCATTTGTTTATGCCTTGATTGACTGACTGTCATAATGTACGGTGGTCAGTGAAATAAATATTTATTTTTATGGAGTGTTTGTTAGGGAATAATAAGTAACTGAGGGTAAGTAAATCGCTGTAAGTATCGTGGGATCATCTGTTCCTCGTGATCGCCTTTTTTTTTATTACCGGCAGCATCGCAAGTGATGAGCGGAACCACTTGGATCCCAGTAGACTTGACAGACTGTTGTTTTTAAAAAGGTTAGATGTTAAGCATTATGAATTATAAGCTATATTATATATATTTATTTTCTAAACTTTTTAATGTAATAAATACATTTAGAAAATAAATGTCTTCTTTTATACCTGATACTTTGATATGGTACTAAAATTAATTGTATCGTCGAATTCCCTGAACTAAAGCATTCCCTGATTTTACTGATAAGAGATTGTTTATTATGGTATCTTTTTCTTGTTTTCCATAAAAAGGGTTTATATTTACAGTATGAGTGCAGACTTAAAAAAAAATTGATTTTTTAGAAATCGATCTTTTTGAACACGATTTTTTTTGTGAATCGATTCATCAGGTTGCGATTCAAATCAATTTAAAAATCAATCTTTTTCGGAAAGAATCGCCCTCCGTAATTTCCAGCCGAGCTTTGAATTTTTTAGGGCCTATGTGAGTCGGGATGTTTCCTTTGTATGCTGATGGACTTCTGGCCGGAAGTGGTGACACCAGGTTTTATCCTTTACCACTATGTGCCGCACAAAGTCGTCCCCGTCATACCTGTAGCGCAAAAAATGTTGCACACTTAGGCCCTTTCCAGATTAGTCCATTCCAGTGTTAAAAACTTTATTACAGATTGCTGATCCGTTTTGGACACAGTTGCATCCATACGAACCATTTTTAAATGAATGCCACGTTTTTATGAATCCAAATATCACAAATCTGTTTGCTCACGCGTGTGTGCGTGGTACATACACCTTCACTATCGAGTTTGTTTCACGAAAATACACTAAAAATTGTTCAATTTCGTTTGAACACGCTAATATGTTCTAATTCAACTGACACTGAATATCAAAAACTATTCATTTATACGATTTTCCAAAATTTTAGTTCCGAATATAATCAGTTACGTTAAGTTCTTATAAAACAGCACATTAATTCCCGCAAGTCATTTCTTAGTGTAAATAACGTAATATAACGTAAAAACTAGTTTCAGAAGCAAAGAATACATTTTACATATGTACAGTACTTTTTTTCAGAATGAAAACACTTATTCGGATTTTGGATTCCTAAATCTTGCTTCAAATTTAAGTTTGAATTTAACATCGGAAGTCATTTTTCCATGAATAAAAGAGAAAACAAATTATTTTAAGTGTAATCCAATAATATCAAATCAAAAATGCTTTTTCACAAACAATCAAAAATACATTTCTTTTTCGAATCTTCTATTTTTCCCAATTTGAATTTTCTACGTATTTTCATTTTCTCAGCTGCATGGACTTCCTCCTTACACAAAAATGCTTTACATTTTCAGAAAACTCAGTTCGTCAGTATTGAGGGTATTCTTAAGGCAACCACAAAATAAATTGACTCGGTTCGCAGTTAACTCGAATAAATGAAACGTTCAACAGAAATTCCTAGTAAAATGGGGAGAAGGGGTTGACTAGTTCCGCTCCAACAATTTAAAAAGTGGTTCCTGAGTTTTTCTTTTAATATTCATCAAGAATAAACTGTAAGAAAAATAAGCGCGTCAGAGAGAGAAAATTCGGTTACCCTTAAAATGAGTCGTTGACGAAAATGTGTTGAGGTGTTTGGAAATGAATGCACACTCTTAGGTGCTAATATTTTTGGCTTTCTTTTTCATTTCCTTTCCATTTTTTTTTTTTTTTTTTTTTTTTTTCTTCTTTTTCATTATTGGTTTTCTGTTTGTTCTCTTTTAACGCCTTTACTTTATCTATAAGGAATATTTTTCTCCTTTTTGCTTCACGGCAGATCTTGGTTGAAACAACTCAAACCGACAATGAACGATCGAATTTGTTTTTCAACCTAAAACACTCATTGAAAATTGCTTTTAATTTACCAAAACTGCGCAGTTTAATTAATATTCTAATTTCGAATGTTTGTTTAATATTTTGTTCTTAAAGTGCTTGAAGAGAAAAAGACTTTAGGGGAAAAATACTAATTTAGCGAGTATTCTTGTATATTCAAACAAATGTGTGTGTGTTTTTTTATTGTAAATTCTATTTTTTTAATCAAAAGAATAATCGCATTTATTTTCTTAAATAAAAATATCTTCATTAAAAAACTGAGTGTGTACAAATTAGTTAGGTAATTTCGTAAGTTAATATCTTTCCAAATACTAAATTAAATTAACCCGTTTAAAATCATACTCTAAGAAATATACCCAAAGTTTATTCATAGGTGTCATTTATGGGTAGGAAAATCCTAATGCCACCCTAGAACATGAAAGGGATAGTCCCGAGGTAAACATGTTTTACAGTAAACTAGCTGCATGGCCCGGCGTAGCAAGGGCTTTCTCTACTTTTATAAATTTTCCCTTTTTTTTTTCACAAAATCAGCACTTCTAATACTCTTTTTCAAAATGGAAAGAAAACGAAAAACACAATTTTTCTTTAAAAAAACCGTAATTTTTAAGTAATTTTTTTCAATCTTTGTACAGATTTAAAATTACGGTTTTTGAAAAAAAAATGTGTTTTCGTTTTCTTCCCTTTTTGCGAGAAATATTTAAGCATTATTTTTGTTACATTTTTTGTTTAAAAATGACCGTTGTTTGTAATCGACATATGAAGTTTCAAGTCATTAACTTAAAAATGAAGCCCGAAAAAAAAAGCTAAACTTTAACAGATAACGCAATGCGAAATTGAATATTCTTTTCAGTTTCGAACCTAGAAACTACCGTTTTATAAAGAAGTGTCTTAGACATCCACGCTATAGGTTCCTACGGGGAAAGGCATTGAATTGACCTTTAAAAATAAAGGGAGATTTGCTCATTTACGCATTCCGTTATTTGTTAAAATTTTAAAAAAAAATTTCGGGCTTCCTTTTAAGTTAATGCTTTCAAGCATCATATATCGATTGCTAACAACGGTAATTTTTAAACAAAAAACTTTAAAAAAAATAATGCTTACATATTTCTCGCAAAAGGGAAAAAAAACGAAAAACATTTTTTTTTAAACCGTAATTTTTAAGATATGTTATCAATCTTTGTACAGATTAAGTATAATATTGTTCTACACACGGAAAAAAAGTTTCGTGAGATTATTTTTATAGATAAAGAAGTTATTAAGTATTTAAATAAAATTTTGAGTATTTTTTGAAAAATCGCAAAAAAAAACAGTTTTTGACATTAAATTTTTTAAATGACTGATTCTATAAGAGAAAAGCATGAACTTTTTTAGTGTAAAATATTTTTTTCATTAACGTGAAAGAAAATGCAAGCGGAACGATTTAGAATTTGTATTCATAAAAACGTATCGGTTTCAACTCATTTTAAAATAATCGTAAAAAATACAAAATATAATTATTTTGTAAAATAAATTATAGCATATCGTGGCGAAATAAATGATATTTCCGAATCTGTAATTATTTTTTGTGTGAGTCTCATGAAAAAAATTAGATCGCGTTTTAAATACGTCTGGAAAAAAAAAGAAGTTCCGAACTTCCCCTGGTGGCCAAAAATGATACTAATTATGCGTTTTAAGAGTTTTAATTAATATTTTTTTAACTAATTGTAATATCGGAATATAAATAGTCAAAACGGATTCCTCAGATCATTCCCAAAATTTTGGTACCTTCGGCGAGTTTCTGCATCTTGTGGTGCGTGAGAAAATTGGTTCGCATAGATTGAAACATAGATAGATAGATACGATTGTTTACCTTCGGATTTTAATAGTGTAGATTCCTCAAATGTTCTCGGCCCATTTTTCTTAGCTGGAAAGATTTTTTTAAGAATTATTTACCATCACATGCTATATACTATCCTTGTGTGCCGATCATCATAGAATATATGGCAGGAGTTTACATTTTCCAACAGAATGTCGCGTCTTATGACTACCACAACGACGTCACATCTTACTTTAATGTTGAGGCACCAGTTTGGATTGGTCATGGAGATGTTATTTAGTGACCCTCATAATCACTGTTGGATTTCAATATATGTAAGTATATATTTCAATATTTGTAAAGGATAAAAAAAAAAAGCTTACACTCCGTCATTTCCTACATCCATTTTTGGTGAGTTTGTGACCCTATGGATTACTCAGGAAATTAGTGGAGAAATACACTAATATCACGATCCATGAAGCAAGCGGAATTTTCTCGAAGAATCCTTGAGGCCTATAAATAGGGTGACGCTTACCGAAACTGGGCGGTTTAGTATTGTTTTGACTAGCGATTAGTAGTCTTGCCCTGACCATTGAAGAGTCGACCAACGATTAGTTATTACTGCGGCTGTTGTATAGGACAAGCAAGTGCTTGGGAATAATCTTTTACATACTTGTATTTTAGACACTGATAGTTGTATCTAAATTATACTAGGGGATACAAATGCGAAAATTGGTATGGAAAAGGAATTTAGGCAAATTGTTGGAAAAAGTAGTCTTTATGATTTATCTAATGATAATGGAAAACGGCTGATTGATTTTGCAACTGTTCATACCAAGTACAATGTTTCAACATAAAGATATTCATAAAATAATTTGGAGATCTCCTGATGGAAGCACATGCAATCAAGTTGACCATCTTCTGATTGATTCTAGACACAAGTCAGATTTATTGGATGTAAGAACTTATAGTGAGGCTATCTTGGATTCAGATCCTTTTCTAGTTATGACAAGTGTTAGAGCGAGAATTTCAAATTTCCGAAAGTCATGGAAAATGTCAGGAAAAATTTGACTGCGAACAGTTTTAAGATAAGGGATCGAAGCTAAAATTCCAGGAACAGCTTGAAAAATAAATACGAAGAAATTAACAACATTTTTATTGATGAGGATAGTATAGACAAAAAATGGAATACACTAAAGGAAACAATCATCGAAACAGTTAACCAATTTGTGGAAAGTGTAAAAAAAGAGTAAAAAGGACTGGTTTTTGACAATGATTGTTTCATGGCTACAAAGAAGAAGAATGAGGCATATAGTAAAATGGTGATAAGAGACATTCAAGAAACTCAGTGATTGCATACAAAGATGCAAGAAGGGAGGAACTTATAGGGCTAAAAAAAGGATATTTTTAAAAATGCTGAGCATTTGAGGGGATCCAATGAAAGCAGAGCTTTCTTTCGTGGAATAAACGTAGGTCGCGAAGAATTTTAACCAAGAACTACCTCTTGTCGTAATGGGGAATGAATTACTTTGAGTGATAAAACAGAAGGGTTAAGGTGACGGAATGAACATTTCGACAATTTACATAATAGTGATAATGGTGCAGGAATCATGGAAATACGGAGCCAAGGTTTAGTTGAACCAATATCACTGGAGGAAGTCATTGAAGCCATAAATAAACTTATAAATAAGGCACCCGGCTCTGAAGTTATTTCATCTGAGCTACTGTAGAATGGAGGAAAAGAAACTTCTAAGAAAATCTATGACTTAATTCAAGCAATTTGGGAACAAGAAGTAATCCCTAAGGAATGGAAAATGAGTATAACTTGTGTAATAAATACAAAATGAGATATACTCGAGTGTTCAAATTATAGAGGAATCAGTCTGCTCTGTACAAGTTATAAGGTATTTTTAAATATTCTTTTCAACAGACTTTCTCCACTAGTGGAAAATACTATTGGAGACTATCAAAATGGATTTCGGAAAGAAAGATCCACTACAGAGTAGATATTCAACATCCGTCAGATTTTGGAATAAACAAGAGAATTTGGAATTGACACGCATCACCTCTTTATTTATTTCAAAACCGCCTATGATAGCATCAACAGAAAAGCTCTTATTGCAGCCATGAAGGAGTTTAAAATCCCAGATAATTTATTAAGGCTGATAAGCCGGACATTAAGCGAAACAAAGATCGTAGTCAAGGTGCAGAATGATCTTTCGGACCCATTGGTAATAAAAAATAGAGTTCGACAGGGAGATGCACTGGCGTGTCTTCTCTTTAATCTGCATTAGAAAAAATAGTAAGAGATTCCAATATCAATACCAAAGGAAATATCTTTAAAACAGCGATACAGTTATTGGCTTTTGCTGATAATATTGATATCATTGCTCAAACACCTACCACACTAAGACAGGCTTTTTTATCTTTAGAGAAAGAGGCCCTCAGGATGGGACTGAAACTCAGTGAGAATAAGACCAAGTACATGCCTTGCACTAAATCATGTTTTAACGATTCCAATTTTAAAATTGAAAAATATAGTTTTGAAGTTGTTGACAGCTTCACTTATTTAAGATCAGAAATTAACAACAGAAACGATTGTACTATTGAAATCCAAAAGAGTATTACTATGGCTAATAGATGTCTTAATGGAATAGAAAAATCTAAGGTAAGAAAAGCAAAGGTTCTATTGTTTAAAAGTCTTTTAAGATCAGTATTAACTTATG
>BMAV01025779.1:176330-190825 GCA_019973955.1 Trichonephila inaurata madagascariensis
TCTACATTTAAAAGACTCGATTTTTTCTTCTTTTTTATACTTGTTAATTCCGAAAATTCAAATTCACGTAAATAAGATGCAGAAAATTGTAACAATATTTTTAAATTTTTTTTTGCTATTATGAGATAATTGCCTCTAATTTTAATCGAAAATGAATTAATTTACTTTTCCGAATGTTTTAAAACTAAATCTCGATTATTACAGAGCAAAATTAGTTTTTATTCTTCATTCAAAATTAATTCAAATGCAAATGTATCAGTTAACCCAAATAGATTACGAACCTAATCAAATTATTTTGCATCTAAATTTGGGAAGTAATCTATAACTCTTTCTCCTCTGGTGTTTTTAAATGGTCAAAAATAACTTATGAATGGTTTATTTCTATAACAAACGGTCGATTCTAGATGTTTTTCATTTTTTCTCGGAGTATAATTAAAATTTTAAGAAAATTTGGCTGTACAAGAATTTGGCGCAACACAAAAGTGCCTCAGCATAGTAGTTGAGAATTATTCATCAAATATTTGTGTGATATGCCCCTAAAAAATTCCGAAGTGATGTCAGTATTTGTTTTATTTGGTTATTCACTCTTTTTTTTTTCCAAATTTGTTTTAGTCTCACAGTTAAAAAAAAAGATTTTAGGCTGCATTCGCTTAGAAAAAAGCGATCTAATTAATCAGAATACATAAAGAAGTTGGCTCGGAGTTTGACTTCTCAAAAGCAATATCTCACAAAACAAAGAACCTAAAAAGAAAGAACGAAAGAGGGGAATTGCTAATTCTTCTCAATAAAATATCTTTACTTACTCACCAAAAAAATTTAAAACACGTTGCTATAAACCCTCCACAAAAGCCTCATTCATCAAGCCTTAGAAAGTTGAGTAGACAAATATAAGTGTATATTCTTCTGAGAGAATTCTTAAAAAGCTTATGTGCAAGACAAATCAATCATATTTTTGTATGGAAATAAATTAAATACGGAATATCTTACAGCATAATGTACCTAAACATGTTTAAAAAAATATCACAAATTGTGGTTATCTCAATATCTTTGTGATATATTTTGATCCGTAAACTTGAATATTGATACCAAAATTCATGCACTGTGATGGTTTGATTAAATCTAAAAAAATCTTATACTGAAAAAAAATATACATAAGTATTAAATTATTAATTCCGTTGTCTTACAAATTCAAGATGCATTTAAAAGTAATTTTGTCTGCATATTTTGTTTTTATTTTGCTTTAGTTTTCTCTTTCTCAAGTTACAGAAGATTTATATATATAAAATTATTAATAAATTAATACACACTTCGTTTTCTAAAACACAATTTTATATAAAGTGTCTTTTACTAATTGATTGGTGGCCACGAAAGCTTACACAGCGTGATCCCGAACTTGTCTCCGATGGGCCATAAGCTCGAGTCTTAGTGCCATTGAAGACCCCACGTGAAAAGCATGGATGCTGAACCAATAGCATGCGTGCCATTGATGACTCGTGACCCAATATTTTGAGCACTCCACCAATGAAAACGGTTTATATTTTAGTTCAAAATAACAAAGTTCCCAATTAATATTACGATCAAACGCGAGTGATTGGTCACGGCGTGGTAGGGAGCACACTCATGTGTTATTGTCTTGCCTTAGTTAAGTCGTGGACTACTATTGATAATGATGCTAAGTTTGCGTGCGCATATAGAATAGTAAATTTCATTGACACACGACTTATATTTTAAAGTTTATTTGCGTTATATTTACGAGTTCATCAAAAAAACAATAAGTGCAAGATAGTAACAGTAACTGTTAATTTCCAACTTGACAGACCGAGGAACATAACATGGCCAGTAAAGGCGACAAAGCGGTGAAAGTTTTATGTTCAGGAACTATGTTCTGTTTTATGTAGAATATAGTCTATAAACCTGATTTCAAACATTCACATTTAACTGTTTGAAGAAACTAGTCCATGTGCTATTTAACCATATTTTCATCTAATTATGTCTGCAAGTCATTATTTTCAAAGATGAATAACATTAAAGACTCGCTTAAAAACCGTTTGGCAGATGACTTCAATTCAGCATTTATTCTGCTAGAAGTAACATCTTACAATCCTAATACAAGTTATTTGTCATCTATATATAATCTGTATATGAACAGAAGTCACACTTTAACTTGAATTACACGTATAACTAAAACACATTTCTTATTATAGATTGCAAAATGTATTTTTTCATAGTAAATAAAGAATTTTGAGTTCTATTATTTTCCCAATAATCAAAAAACAAAATGATTGGACGGCACCTCATTCAACATTTCCTTACAGAAAATGGCACATGGATCCTTAAAGTTTCGCCCCTCCTGGTGTAGAGATGCACGTTAAATTGGTCACTGATCAAGGTCCTCCCATAGCGGGGTAGTTTGGTGGGGGATACCAGCTCAGGTGTCATCCTCGTCCCTTGATCATGGTACAAAAGGACGAGGTCCGTCGCCAATAGCTCTCGTCTTGCTTTATAGTGCGAAATTAATGGACAGATATTCACTAAGGTTTTATGTTACACTTTCAATGTATTGATTCACTTGTATTTTTTCTACAAAATGTTCCTCAAGACGCAGAGGGTAATTTTAATTTAAAATAGATGCATACTCCTCAGAATTTATCAAAAACCAATCCATCATTCATCAAAATCAAGAACATGTATAACACCCCACGTAAAGATTCAATCCCATCTCAACTTATTTGCATTCACCAAATGCTAAACCCATCCTTTCACGAAGCTTTCTCGGCAAGGCATTATCATAGAGTTTCGATCTTATCCGCTAGGTGTCGCTCTAGTGATACTCGCCTCCCGCGCGAAAACGCTCATTTCCCCATCAAGACTATTTTATTCGTAAAGAATCTCGGTAAGCGATCTTTATCGCAGGGAGGACGTTTACATTTGAATTTTCCCAAAAAGATATTTTCGGCACTCAGTGCATTTTGAGAGTCAATTTTCTTCTTTGCACCACCCCCTTTTTTTTTTAAAAAAAAAAATAAGAGTGTTTATAATTTTTTTCGGTGTACAAAAAGTCTAGATTTTTGTTTTACTTTTAAAAAATTACATTTGATTAACTTTTGATGAGATATTCATCAATGCTGAAATAATAAAATATTTTAATTTTGATAATTGATGTTTGCAAAGCGAAAATGTTGACCGAATTACTGGGAAAGTTAGGAATGTTGAGATATTGCGCATGCGACATCCTTTGTAATTTACATAACTTATGTTCGAAAACAAAAAGGGACACCTATCTGTTTTTATCCATTTCTTATAAATCAGGGGAGGGCAAATAGAGACCCTCAATTTTTTTTTCCGGCCGAGATGTTTAGAAAAGCAAATAGAAAATGTTCTCTACATTTGGATCAACACATATTTGTTTGCAAATTTTTTCTTCCATGAAGATAACAAGCGTATAAACATAAATGCAAGTCGTCTGGCATTAACTTGCAGGCTGTGAACAGAATTTCAACAAGCAATCTCACTTCCGCTTTAAAAAAATATATAAAAAAGGGGGATAGGGTACATTTTTTTCATTAAACCGATTCTAAAATTAAATGTGCTTACAGGGAAGTCTTAAGGCATGGGCCAACTGGGCCAGGGCCTTGGCCATAATGAGGCCTCGTCTCGTTCTCGACTCAACCTTAAGGCTGCTTTCAGTTAATGTTAAAGAATAGGACACGAATTTAGAATATTTTTTCAGATATAAAAGAAATGAAAAATTAATTTGATATTCTGGCTTCACTATCCTTTAGAAAGCAGCATTTTTTTATCATACTTCCCTTTTTTAACAGAGTTGATTCATTTTTTCTGGTATAAAATGTGTTTCGTGTTTTTTCTCCTATACCGTAATGTTAAATGGGCTAAGCTTTCCCGTATTAAAATGAAAAAGAAAGTTTTCATGGAATATTTTGAAATTTTTAAAAACACTGTATTGTTAACAGAGATATGAGCTATAATTCTACAAATTTCCATGGAAATTGAGGCATTTTTCTGTCGGAAAATGTGCTTCGCTTTTAGTTCAAGCTCTCGTACTTTTACCAAAAACGGCCTTAAAATGACGATTCGAATACTTTCAATGATCAAATGTTTATATTAATTGTAACGGTCAAATTATTCTTCGAATGCTGGGAATTTCCGACGATATATCAACTGGCTCCACGTGTAGACCAAGGCCTATTAACATACACCTTCATTACTCATTCACTCATTACTCATTACTCTTCATTACTTCATTCAGTCAAAAGGTGGTGGTTGGTCCAGCCGGTTTGTGCGGTTGTAAGTAATGCTCATTTATTTGTTTCGGGTTATTGTGTTTATACGAGTTTTTGACACATATGCTATGTAATTCTATTTTTAAGGACATACATTTCTGTAGGAGACAGGGCATACTTATACGTAGGGTACCAGGGCATCAAGAGGTCTTAAGAGATCCCCTGTCTGCTTGCAGCCATTAATATGAAATAAGCACAATAAGTAAATTGAATAAAACTTCTACTATTTTATTTAACTTGCATGTGTTGATTTGAATGGTACGATTCAACATGTACTGTTAATCTTCTCTTTGCTCTTAGTGAATATATATTCTTTGGTAGAGACGTGTTATTTTAACTTAAGGAGCCAATTTAACGGCATAGAAGAAAAGCAGCGATAGAAAGGATTTCCTTTTTTTACAATATTTCGAAGGTTTTACTAACCCCGGAAAATCCACACACTCTATACTAACGTTAGTGGTCGCACGAGGTGACTAGGTCACCCTAATTTTTTTATAACTCTTTTTACTGTACACCATAAAAATCGAAATTCCCATGAAAAATTTAATTAAGAGAAAGTATATTTGCCTTCTTTTAAGAAATTTTCAATTTTTCCTTAAGAATTTGTGAAAAAATCCAATCAAACTGAACTAAAATGTTACAAATGTGCGTGGCATTAATAAATGACACAAATCACAGTCACTTTTCTCTAACGTTACACGAATGTTATTTGCAAGCAAAACTGTCATATTTTGTTCAAGTTATTGTAGCGTTATTGTCCTTTGATGATCGACAAATAGCATGTACATCTTTTTCTTGCTTGTGTCTTTTCGACAGGACACAGTGTGTCTTGTGGTGCACTTCTGCCTCCATACCTTTCATTGATGTAGTTTTTAAAGGTAGCATCTGAAAACTTGCCTTTCAACTCAAAATGTTCATGTTCATCCCTTTTTTTCAAATATACTTTCTCTGTCAAGATTAATATCCATTATTTCATCAGGTCCTTTCCTTACTTTATCAGTTTCAACTTCATCCAATACAGATCGCATTCTTTATATTCTGTTCATTTACATTTTATATTCTGTTGATTTGATGTTTTCAGCAGTGCGGCAAGTCTGTGAATGTCCACAGCGTTTATCGTCTTTGACACTTTCTCTACCTACTCTGAAACGTCAATATCCCTCAAAATCTTGCGTTCGTGATAATACATCACTGCCTTACACCTGCTTCTGCATTTCGTAAGTCTCCGTAGCACTCTTTTCCAAGCGAACACAAAATTTGGTATTATTCTTTCAATCGCCGGCTACTAAATGCATCCACCTACAAAATACGATGCCGTGACAAGTCACCGACCACGTGATTTGAGACAAACTTCTTTAGAAAAGGGGATGAATGTGCAGTGACACAGAAATGTTATCGTAGTTCCTCTACTGCAAAATGTTTGAAGTCAGTCCGGGAACTTCTGAATCCTACCTGGTATTCCCAAAAAGAACTTAAAAGTTCAAATAAAACTGATGTCTTTTATTAATAACTTTATGGGGCACATTATGACTTGGGCTGAATTTTCAGAACTATTAACACACATTTCCATTCCATACATGGATCTCGTATTCAATGCACGCGTTTCTTTATAGAAGAAAATAATTATTATTCAGATTGCACTTGTGGAAAGCTAATTCAGTTTTCAATTCAATAACCCGAATCAAAACACGCGTTCAGTAAACAATCTAAAATGGATTTCTTTCGCGAATTTCTTTTCAATTCGAATCTTTTCGTTTCAGCTTCTTCGGAAACTTTTTACATTTAAGTAAAGCTGCGTTCGTTAGCATTGAGGGTGCTTCTCAAGGCAGCCGAAATAAATTGACTCTGTTCGGAACAAATGCAAATAAATAAAAGGTTACGCCGAAAGAGGGTGGAGAAGGAAGAGAAATCCCACGCAGACAATTCAAAAAAGAAGTTCATGAGTTTTTACCTAAAATATTCATCATGAATATACAAAAAAGAAAGTGGCTGCATCAGAAAATTTGGTCTCTTTAAAAATGAGTCATTGACGTATTTTTGTTGCGGTTTCTGCTGAAAATGAGTGTACATTCTTTGTTTGCTAATACTCTTGACTTCTTTTTATCTTTTTTTAAAAATATTTTGATTTTTCTTTCTCCTTTTTTTTTTCTTAGAATTCTTTTTGTTATTGATTTTCTCTCGTTGTTCCGTTTTTTAACCGAAGTCTTGTTGACAAACGATTTTTTTCCCACTTGTTTCCCGGCAGATGTCCGTCAGGGGAATAGATCGTGAAACAGTCGAATGTGTCAATAATAGGGTTTTGACAAATTGAATTCGAACAAAATTGTTTTTAATGTATTTTTTTTCTTTCAAATTGTGAAAAGTAGTTCATTGTTTTTATTTTTGAATTCTTGAATCATTCACCCAATAAAATTAAAAGATGTTTTTAAACAAAAAAAATTTATTTCAAAAGAGTAAATTAATATTTTTAAAGGGGAAAAAGAGTTTTTTTTTTTTTAATTTTTCAAATATTTAAAGAAAGAGGTATAAATTATACTTAGCTGTGCTTTTATATTATTATACTTTAGCTAAAGCTTTGCTTAAATAATGAATGTTGTTGAGGCTCTACGGAAGAGAATTATGCCCATCTAAAATTTAAGCATATTTTAACCTATTGTTATGAATTTTGCATAATGAGTTTTTAAAATTGTGTAAATAATTTATATCTGGATGTGTAATACGTTTATATTTATGTTCTATTTATTTTATGTTAGAACTGTAATATCCGCAAGCAACGCCGTTGCTTACAACATAATGCCAATTCAACTGAAACTTGGCGAAATCATTGGTCAAGTTGGAATTATTTTGGTGACCATTTTGGCGACATGGTGACAATGTTGGCAATTATTTTTTGTGAGTTTGCGATCCTATGGATTCTTCTGGAAATTAGTGGAGAAATCTACTGATATCACGACCTATGACGCAAGCGGATTTTTCTCGAAAGATCCGTGAATCCCATAAATAGGGAGTATCTCGCCAAAACGAGTTAGTCTTATTTTCACCGTTCAGAGTAGTCTTGTATTGATCGTTGCAGAGTAGTCTTGTTTTGAACGATGAATAGTCGACTAGCAAATAGTAATTATTGAGGCTGCTAAATAGGACGAGTGAGTGCTTGTGAATAATCCTTAACATACTTGTATTTGAGACACAATTGTGTATGAATGCTGTAGAAGGTGTGAAGGCCTTCTGAGATTTATTCTGCGAATTTGAATACTGTATCCTGTGTATTTCAAGGATTGTTTTTCAACGATAAATTTCCATTGCTCCTTAAGAACTGCTTTGCTCGTTGTGTCTGATTTTAATAAAATCCTTGATCCCCGATCTGCGTAGCACTATATAACAGTGGTGTACACGGAATCCTTTAACAAGGGAAAGGGGTCATATTTTTAAAAACACAGTCGAAAGCCCCGAGGCTTAATCTTTAGACTAAAGGTTAAAAATCCAAGGAGTTTGAACCCTTCAACCAAACCTTATGGCCACCACTGCTGTCTAATCATGCATAACTTTAATTCAAATGAGAAATAAAACACCATAAAAATATAAGCGGGATTTTAAAGGAAATTGGAATATACCAATTATTAGTGTCGAGTGTTAGTTAATATTTTTTTCCTGGTTCGACCATGCCATTTTTTCTGAGAGAAAACAAGCAAAACTGTTTTGCTATTACCGCGAATTTTAATTTTCAAATAATTTCATTACCTTTGAATTTAATCAAAATTAGGGTTTTTCTTTGCATTTTGAATGAAAATTTAAAAAACATTTCATAAAACCTTTGAATATTCATTAAGTATTTGTTAAGTGCAAGTAACAAATTTTCTTTTTCACTTAAAATTTGATTTTTTAAAAATATTCTAGTTTATGGGGTTTTCTTTCATTATTAGTTACTGAATTTTGAATAAATTATTCTATTCATTTCTATAGATTTCTCTTGTTCCAGCAAGATCACATTCATTTTTGAATTTTATGCAAATGTGCAAAGAGCACTAGATTTTTCTTAATTCAGTACTTAGCAATTGAAATTTAGATGCGTGTTTTTTGAATTGTATTATCTCTACCAAAGAGGTTTACAGCCAATAACACCATCGTAGCTGTTCAGCTGATTCATCCTTAACCCGCGGTCACTCGCGCCTATATTTGCTACCTTCGTTACTCGCGGGGTGTAGAGAACACCCCAAACTTTTAACACGTGTATTTAATTATGAAAATAAAATTAAGTCATTATGAAACATATTTATAAAGTACAAGATATTTTTTGTATTATACAAATAAAATTATTAAATTTATTGCATACAAATGAGACTAACATTAATTTAAACTAAACATACAAAATTTTCATTTTAAAATACATAATTTTATATTTTTTCAAAAACCAGTATATAAAACGTATATACCAGTAATAAATATACTTTATAATTAATGAGATAATGATAGTAGAAAGTATAGAAAAATAATATTTTAATCATTTTCCAAACATTCACAGAAGACTGTATACAAATGCTCAACTTCTCGTGGGAGTTTTCAGCCCCCAGATAAACTTTTGAAGGTCATTACATTCCAATCGTTCGAAAAAGAGGGATTGCCTCAGACCTAAAGGTTCAATGACCTAAAATGTGCAGCTACAGAAAAAATCGTGGTTCTGCGCATTCTTTTTAGGATCCTGGGTAGATTTTCTTGTTGCTGGGGTGTACAGAACACCCCGCGCGAGTGATCGCGGGTTAAATATGATTTCTTTTGACTTGATTCTATTTCTATCTTTGCAACTTATTTAATCGCAATTAACAAGATTTTTCTGTTTACTAAGTCACTTAAATCCTTTGCTTGTAGTAGCTATTTTAAATTCATGAAAATAATATAAATGCGTTTGTATATAAATAATGTAATTTGTAATATAAATAATATATGTATTTACGTATTATCCCGTCGGTCAATCTCGCTAAGTCAAAAGACATCGCTCAATTTTGTCACCATTATTATTATTATAATTGAGTCTGAACAAGTGTGAGAACGGATTGCCACTTTTGGCTGCATATCGCTCCATTTCTTGACGTCCTTTGATTGAACGACGATATAATGCGTACTTAATATATCAACCTATAGAAATTCTACTTTAAACCTTAAACTTTGACAATGAGTACATAATGAAGACTTCTCTGTAATTTTCCTCCATTTGCTGAAAATATATCTTGTCTATATTTATGATGGGGATGTGGCGTCGTAATCCCTTTAAGCAACATGGTAGCGTGAGGGACCACAGTTGTTTACCAAAAGATTAAATAAACAAAACGTAAATTCATTATGAAAGTCCCAGCCCTTTCGCTGTAGCGTTTATTCCAACAGTTGCTCCGCCGATCCCAGGACTTCTTTCTTCACAAGTCTGCAATTTTCATCTTTGATCCTCGAGATGCGGCTTCCCCAACAAACTCTATCGTGCGTCTTCAAAGAGAAACAAAATTGAAGAGCGAAGTCATTTCTAAAAATTCAAGGAGATCGAGAACTATCGACAACATCCGAGCCGACCCTTTAAATTCCCTGGGCATGCCACTTTCAAGCCCCCAATCACCTATGATTTGTAAGCGTAACAGATCTGCTCACAGTTCCCACTCCATTGGTGTTTGGAGACAATAGGCCAGAACGTCTGATCCCAACACCGAAGCTGTATATGTTCACCATCTGGAGGGCTATAAATAGCCTTCTCACATTGACACTGAGGGTGTGTCTTTGTCATGACAGGCCGACATTCCTCTTCATTCAAGTCGTTTGCGGCCCACATGTGTGAGGGCAACCCAACATAATCATTGCTGTTCACCGGAGCTCCCTTCTTATAGAAAGTTGAGACCAAAGGTCGTTTGAATGTCGGAGAAAGAAAGGGTGTGGAAAGGGTCGAAGCCGTTTTCTGAATCGGCTCGCATTTGTTATGCTCTAGGCAGGAGGAAAGAATTGTCAGTCTTTTGGGGGAAATATAATCCCCCTTCTGAACAACTTGGTCGACCCGTGCGTCAATCTTGACAAGTATTGTTAGGCAAAGTTCTACTAATGAGCCAATGTTACAGGGGCTCAGGTATCGACCGACTGTCGGCTAATTTCATCAAATAAAAAGTCATTGCTAAACGACACTATTCCCGGCCAATAGTGGAAACCTTTCTCGTACATGCTCAAACACAATAATGAAAACAATAACAGCATTTGACGATAAATCTATGAGAATTAAAGATGGATTTGTGGATTTTAAAAACTTCAGAAAAAAGAAATATTTTCAAATATCGGAGGAGCCAGCCTGAAATATTTCTTACTCTTTCGGATGCACTGGTCCAAATTTGAGGAGGAATGTAGAATTTCCATAGGATTAGCATTACATTTATTGATTCAAAATGGCTGTAAGATGAGGGCTTAACATATTCTATTTTAAATATGTATGACACCGTCGAGTAATTTCAGCCAATCAGGAAACATCGCCAAATGCTGCCATCGTACGCGTGAACAAGATCATTGTGTTTGCATATGCGTGGGAAGTGTTTTCCATTATGGGTTGTAAATGGTGGCATTTGGCAGTCTTTTTGTTTGACGAATGAACTAAATTCATGCGGCGTCATTAGTCACATGATAATGACACCCCCCTGTTTCCAGACAAACAGTTCAAAAACTCATGTGACGTCATCGTCACGCGATGAAAGAAATCATGTGTTTCCAGCTAATCAGTTGATGCTGTTCGTTGTTGCCAACTTTTACTCTTTGCAGAAATTTCCCCTTAAAAAGTACATATTTGTGAGCAATAATAAAGCAAATAATATACAAAATTCATTTTCTTTAAAAGAACATAATTTTTGAAGAATTTTTTTTTTTCAAAACATTCGAAAATTTTGATATCAACATATTTCAAATTTTATAAATAGAAAATCAAACAAGATTAGTTTAAGGTCTGTTTTGAATTCAACAGAAAACACGTGTTTGTCTTTATCATGTGACCGTTAGGAATTGAGCCCATTGGACAACGGGATAATACGTATAAGTACCTACATTCTTTAAAAGAGATCTTTTTTAAAAAATGGGAGATAATACATGCCACTTAAGCTATAGAAAAGCATAGAAGTGCCCCTAAATAAAATATTTTGTCTATAATAACAAAACTCGGATGTTTGCGAAAATAACTGTGTGCTCAGAATTGATAGATGAGTAAAATATAAAGAATAAAAATTAATCTATAACCACTTTTCCCAGCAAATTAATTAAAGAAAACTGTTATCTTTTTTATAAAAAATAAACCTCTAAACCATTCCAATTAATAATGAACATTTTGCAAACTATAGATATTAAAAAGATTAAGAAATCAAATAACCCGTAGACTCCTGGCATTGATAATTCTTTCAAGCTGGTTTATTCACAATTTTATTACAAAAACGGTTTTTTCATACAATTTACACCAAATCTTTAAAAAAAAGATTCCATCCTGTATTCTAAAAACTGGCTCAATTAATCAAACTACATAATGAAAGTGGTCAGAATTTGACTGTTCAATGGAAATCTCATGAAAAATATCGTTAAAAAGAGTATAGAACTGAAATTTCTACTCAGGCATATTTCTATGCAAACTCGCTAAAAAAATTAAAAGCACTCTTTCACTCTAAATCCTCTATACAAACACCTCATTCATCAAACCTGGGAAAGTCAGTCGACAGTTGTAAGGAATTGGAAAGCGTAACTTCACAATTTTCATGCAAGAAACCTTAGAAGACTTAATACTTTACTGACAAATTAATTGTGCATTATAGAAAAGAAAATTTTAAAATCGTGGCATTATTTTGAAGTACATTCATGCAAAAAAAAATTGAGTTTCCATTTGTAGTGGCTTAATTATAGAGCATTAATGAATATCAATTTAAGTTTAAAAGCATTTTTAGCAACTTAACGTTTTAAATATGTTTAAAATACTATTATTATTTCTATTTATTTTTAACATTGCATTTTATTATTATTATCGCTGTTTATATTCGTAACATATTTATTTGTAACATTCTGAACTGCATCGATAGCTATTTTCATATTGC
Organism: Trichonephila inaurata madagascariensis; assembly: GCA_019973955.1. Classification (NCBI taxonomy): domain Eukaryota; kingdom Metazoa; phylum Arthropoda; class Arachnida; order Araneae; family Nephilidae; genus Trichonephila; species Trichonephila inaurata. Next base: position 188,713 of record BMAV01025779.1, read on the forward strand.
TAAACTTCATATTGCTCAGTATTCAGATGGTGTCAGCTTGTTAAAATGATTTTCATAGAATAGATTGGTTCCAAAAATTGAATTCTAAGACTGTTGGTGCTTTAAAATAAAAATGATAGTTTGAAACAACTTTTCAGTAACTAAAATATATTATCGTCCCTTCTCCATGCTAAAAATAAAGACACACATACTTTTTTAAAAAAAACTTGCTTAATTTTTTAAATTACTACTATTTTCCTTGTTTTAATACATGTAACTCAACTAATGTAAATTTGTTATTTAATTAAATTAATTTTATGGTTTTTAATTAAACTAATTTTATGGTTTTTAATTAAACTAACTTTATGTTAATTAATTAAACTAATTTTATGGTATTTAAAAGAATCATTAATATGTTATCAAAATATTATATTTGTTTCCCAGGTTATTTAATCCTAATGGGCTGTATTAGTGTGACATCATAGTCACATGATAACTGAAATCCCGTGCTTCAAGCCAATGAGTTTATGTGCTTCGCTGTTGAGAACTTTTTAATTTTACACACTTTAGAAAAGAACAAATTTGTCAACAAAATTAACGATCAAAATGTACTTTATTTAAAAGCATACACGTTATCTAAAATTGTTCTTTTTTTTATTTTGAAAAAGTTTTTGAAGAATCTTATCTTTGAACATCTTTACCAAATTATCAAATCCGAAATTGCATCTTTATTTTACAAAATATACAAATCAAATGTCAGTTTTGAACTCAATGGAGTACACGTGATTGCACTGATCATGTAACCATCATGAATTTAGCACATTACAAATAAATGCTCTTATCTGTAATTACGAGTATACTGTAGTTTTTATTTATTTTGGATGTTAAGAAAAGAATAATTTTTAAATACAGTAATACCCCAAACTGACGTGATAGCTGAAACCGAGTGATAACCGCGTAAGTTGGAGTATAATTTCACGTATACCTTGTTTTCAGTTGGGACTGAGACGAAAGAAAGTAATAATTTAGGGAAAAAAAATTTTAATAAAATTGCAAATAACACATATACGAAATCATAAGCCATAGTTATTCGGATGTAGATTTCATAAAATCTAATGAGTAGTCTGCCGGTTCAAAGATATTTTTTTCTCCCTCAAAATTTTCTCGTTACATACTAAAAATTTTTTTGTATTCGTTGTTTTGCTGAAAAAATCCTCTCTTCGTTGGAGTACGTATTTTCTGAAATTTGGACCCTTTTTCAGTTAAATTGAGGCCTTATGCCAAATTGCCTACCTTTATTTGATCTTTTGGTTGAAAAAGACTCAAATTCTTCAATGTTTTGGTGTTGCTCATGCATCTCGTGACCTCAGTAGCCGAGTTGTCAAGGTATCGGATCGTAGCTGGCCTTGTCAAGAGTTCGATCCCAGTACCACCACAGACCCGCCGTGTAGGGCAGTGATGCACGTTAAATCTTTCGAAAGCTGAAACGTCCTCCCGTTGGTGTGGTGTCGTAGTTAGGAGAGGGGGTGCCAGCCCAGGTGTCGTCCTTGTCACTTGACCATGGCTCAAAATGACGTGGTCCGTCGCCAAAAACCCTCGTGTAGCTGAAGAGTGCGACGTTAATATTCACTCACTCACCCTGCTCATGCATGTCTATGAGCTCATCCATTGTCAATTCCTGATAGTGGAAAAAAATCCAGCAGTTCTTGAACGTCATCACTACCCACTTGTAAATTTATTTGCCTGGAAAGATCAACAACTTCTTCAATCACGATACCAATTTCATCAGGCTATGATTCCGCCAGAGTTTCAGCGGAAGTAAAAAAAAAAAAAAAAGGATAATCGACGAGATTGGAAAATCGCGTAACTCCTAATTCGGATAAGTTGGGGAGACGTAAGTTGTGAGGTAAAACTGGACTTAATTAAATTAATATTTATGCAATACTTGCAGATGCAGTTAGTATTATATTAATATTTAAAACTCTCAGTTGTTTTGTTTTTTTAAATTTAAAAGAAAGTTTTTTTGTTTACATAATTCTTTTCTTTTTCTTCCTCTTATGGGTTATTAGTGACTGGACATAAATGTTTGGAATTATAAAATGAAAAACAGTGAAAATTTAAAGCAAATTATAAG